>JAVYIG010001088.1:0-388423 GCA_035222895.1 Strongylocentrotus droebachiensis | reverse complement strand
CATGTACATAGCCTGTGATGTAAACTGCGAGACTGCGTAGTCAATTTTTTTTAAATCCACTAATTATACTAATTATGCTAATTTATGTGTAAAAAACAATAAAAATGATAATATAAATAAATCATTAAATAAAAGCTCCAAACATCCTCATCTTTTGTGCAGATACTCTTAGTAATGTTCTTAATATATTAACAAGAAAAAAAATTGGTATCAAAATTAATTTCTTATGTATTTTATTGTTTTTATTAATTTCTTATGTATTTCTTTGTTTTTTCAACCTTATTATTTCTATTGTTTTTTCGATAGAAATTGTTGGTGATATTATTAGAGTCCTAAAAAGCAGATTTTTTTTAACCGTCTCAGCCAGTGAAAGGAAAAAAAGACAAAGATTTATGAATTTTGACTGAATACACAATTTACATTGACTTTGTACATGAAATCACGTTTTTGAGCCATTTTTGGCTTGACGAATTTTTTTCAAACGCGCGTAACGTCGTAACCACACACCCGGTCGTCGCAAATTTGGTCTCAAAATCATGGCGCGAGCTTTTCGCGTTTCAGACTTATCGCGAAAAAATGTCGAGGGGGGGGGGCTAAAGAGCTCCCCCCCCCCCCCCCATGGGATTAGGGTTAATGCCGCACCGCGTCCAATCTTAAAAAGACACCCCTTTATATGCGTTTTCTTGGCGCATGCTTACAGTATTTATATTTGACTGAGACCCCCGGGCAATTCAAATGGCCCTGTACCCTACCTTTTGAAATGTGAGGACATGACGATTATGTATTACGTAATCGGAACATGATTTCTATGAGACATACAATAGGATTGTAAGTGTCCAAGAGTAGATTTCTCAACAGTCTCTGCGAATGGATTCATTGTGTGTGCGTGAAATGTGAAAGGCTAGAATTATGTTGATGTCTATTTGTTAAGCGATTACAAATGTTGTATGTGCTGTTCATGCATCCACATAAATATGACATAGATTTAATCTAAAAACTGGCTTTCTAAACAAATGTTATGTGTAAATAATAACAACAAATAAAGATAAAACTAAAAAGTACAAAACACACAGTAGGTATGTCTTTATCTTAACGAGGAAATTGACAGTTGTTTGTTAAAGTTCTGCCCATGACACTCATTAATGTACATCCATGAGAAAGAGTTTGTACATATGTAACAGAAGACAGGGCTTGGTTTAAAATTCAATCAATGTGACGAGGAAACAACTTCCTTGACTAAAATTTGCCGTAACGTAACGGAGGCATAAAAAGAAAAGTATGGGAAAACGTGTAGAAAAACTATTTAAGGTTCAAAGTGAAATATGTCAATATACATACATACATACATTTAAGTGAGGGTTGCATATGTGTGAGTTCAGACAAAGCTTAATACTAACCTTTGGTAAATGCTCTCTGGGTATCGCCAACATATATTGCACAACCTTCTGCACAACAGGCGGTCTTATCCTGGGCTTTCAGGATATCTCTTATGTGGAACCACTCCTTATCGCCGAAGTTAGCACACCGTGGACACCATATTCCAACACGATATTGTATCCGCCTTGCCCATCGCTTTTTGAGATCCTCCAGTGTTTTATGCAGATAGTCAATAATCTTAACCAATGAAAGAAATTACATTTACTAGTAGCATAATAAAGCACTATACACATAGATATCAAGTTGCCTAAGACCAGTATGTTACTTGCAGCAGACAATAATTTGTGCACGCTAATTACCACACTCTGTATACGGAACCATAATGAATTATATACCAATGGGTAGGTGGCGTAGGCCACTAAAACAGATATAAAACAATAATATGAAATAACAAGACAACTTTGATTATGTCTCGCCCACCTGTGACCATGGGCGCGTTCATGCTTGATTTTGAAGGTAGAATGAGCGTTTTGTAACGCTCATCGTAAACGCTCATCGTAATCGCAGTTCCACGGTGCACTGTTCATGCTTACTTCTCCAGGCAATTCTTCCTTGGTGGCCTTAATTGGCCTAGCAGCTGGATTCGCAACCTTGAAATGCGCATGCTTTGTAGACCATAGCCTATAATCTAGGCGGAGTGCCGAGATTTTTTCTTTGCTGCTAGACTAACCTTAAGCAGAACGTCTCATACGGCGAGACTACGAACCGTGAGCCGCGCGACCGCCTATAATCACTGGTCTAGCTTTAGTCGTTTTTTTTTTATTATCGACCATGAATCCGTGGCAGTTTTTCGTACGAAAACTGCCACGGATTCAGGGTCGATAATAACAAAAACAACGACTAAAGCTAGACCAGTGATTATAGGCGGTGAGCCGCCTCGCGACTCACGGTTCGTAGTCTCGCCGTATCAGACGTTCTGCTTAGGGTTAGTCTAGCAGCAAAGAAAAAAGCTCGCCACTCCGCCTAGATTATAGGCTATGTAGACCATGGTCCATGCGTAGACCCACTAGAGGTCAGTGCGTTGACCCCATTTAAACGCGTTTACAAATTGTAAACGCATCTTTTTGTGAGTTTATGATCGGCGATCGTGATCGCCGTTTTCGGTGATTCTACAAAAGTGAGCATGAACGCAATGGTGTTTTAAACTAAACGCGTAACAGATGCCTGATTCTGGCCGTCAAAAATCAAGCATGAACGCGCCCCAGATTACATGAATGTGGCCAAAGAGTAACCCTGATCCGAGGATGGTTGCAGGGTGTTTGGAAAACGAAGACCGAAGAACGAAGACTGGGGACCATGTGCGCGCACGTACGTGCGTCAAGGAGTCAATCCCCGGTTTTCTGTCTTCGTTTTCCAAAATACCCCAGGGTGTTTTGGAAAACGAAGACAGAAGACCGGGGACCCATGTACTATGCGTGCATGCACTTATACGTGTAGTGCACCCACGTGAGGAGAGAGAGAGAAAGAGAGAGAGAGAGAGATAGGAAGAGACGATCCCATGCACTTGTACGTGTAGTGCACCCATGTGAGGAGAGAGAGAGAGAGAGAGATAGGAAGAGACGATCCCCGGTCTTCTGTCTTCGTTTTCCAAAATACCCTGGGTGTTTTGGAAAACGAAGACAGAAGACCGGGGACCCATGTACTATGCGTGCATGCACTTATACGTGTAGTGTACCCACGTGAGGAGAGAGAGAGAGAGAGAGAGATAGGAAGAGACGATCCCCGGTCTTCTGTCTTCGTTTTCCAAAATACCCTGGGTGTTTTGGAAAACGAAGACTGAAGACCGGGGACCCATGTATTATGTGTGTTCGGCGTTGATAATAATTACAATACTACTGAAACACTGTCAGAATGATTAAAAACGATGATGACAAAAACAACAACAACAATGATAATAATAATAATAGTATAATAATGGTTATGATAATAATGATAATAATAATGATAACAATATTAATAATAAGCATAAGAACTTATGCAATGGATATTACATTAAAAAATTCTACAATGGCTAGCCAAGAAAAAACGTGAACTAAAATGACTTTGATAGACAGGTGGCTGCTACAGACAGGTTCTTAAACACCTAATTTATATCCATGCGAACCAATTTTTAGTGGCCACTATAGATAGGTGTCTACTAGTCTAAAGAGATCTAAGACAGGTTTGGCTGTATTTTCATCATTAATAGTCGCATATGTGCGCCCGGCCAACTCGAGGAGAGAGAGGAAGAGACGATCCCCGGTCTTCGATCTTCGTTTTCCAAAATACCCCAGGGTGTTTTGGAAAACGAAGACCGAAGACCGGGGATCTTACAACAAAGGTTGTAGTTTACTACCGGTACTCACAAATTGCATTTGCCTTTATCATGTATTTCCAGCCCGGAGTCGGGGTCTCAGATTTGGATTGGAAGGGGGTGTGCCGCTCAAGCCTCGAAACCCTACCCGTTTCTGAGGGTCATTTGGGAGAATTTTACTTGAAATAAAGGCCCATTTTTCACAATTTTCGAGTGGTTGCTATGCAACCACCCGAACATGCAACCACCCGAACATTTTTGAAATTTTGAAGAAAAAAACAGACCCATGTTTAGGGATTTTTTTGTTTAAAATGGGTCCAATAGAGCGGCACACCCCCGTATGTCTTAATATGTGAGACCCCCCTCCCACTGGATTTCCATATTCCAACTACCTATAATCGTATACTTCCAGACCCACTTTCTTAATCAGTTTAAGATATTAATATTTCTTGTTTAATCATTCTATAATATAACTCCAGTTATCACTACTGTGTCAAGAATGTTAAAAACATTACTTGTATTGTGCATTACGTTCCAATGTGATCACATCCTTCCCCTCTTCACACATGACTGCACACAACCAGCAATAAGTAAAATCAATCATTTGCCTTGTAAAATGTAATAATGAAGTCTTTTTTTGCTTTGTTATGACTGCTAGACACACAACAACACTGTATATAAACAAAATAACAACTCAGGTCGGTTGTTCCTTCTCTGATCAACAAGAAATAATTTGCAAAAGTTGTTATGCTTATTATTAATGTTATCATTTTTATTATGTATTATCATTATTATTATTATTATTATTATTGTACTATTATTATTATTATTATCATTGTTGTTGTTGTTTTTGTCATCATCGTTTTCATCTTTCTGACAGTATTTCAGTAGTAATGTAATTATTATTAACGCCGAACACGTAAAGTACATGGGTCCCCGGTCTTCGGTCTTCGTTTTCCAAAACACCCTGGGGTATTTTGGAAAACGAAGATCTAAGACCGGGGATCGTCTCTTCCTCTCTCTCCTCGATTTGGCCGGGCGCACATAATATCCTATCAGTGGCCACTAAAAATTGGTTCCCATGGATATAGATTAGGTGTGAACTGTGAAGAACCTGTCTGTAGCAGCCACCTGTCTATAAAGGCAATTTTTGTGTTGGTTTTCCTTTGAATAAGTTGTTATGCTTATTATTAATGTTATCATTTTAATCATCATTATTATTATCGTCTTTTATACATGTATTATCATTAGTGGTGTTATTATTATTATACTATTATTATAATTATTATTGTTGTTGTTGTTTTTGTCATAATAGTTTTTTACATTCTGACAGTGTTTAAGTAGTATTGTAATTATTATCAACGCCGAACACACATAATACATGGGTCCCCGGTCTTCGATCTTCGTTTTCCAAAACACCCTGGGTTATTTTGGAAAACGAAGATCGAAGACTGGGGATCATCTCATTGACGCACGTACGTGCGCGCACATGGTCCCCGGTCTTTGTTCTTCGGTCTTCGTTTTCCAAACACCCGATGGTTGCACTAGGAGCAAGGGCATAGTTACTAGTTATAAGAAAGTCTCGGAGGGAAGACAATAAGTAGTAATAGGCTGGGTAGTGTCGGTGCTATTTCACCCGAGGCGATCTTGGCTATAAAGTGATGAGCAATGCTGAAACTTAGCATAGAGATTGACTAAAATTAGAGTAGAGCGTCTTTCATAAAGGATAAGCCCATGGAGTTTCATATCTATGTCCCATTTTCCTTTGAATTATTGACAAAAAGTTACTATTCACATAACCGTGAATTGACAATTCTGCATTGTGTACAAAACATATGAAAGAATTGTCATTTTGGCCGCAATTTTTGATGCTGCGCGGTACTCGCTGGTCGAATTCAAAAAAATATTGCATCAAAAGACGCGCCTATAGGCAATACAATCATGAAAGCTTGCAGGATAAAAAAATATATATCCTTGAATGCACGCTGCAAAGATAGGTGGAATGACCCCCCCCCCCCCCCCCAATTCTCCCCCGTCCATTTTAGGATTAATGCTTACGTCCTTATTCAAGTTGACTGTAGCTGGTTGTCGCGTAGATGGTGCACCGTATGGGGTCACTGCATATATCATAACCTATTGAAGACACCAGGAGAAGATGAAAACAAGTAATGGTGTTAAAGATGTAGGCCTAAATCTACAAAATACTACGGTATTTTCTTATATTACATGGGTTTCAGAGAGATAAAAGACTACAGCACGCAAGAATTATACAGATATATCAAGGGTAACATAGTTTTATATGTCACCCGAAAAAGGGTTGAGACATTTATTATCTATATCAAATATCCCATAAAATCAGTGTAGGTCGGACCTATACTCCATAATCACAACAATTTAAAATCTCTTTATAAAAAGGATTCAAACTACGCTATGATTATAGACCATCACATACAGTTCCTGTATCATTCAATATGTGTGGATTATAAAAGGAAAATCCTTATTACAAAAATGTTTGAAAGGATCAACTCTTGAAACAATACACTGTGGTCACTATTTTATATATTATATGTATGTTTCTCCATATATTTCCTGCTCTGTGGAATTGTATACAATATCAGTATCCCGGTAAAAAGAAGTGGGGCAATTAGAAAGAACAAAGTTATAAGGGATTCTGTATGTTACACAAAGCTGAAGGCGAGCTAAGACTTTTACTACATCAATTATTTTCCTGGTAAATTACGCGAATTTGCATATCCAACTTTAATTGGGAATTGAGATGCATACCAAGATATTTGAATATTTTACTTTGCAATGCGTTTTCCATCTATGTTAACATTCACATTAAAGAGCAAGTCCGATCCCAGAAAATTGCTTTCAATAGAAGCAGAAAAATCAGACAAACAGAACCGAAACAAAAAGTTAACGGCAAATCAGACAACTCGTTGGAACGTTTGATGAAAAATCATGGTAAGCTATGACAATGCCTAGACACATCGACATCACAATGACATCATTCCTTCATATCTCGCTAATTAAATTGTGTATATTGATGATACCTATTATCACATTTTGTCCAAGAATATTTCTTTATAACTTCAACCCAAGTTATATATATATATAACAATATTTTGTGCGTTTATTTAAAAAAAAAAAATATATATATATATATATATTTATTTATTGTTTTGAAAATATCAGATTTTCATAAACACTCATTCGTGGGTTTATCATATCATATATTTCATACATTTCTACAGGAAAAAAAACTCTGTGTGTTCATTGTGTTTATGTCAACATGAAAAAGACAGATTAATATACATATAACTTGATTGAAATTATGAGGAAATCATATTCATGAACAAAGTTGGAGAATTAGTAACATCAATATAAAACAAAAATTGGTGCGTTGTGAGAAAATGATGACGACGTGATTTCATCGTGTCTCGTGATTTTGATAATTTTCTGGGGTGTTCATCATGTCATTGAAAAATCGTAATTTATTACCGGTAGTTGCCCGATTTCCTCCATACCATTCTTGATTTGCTCGTCGAATTTGTTATCAGCTTCTTCTAAGATCTAGTAAATCTAGCAAGTTGGTCTTAACATTTCTACGACATAGCATCAGTTCCAAGTAGCATAAAAATGACATTGGTTTTGCCAATATTAACGATAATTTTCTTACGCACAAACTGTGTATTATACGTAGATGAAAATTGATTTTCTTTGAACTATATTATTCATCAGCAAATTACATCACTGTTTCACCGGCATGAAGATGTAAATTAGACAGATCTACTTGTTCCGTCAGATCATGACGTATTTCATAATCTATATTTAAATACCCTATGTAGCAGAATCAATACAGGTAAACTTCCGGTACCATCAGGTATATAAATAACTCTCAAACGCCAGTGGAACATCAACATGTATGTTAGTGGTACATGAAATCCTACCTTAATTTGATGACCCTCTGTACTGTGGATCTTATTCGTCATCACCACTCTATGATCATTGTCAATATAAAACACCATTTCCCTGCAGTGGAAGGTCGGTTTGATAGATGTATTCCTCTTCATAGACCATTGTGCCATTCGAACATAGAACCGATGTAAGAAACCATCTATCAAACAACAACAGATTCCCCAACATTATAAAGATTCGGACTGTTTAAATTCAAAATCGGCTGGTTACTTCTAAAGAATATACAACTTATGGACATACATGAATATGATATAGAATGGCAACAATATGATGATGATGATGATGATGATGATGACTATGGTAATAGTCATGATAATAATAATCATAATAGCAATAATAATAATAATAATTGCAATACCAATTGCAAAACAATTATAATAACAATAATAATAATAACAGTAATCATGAAAAAATAATAATCATGTACATGTTTTCAAATGATAAAAAAGGAATTAAAAAATACTTTGTTCCATCAAATTCGGGTCGGTAAACTCGGGGTATTGATTAATAATATAATTCATTATTCAGATTCTTTATTTTGATTTGTAATTACCTGCATTACAAAACACAGTCCCTACTAAAGGATCTTGTGCATATGCCTAAATGGTTCCCTTCTTGATCGTAATGTTTACTCTCAGGTTAGGTGTAGGGGTTGTGGTATAGTGCATATATTTCAATTTATGTGCGCATTGTTTAAAATAAGGATCAAGTAAGTTCAGCATCGGTGAACGTACATGTAGATTCTCCTGATGGTAGTTACTTGGCTGATATGAATAAATTGAATTATTTCTAGCAGTTTACGTATATACATACAGGAATTTAAATATACCCTCTTGTTAGGTACTTTCATATCAAGGGTACGATTACTACAGTCACAGCAGATTATTCTCACACCTTTGTGATGATAACATTCTCTTCACTTCTGTACCCCATAACAAATAGCTTATGATACCATCCCTTACAATTTTAGATTTCGAAATTAAAGAAATTGCTTTTTTAATAGGTAAGGAAAAAAAAATGAAATAACTAACCTGGTAAGAAGTGATGGAAGTCAATGGTAAATTCGACTTTATCGTCCCGGTCAAGGCTTTCCTTCTCTTTAAGCTCACAAGAGGAACGACATGGAACGAAGAACTGTCTCTATTGATATAAGATGAGAATTTTAAGGTTTCATTCAGTTGATGTCTACGTATAACATATGAGTAATAATGATAATAATAATAATACATTTATATAGCGCAGCTTTTATACAAAATATGTTCAGCTGCGCTGGTTCAGAGCTCCTTTTTTATACTAAATTCTACAATAGGATCTCTCAATTGAACAAATATGTTTTTAATTTGGATTGGAGACATTGAGAGATGGAGTGCTTCGTATTTATATTAGCAAGCTATTCCATTACTGTAATTATGAAAGATGTTAAATACACTTTTTAGTGAGTTACGGTTAAGGGAGTGACTTACGGGAGTCCTCGAGGGCCCTTAAGCGCAGGCCCTGCTTAAGCGAAGAGGTGACCTAAGGCTCAAAATATTATTTCATACATTAATAAGTGAAGTTTCGACTATAGACTGTTATGTTGATTGCAGTCTACCTTCAAATTCATTGCCTTCTCTCAATCAGTTAATGGTATCAATCAATGGAACATTTTGAACATTTGTTTGAAAAACTAATGATCGGAGGACAACCTCCATTGAAACTATGGAATGCAAAGCGTGTTTACATCTTACCCCATCAGGCATTTTGGGTATTTCACAGATCAGATCAAACAATTCCATCATTTTGATAATGATATCGACCCGCTTAATGTCTCCTTTATGTTCCTTCCAGACAGCTTTGATCAATTCTATACGAAGAATACCCCTCTGCATAAGATCTCTCCAATATTTGGCTAAGTCCCCTTCCTAGGTTATAACAAAAGATAAAGAAATGTTGAGCGTATAATTATTTGAAAAACGTTTTCCAAATGTATGTATTACGAGTGCTGGTGCAAACAAATTATAAGTAATCCTTTAGAAGTTCTTGCACAACTTTTAAGGCTTGATGAGTAGCATATAAACCGCTTAGAGGCAATTTTGCAATTTGCGGTATACAAATATCTTATTATTATTATATACAAATAGCAAAATGCTATAGAAACTCCAGGCTGTAATGGCTATATAGGGAGGTGGAAGGGACAAATAATTGACTGCAATCTTCCTTTAATAATATACTGGACACCATAAATAATTCATCAGGAATTGTGGCAAATATAATTATATATTTAAAAAGCATATGCATATAATTTCTAGCGAAATGATCAGGTTCCTGCATTACTTTGTTGTGCTAGTATTTTTTGCCCTTCCGGCCTTTGTAAATAATGTGACCCTTGCTTGTACTGATGAATATTCAACATTTAACTAAAGCCCCAGTCCCATATGAAGCCGGACCAGCACGGACGAGCACGGACCTTTAAAAGCTACAGTCCCATATACGTCCCGGACCGTCCCGGACCATCCCGGACCCCATCCGGGGTGATCCGGGATTCGGTCCGTGTTGACACCGTGTTGGCACCGGGGTGGTCCTGGATGGTCCTGGATGGTCCTGGGCGGTCAATAACTCACTCCCGGACTGCCACGGATCAACACGGACCGCCCCGGCGCCACTACGGATGACCCCGGACCCAGCACGGTGGCTACACGGATCACCCCGGATCAAACTATTGTCCCGGACCGTCCCGGACCACCCCGGCAGTTTTTGACCGTCAAAAACATCCGGGGTCGACTCCCGGACCGCCCAGGACCATCCAGGACCATCCAGGACCACCCCGGTGCCAACACGGTGTCAACACGGACCGAATCCCGGATCACCCCGGATGCGGTCCGGGATGGTCCGAGACGGTCCGGGACGTATATGGGACTGTAGCTTTAAGGCCCTTTTACACTTTCACGGATCGCATCACGGATCATCCCGGATCTTAATCCGGGGTGTTCCGGCGTGCGACACCACGATTTCTTCTCGATGCCGGTGTGGATACGTTCCGAACTGGGTGTATACACGGGCAAGTACGGTGTCTCCACGGACAGACAAGGTAGCAACGCGGACCACGCCGGAAACGCATACGGAGCTAACACGGATATCAAGGAAGAGCACGGAGGCTACTGGGTACTTTTACGGTCCTTACACGGAGGTGTACGTTGTCTATTGGGATATCTTCGGAATGTTGACGGGTGACCTGAGCTTGTAGGCGCTCATTTGATATACGGAATTTCAAACCCGGATGAAACCGGTGTTAATACGGACCTCCCGGTGTCTACACGAACTGTCCCGGATGTATTCGGCGGCTACACGGAGGTACACGGTGCCTACAGGGAAGAGGACGGATTGTTTCATCCGTGAACTCCGGGATGAAAAATTAAGCAAGCTTAATTTTTTCCCCGGATATGCCGGTACGCCAAGGATCACGCCGGATGCCTTCCCGGTGTATACACGGTAATGCCGGAGATAACACGGATGATCCCGGAGCGACGATTCGGGATGATCCGTGATGCGATCCGTGAAAGTGTAAAAGGGCCTTAACGAACAGTAAGCATGCCTTTCCTCATGCGAAAGAATAGTATTTTTTATCTTAGAAGCACATCAACACTCTGGTAACATGGGAAATCATATGTTATTATTCATTCTTTGCTTTTATGTTACTCTTACAAGGAGAAGAGTGACTAAATGGATATTGTTATGTAATGAGATGCGCATTCTTTTGTATTAATCACGTTTTCAAATCATAGAGACTTTTGATCAACTAAGATCCCGCCCGTGTAATTTTTTTCCACTTGAGCTCCGGACCCCAGTATGAACTCATTTGCATACAGCCAATCAGAGCTCATCAGGTCAATAACAAGCTTAATACCCCCTTCACATACACGGATTTTTCTTACGAGTCCTTACGGATCGCACAAATACACGGACCTTTCACGGATTCTTACGATTTTTACGACCGGTTTAAGAGTTATTACAAGCTGCTTGCGGTTTATTACGGACTATTACGAGTTATTACGATGTATTTACGGCAACAGTCCACGATTTGTTACGAGTTGTCACGGATAACTACGAGCCATTAACGTGTTAGTTACGACCTGTTTACGTGTTGTTACGAATAGTTACGATTAAATTACGAGTATTTACGAGTCCTTACGAATTTTAGCCAAAAATTATCAACTGAAAATGAAGTGTTCAAATTTGCAGCTTTTATACCTTTTCCCAAATCGTAAACAGTTCGTAAGCATACGTAAACTATACGTATCTATTCGTAAAGTACTTGTAACTACACGTAAAATGCTCGTCATAACCCGTATCAATCCGTAAAGCCATCGTAAAATGACCCGAATACAATCGTAAACAACACGTAAGCACACGTAACCATCCGTAAACTGCTCGCAATAATCCGTAAATAATCCGTAAACAAATCGTAAACTAACCGCAACGAATCGTTACACAAATCTGTAACGAGTCATTTACGGATTCTTGCGAGCAGTTTAAGGATGGTTAGGTGTTGTTGCGAGCGGTTTACGGATGGTTACGGATTGTTACGAGCTATTTATGAGCTATTTACGGACAAATCAATCCGTGGACAATCGTAAGAAGATTTTTGACATGTCAAAACATTTGCCTCTCCTTTCACGGATACTTACGAGTGTCTACGAGTTGTTGCGAGTTGTGACGAGTTTTTTACGGATACCAGCGAGTTATTTACGGGTGCTTGCGATTAATTACGATTTGACGATCCGTAAGGACTCGTGAGGAAAAATCCGTGTATATGAAGGGGGTATAAGCGTGATAAAGATACGTTTCGAATGTCGCATCTTTAGCACGCCTCAAGCTTGTTCTTGACAAGATTGCGCAGTAATTCTTCACTTCCGGCCGGGTACACAAATGCGCCACAACGAGTGAATTGCACATTCGGAAAAGCGGCGGTTTCACCTTTGTTTATGAGGCACATTATATCAGTATTTCCATCGGTGTGTCTCCGATAGAAGGACTTTGAAAGGGGTACAAGACTAACAAAAAAGCAAAGAATAAACAATGCCTGATTTCTATTGCCAAAACGATTGTGCTGTTAATACCAAAATGTTGATGTGCTGTTAAGATAAAAATACTAAATTTCGGCATGAGTAAAGGAATGCTTATTGTCAATCAGTCAAGCAATTATGAAAATTCATTAGCACAAACAAGGGTCAGATTTTGTAGAATGCCTCAAGGGCAAAATGCTGTTACTTCTTTATTTTGCTGGGTATGATATACATATACATATGTGAGAATTGAGAATTCTCGCACTTTTATATATATATATATATACACACACAGAGTGAGTCAAAATGAACAGTAAATTAGTATATATCTCATGAAAGAGCGTTTTATCCCAAATCATTCGGTATCATTTTTGTGTGGTATGTGTTCACGCTTGATTGAACAGGAGACATTGTTTGCGAGAGTTGCTTATGTGATGTTTGAATAAAACAATTGGGAATTGCGTATTAATTCGGTCTTTGCAGATCCAAATAACATCCCTTACAAAATTAATCATGCCAGACATATCAAATATCGTATATTAAATATCAACGGACATTTGTGCACGTGTATGTGACTTTGCTTCCGCAAAAAGCATATGCAATGCATTTCATTTGATACATTCAATTCATTCTCCCACTCCGCTAATCACATCATAATACAAGCTGTGAGCATCACTTTGGCGCAAGTCGAGTTTTGCACTCTCGCAAACAATTCCTCTTGTTCATCCAACCGTGAACACATACAACACAAAGATGATACCAAATTATTTGGGATAAAACACTCTTTTGTATAATAATTTACTGTTTATAGATGACTTTTTTAAGAATTTGCAATTTTCTAGGTGTAAACTTTGTTTTGACTCACACGGTATATGCACACATATATATTCCACACACGCACACACAATCATGTTTGAGCCCCACATCCTTAGAGCAATCAATCAAACAGTACAACATAATATATTAGCATTAAAATTTCAAACTTAGTTTTCCTCCTTTTACTTTTACTTCCTCCCATTCTTCATTTATCATCTATTTTTCCCGCTTCTTTTCTTCTCTTTTTGGATATTTATCACACATTGTAAAACAAAAGTAAACAATATTTCGAACCATTTTCTTATCATCGATGACTGTTATGATATTACTGACGATGCTGTTGAGAAACTGTGGCTTAAGTACAATAAGCTCACATCCCTGGTGATATATCAGGTGTCCTATGTCATGGTAGAAGGTTAGAACATCATCCACTTTGTCGTCGTTGATTCCCAAACGTTCCAGTATTGGACGTGCCTGTGTAATATTGTAATTAAAAGAAGTCTGTGACCAATTGTGTTATACACTGTCGCTCAAATAGTTGGAATATTTTTTTTTACCCCAATTTATGGAATTATTTTGACAATAGTATACATTCTCAGATTTCATTGAATAATAATTTGCCAGTGTTTGTTTTACGTGACCTCTAAAGCATGTGTATGCTACTATATCAACTAGTGGAACTACGCCCTTAAGTCATAAATGACAGTAATGAGGATTAATGCTCCACAAAAGGGCACTAATATGGCACATCGACACGGTTTTGATCCTGGGGGCTCACAGTTACGAGGCCATTGCTTTGCCACTGAACCATGACTGTACGCAGCGGGGGCTAGGGTAAGGGGCAGTTCCCACAAATAAAATAAAAAAGAAAATGCAATAAATTATCAATAATTCATTGAATCCCCCCCCCCCGGGTCCCCAACATCAAACAATTCCTCTGTACGGCCATTCATTGTGGCTCAAGGCATGGGCACACATAAGAAACTGATATTTTTCCATGATTGCACTAAGAATGCAATAATATCAGCTCTGCTTACCTCTTTCACGGTTAGGGTGTTTTGATCACTGCCCTCTATTTCAGTTAGAAATGTTCTCCACTTAGTTGGCTTACAAACTTTCATATACTCTGAGGCCTGTATGAGTCCATCAATACGATCTTGAATTGTATTCACCTGCAAAATAAAATTTGATAACATAGATATAACATAAAACATCCAAAACCTTTACATGCCTGTTCACATGTTTTATCTTATATTATGGTGTTCTAAGTGCCCGAGATAGAGACACATTCATTACATTTTATTGTGTTTTTTTACTTTGTGATCATTATGTTCGATTGTCAGCCTACATGTATGTGTGGAAAACCTATTCTCGTTGGAAATAAACTTCAACATCATCTGAAAGGTAGTTATTACAACAACCTAGCTAGAAACTGCTCTCGTGTTCAACTAAATATAAGTGCAGCCCTTCAAAATGTTATTACCCGTTTTCTACTGCATGTACTACTACTACTACTACTACTACTACTACTACTACTCCTACATTACGGTAATAAGAACGAGACAATTAGGACTGCGTCTCCTATATGACTCCGCCCTAAATTCAGTAAAGGGAATTGGTGGAATTATTCTTGATATATGATGAAAACAAATTAGATGGATCTTCGACTGATGAAATGAAAAATGATACCTCCGCCATAAAACGAAAACAGAAGCAATTTATAAAATTGAAGTTTGATTGTAATCCATTAACAGGTTCTCAGAATATCGTGATTACAAGCTATTTTTCATATACATGTATGACCCTTTGATGTTTGACCACATGACCCTAAAATCTATTCAGTTCATTAATTGGCTCTGCTAGTGTTATACATAATAATAATAGTGTAAACTTATAGAGCGCGCACACTGTCCAGGGACGCTCATTACGCTAGCTCAGCAACATTATAGTATTAATGACTGCTTTGAGAGAAATAGTTGTTTTTATACGCTCAAGGGAAGGTTAGAATTGTGCTATTACCCGAGGCGTGCCGAGGGGAATAGCCCAATTGTAACCTTCCCGAGAGCGTATAAAAACAACTTTTTCTCGAATATTAAAGCAGTCATTAATACTTTTATATGCCGAAAAAAATAGACTAAAAAATAAAAATGAATTGAAACCGGCTTCGCGTGATGGATGCTTCGCAAAAGCTCCATTAAACGGACCCTTCTTTTACTTTTGCAATGCATATTGGCACGAACTTAGATCAAGATCTATCGGCAGATGTTGTTTTTTTGTTTTTGGAAGTTTATTTTCGTCTTCATGTCAACAATGCAAGATAAAATTGTCGGTAAGATCGATCGAGATTCAATTGTATTGAAATTACCGACCAATTCTTCGCACACATACGGTATCCTCAATCGCTCAGACCATTTTTTAACATGTAAACCTATGGGGTAACCATGGAGACTGACCTATTTTCCCAATAACCATGGTTATTGGAAAAATAGGTCTGTTTTTTACAGGAACAGTTAAAGTTTATGAATGCAATTTCGACCAATCAGATTGCTGGATTACTTAAGTGAGGTATATAATTCTCTTTAATACAAGTAAAGTGAAAAATTTTGCAATATTGATATCACCCATTTCAAACCTCAGCTCTGCCCGGTGGGGGCCCGGTACCCTCAAGCAGCTCCGTTCACTGACAAGTCAAAGGACTAGCCCAGTCAGCACATTATTCACAGGGGCTCTAGTATCTGAGGCCACCAGACCCCACACGGGCAGCCAATGAGACTAAAGGGTGATAACTAATTAATTTCAGATGTATATACAAATAAAATGTCAATTATCGATTTAGTAAAATAAACCAATACATTTTAAGGAAATACTGGGTTACATGATTGACCCTTTTATCTTAGACCTCATGACCCCAACATTTAATCAGTTCATTGGCTCTGCTAGATACATACATGACCAAAGTTTGGCGGGAATCCATCAGTCTGTTCTTAAGATAAAATGATCACAAGAGTGGGACGTACAGACATAAAAACATAATGTATCTGGCTACTTTGTAGCGGAGGAATTAAAAAGCCTATTATCATTATGTCAACTGACCCCAAAAATATGATATTTACCTCTATAACTCTACAATGTAATTGGACCATATTTCTATAGTAACTCTACAATTTTATTGGACCATATTTCTATAGTAATACTCTCATCAAGTTTGCAGCTCACACCTCAAAAAGTATATTGACATAGTATGATAACAAGGGCAATACCTCTAGTTTATAACATTGACCTCTATAACCTTTGGCCTTTGTTCTAATTCCTATGGCGATACAACTATCAACATGTTCAACGCTCATACCTCTAGTTGTTCTTGAGATATTGCAATATCGAGGCCAATACCAGGAATTGTATAAGTTTACCTCTGTGACCTTTCACCTGGTTACTCCAAGATCGACACAAATTGTCTACCTTTGGTGAAACGTACAATCCCTAAGTATTAACATCATATATCAAGTGGTTCTTGCAATATCACAACAACGGAATGTGGGATGGACGGACGGACAGACGAGCAACCTGAAAACATAATACCTCTGGCACCACCACCGTCTTTATACACCAGACTATTTGTTCGGATTTTCTTTTTGGTGTTTATACTTGAAGAATGAGGTGAAATGAACAGAGGAGAAGGATCATAGATATTAAAGGAAAAAAATGTTTGTATTCCTCTGTAGAGTAAAAAAAAATAAAAAAATAAAAGTCCATGGCAATATAAACTCATGTAAATATCATCATTAAACAATAACTTACTTCAGAGTCTTCAGAAAATCGATTGTCAATCCCAAACATGGGAGAGAGAACTTGCTTCCAATAGGGGTTGGATCCTAACTGGTCCTTCAGTTCTTTGAATTTGGCTGTGACCTTTGTAGAAATCAAATATGTGGGTAATAGTGCCTTTATATTTACTCACTTTATCTCTCTCTCTCTCTCTATTTCACTACTGAACATGATTTAATACGTGGTTGATATCTAGCAATATGATTTATGATAGTTATTCAACATGTTATTCTTTGAAATAATGGCAATTGATAACTTGCTTCAACATTAACTGATTAAAATAACTCACATTAACATTGTAAATCGGAATTCATTCAATTGTACAATGCTTCATGGTGTTAGACAGAGGAAGGGACCATCACTGCAATTTCACATAATAAATAGGTTAACGGTTGAGGTTAAGTTGCTTGATATTACAATTTCAATGAATAGCTATTTGTTTTGTTGGTATCATTATCAGTGTATCATGCATGTCATTTCCCCCATGATATAGATATATGGTCAAATTTTGTTATCACTGTAACCACGGCTGTTGATGATGAAAGATCAAAAAAGTGAAGACACAAATTTCAGTTCTGTCTGCAGATGCCGTCAATTTTGTTGTCAAATATCTCAAAACCTTTAATTAATTAATTGAAAAATTGAATGTGAAGCCCGCACAAGTAATAATGATAACAGACTTATTATTTCAAACAAGTAATGAATTTGTTAATTAATAATACCATCATGTTACCCTGAAAAAAAGAAACCAAAAAAGGTTCAACAACCCAGTCCAACTACTAATATTCGTAGCCTGCTTATTTTCTTCTCCGAAATCTATATGAACAATATCATGCTTGCAAATGCTGTTCTTTGTATGAAATGATAACGAAAAATCATACCTTCTTTTTAAAAAGTTATCTTACCTTCTCCTCATTGATTAGCGGGCCCTCTTTACCCGCAAACGTTCCTATCAACAAGACTTTTGGTTCATATGTCGAGTCTAGATTAGAATCTGGTACTGCATGGGTGTAGACCGACATCAACCAAAAATGTATCAAGTCCAGAATGGTACGATGCGTTCTTCCAGCAGACCCTTTCAGCTGAAATTTCACATCAAAAGCGAATTTGTAAATTGTCAATGGAATGGATAGGACCTTTTGGAACCGAACTGATTTTCAAATGGATTTTTTTTTTTTGATAGCTTTTTGGAAGTTTCAGTGTATGAGGCTACTGGAAATGTGTACATCAATCCTAAAAAAAATCAATTGTGATAAGAAATGGATGTAGTACCTTTTGGAACCAAGCTTTTCATATAAGGTGGCGGGTACTAAAATATTGGCAATTAGAAAAAGAAATCCAAAGAGGGGGGGGGGCACAGTCCTATCAGCACACACCTTGTATGCCTATAATGTTGGTGCCCTTCTCCCTTTTCTAGACACACGCTTGGCCATAGAATAGAACCCTCTTTTAATATTAAAGGAGGATTTGGGGGATACTTTAAGAACATGCTATTCAGTGCTCCCATTGCCTACATGAACCGAGTTGTCCCTGTATTAAGCCTATGGAAATGAGAAAATTAAGCAGTCGACAGGTTACCTATACAGATTTCGTATGGATTCTTTATTGTTTCTTTGCCCTATATTCTGACAAAACAAATCTTTTCATTTCTTTCAGAAATTGCAGAAGAACCTGAGTCATTAATTCATTATTGATATCCATACAGTAGATATTCATTCTTGCATTGTTTTTTTTTCTTCAAAATCACCAACACAAGAATATCCAAAACTCTTTTAGCGACAGTTCAGTGTTCAGTCAGAGATTCTTCAGCATAATGGATTTTATATAGAACAAAAGTATTTATCTTTGCTTAACGTAGCCAAATAATATTTGGTGAACCATCTTACTCTTAATTTGAGATCCAACTGTCGATTAAAAAAAAAAAAGAAGATTAGGATTGAGGTTTGAAACCTGTATGTCACTATGTGACTTCACTTTTTTCCTTGTAGTGACTTGATAAGCCCTGTTAGGTCCAAACAGGAACAGTGTAGGACTCACATGGGATGCGTTTATAGTACATTTTTTTTGCCTAGAATCAGCGTTTTCAAACGTCTTTCAGGCAAATTTTCAAGGTGATAAACGAAAGGCTATTTTGAAACACATATCCAAATCAGACCTTCCCAGGCTAATCTAGTTGACCCCCGAGAAACTCTCTGCTTCCTGGATCAAACGGCGCAAAGCAGCTGTGCAGAGACAAGCCTTTATTTTTAATCGTGAAAAGTCGATAAACGCGACATCACGCAAATCATGTTCGTATAGTGGGGTTTGACATGTACATATAGAAAAGCTGATTCTGAGTGGCAAGACATGATAAACGCACCCCAAGTCATGCATTGTAACTTGCATACAGTATGCAATATTTTCGGTTCCAAAAAGTACTACATCCAATTTCGGTTCGAAAGGTACTACATCCACAATTTTTTTTTAAATTTTAACCTGAATTCATGAAAAATATTTGAGCAGACTAAGATTTTTCAAGAGTGATTTTATACTTGTATCATACAACAGTATAATCAGCTAAAGTATCATTCCAAACTGACATTGCTATGATAATTAAAAAATTGTGTTTTTCTCAGAATTTAGATCTATAGATGTAGTACCTTTTGGAACCGAGCCCTTCATATTGGTATGCATGCCTCGATCCACCTGCATTTGTTAATAGACAACCCAAAAAAGTCTCATTCTTCTATAATTTCAATTAGCAACAAAAGAAGCATATTCCAAACTCTTTTAGCGCACCATTCAAATTTCAGGATCAAATGCATTAATCTATAAAGTATTTCGACTACTATATTTTTGCAGCTCCAAACACATTTGCCAGCATTACAACGAGCCGTTTATCCTACAAGTCATTCAAGGGGTGGGGTAACTTGACAACCAGTCTGCAACCAATCATCAACATGTGCATTGATGTGTGGGACTAATTGGGCATCCTTTCTCCAACCCCTCACCACCCAGTCGCCAAGTAAAATTTATTTTAAATTTAACCCTGAGTAGTTGTCGATGGTTGCAGCTTTTTTTCAGTCGTCGCTAATTAGTCACCAGTTGACTTATGATGTGGCCGAGGCTAAAGAACAAAATTATCACAACTTACTTGCTCTTGGTAATCTTCTTCGCGCGGTGCTTTATCACTCAGCTCAAGGTGTAGCGGGATGACAAGGATGTAAAGAGACCGCCATGACAGAAAAAGCTATATAGACAATATATGGAGAGATTAGTTGAAAATGCTTGACCATCTATACATACATGTATATGTGTGTCATATATTCAATATTTTATATATAATAAATGTAAGCTATACAACAATATTAGCTATACCACAGCATTGGCAACTCATATGGAAATAAATGCAATGCTAAGGGAAATCAGAGGATAACGGTTTCACACCTTCAAAGTTCTCCATTACTGCCATCCTTTTTTGGAAATTTTGGCAAAGGTTACTAAATCTTCTCCAGGAACAAACCCGGAATAGAATGCAAATGCCTTAACCACTAGACCAAGGAGATGAGCCAGTGGTTTCGGCAAAACCAGATTCCTCTGACCGACAGACTGGCAAATCTTCTACCTTAAATTAACACCATTGTTCGGGGGCAAGCGAGTTTTGAATAGACATAGATTACAGTAATGCTAAATATATTACTCATTGCGGATATAGTATCGAAAATAATATCGCTAGTGATATTCGTTTGTCTCGCAATGTGGTCAATAAGGAATCTAAAAGTTCACGACGTTTCGTGTGCATCTGCAACACTTCATCTGGTGATAATAACTACTGTAAGCAAGGGTCTTTTATACTCTACGGGAGGACAGGCGGAGCGGTCCATAATACGATCGATAATTGGAACAATAACGCACAATGCCTATTGGTCGACGCACACGGTGATCGACCAATCACCAGGCCGCTGGATTCGGCCGCTGGTTCGGCTAATGCACCAGGCCTATTGGCCGACGCATACGGTACTCAACCAATCAACGAGGCCGCTGGCTCGGACCGTCTGCTGAATGGAATCGACCGGTGTTGGCTGGCAGGACGGCGAGTGTCATGGCGGCGTATCGTCCGCATCCAAAATTCGGGGATATCGATCCCGTTGTCTCTGTTGAAATTATTATAAAGGATGTGATAGATCCTACATCGGTGAAACTGCCCGTCCGATAAAAGAAAGAATCACTTCCGTCGAACTGACAACTCAGCCGTAGCCGAACATGCTTGGGATAACCAGCATCAACCAGACTGGGACGGGGTTCAGTGCCTTTCCCAGGAACGGCATTGGTATACACGGAGGGTGAAAGAAGCCATCAATATCCGTCTCAATCCTAATAATTTCAACAAAGACAACGGGATCGATATCCCCGAATTTTGGATGCGGACGATACGCCGCCATGACACTCGCCGTCCTGCCAGCCAACACCGGTCGATTCCATTCAGCAGACGGTCCGAGCCAGCGGCCTCGTTGATTGGTTGAGTACCGTATGCGTCGGCCAATAGGCCTGGTGCATTAGCCGAACCAGCGGCCGAATCCAGCGGTCTGGTGATTGGTCGATCACCGTGTGCGTCGACCAATAGGCATTGTGCGTTATTGTTCCAATTATCGATCGAATTATGGACCGCTCCGCCAGTCCTCCCGTAGAGTATAAAGGCCCTTGCTTACAGTAGTTATTATCACCAGATGAAGTGTTGCAGATGCACACGAAACGTCGTGAACTTTTAGATTCCTTATTGACCACATTGCGAGACAAACGAATATCACTAGCGATATTATTTTCGATACATTACATTATATGCATTTCTGTTCAAAGGATTTTCGATTGTAATTTTTAATTGTTATTCTGCCGAATATTCCACTAGCCAAAACCTGAATCTCTCCAAGGTTTTTTACGACACATGCTACTGTGACATTTGCTTAAAATTGATTTTACTTCTCTCTGATTTTGCGAATGTAGTCTTGATTTTGATAGTGCATTTTTTAAATGCATTTATTGATGCATTTGTATTTTGCAGTTTGTAACATGATAAAGCCTAATGGGTTGACAATTGTTACACCATTTCTTTGTTTTATATTTTGTGTCGAGTCTCTCCTCCGTCGCAACGATAGCCCCCCCCCCCCCTCTATAACAGGTCCATGGACTTACTGGATGTGTGATGTAGTAAATTTCTTGTCCTCCAAAGTCCCACATGCTGTAGGTTATGTCAAGTGCGGATGACTTCACCTGTGTGATCTCTTCACGAGTAATACCTTGTGAAATTTTAGCAATTGTAGGCAAAACTTTTACGATACTTTTGTCTTCGGCTGCTTCAGACATATTTCCTTTTCCAGGTGCGGATGACTTCACCTGTGTGATCTCTTCACGAGTAATACCTTGTGAAATTTTAGCAATTGTAGGCAAAACTTTTACGCTACTTTTGTCTTCGGCTGCTTCAGACATATTTCCTTTTCCAGGTGATGATCCGTTGCTGTCTGATTTGACAAAGCAATAAATAAAATAAAATGTAATGGTTGTTATATAAATGAGGCATTGTACACATACATAGAACTGATACATTAGATAAAGTATAATGTACTTTCAACTTTATGTTTATTAATGAGTCGTAAATAAATATAAACGGAATATATTACCGAAAATCAATTAAACTGAGAAGTTAAGGTAGAACAAAAAAGTTAGGTATTGTAATGCAGTTTATTTAAATTCCCCACGTCTGAAAGCATTTCACCTTGATAATTTTGGCCCAATTCAGCAAATATGTCGTAAGTACCATTTCAGTGTGTGATTCCAAGTGAAAATTGTCGCTAATTCTCTCACAATTTTGTGTCTCCAGCTAGTCGTGAGTTGTCTTAGGCCAGTGAGATACTAGCTTTAGTGTCCATGATTATTCAGATACGTGCATGGTGTAAGGAATCATCATATAAGCGAAGGAAGCATACGTCCAGACCAGAAAACATCATCGGATAAACATGTTGTTGCAACAGTTATACCAAATACATGAGACAAGAAGTATCTAGCTTGCAAACCGTAATTTTACCTGTATTAACTATAAAGTTTCACTTTACCTTTGTTTTGAAGCCTCTCTGATTCTGTTAGTTCTTCAACATATCCTACGTCGGACTCTGCAATCTGTGCGAATAAAAGACTCACTAAATCAAACTTGCATATAACATAGTAAATGTCACATAATAATTCAACTGAGAACATGTATAATACACAAATAGAAGTTCTCTGTGATATACATGTATGACACAAATATGATATGTGTATATGTATATAGAAATGTATATATATATAAAGGAAGAGAGTGAGAGTCTACAAGAGATGTAATGAATTACGTAGAGTAATGGCTATTGCCATTTATAGGTTTTTATGTTTCTAAAGAGACCAAATAAATAACTCTTTTGGTCTTTATTCTTTTAAACTTAGGAGCTAAATCATAATAACATGTCAAATCGATCAAACACATATTATTTAAGAATATGTTTGTTAATTTCACACTTACATGTCTATGTTCCAGTGTCGAGGTCACATTTTCTACAAAGAATAAAGGAATACAATAAACATTTTCTTTACAAAAAAAAGGTCACAGACTATTAACACATACACCGACATGTATCTTAGATCTTTAAAAATAAAAATGCAGATTGCTTGAAAGGTGTCTTTGAAATAGAGTAGTGTAGAAAACTAACGCACTGTATAACATTTCCCCATTGATGATATTTACCTTGAACGGTGTTTTTTTTCTTCTGCCTTTGTAAAAATTGGTGTTATCACAACTTGCATCTGCACTTGTGCTTAGAACAGTTTAATATTTTTAATATATCTATAAAGTGTAATGACAATATATTATTAGAAACAAGTATATAACATTTGTCAAAATACCTTCAGTCATCTGTTGTTGTGATGAAGTAGAGGGTGTTTCTAGGGTCTATATCGTGATACAGCAAAGAGAGAAAGAGAGACAAACATCATAATATGTAGTGCAATCTCGAGATTACCAGCCAACTAAAGTGTTAACCGTGACCGAAAAATCAGAAGTCGATATTTGTTTCATACCTTTATAATGCATCCTGCATGGAATTATTTATTGATTTCTGCATTGTTCAACATAATATAAAGTAATATACACACAAGGTACATATATTTTATCAGCAAAAGTTAAGATACATATAATCATATAACAGTATCAATCAATTAAATAATTATACCTTTAAAACGATAAAACAGTTGACATATCATTTCACACACAAAAAAAGGATAATTTTGACAAAATAGCTCATTCTATAATGTATATATTATAGCTTATTTACAGAGATGGAGTGAAAAAGGAGAGATAGCAAACATGTTTGATATATATACTGGAATGTGGTATACATTAATGAAAGAAATTATACGATATGACATGGACGTAGCTTAGGATTTCTTCCTACATTCGTCGAGTATTTTTGTCAGGACTCTAGGACAAAGAAAAAAAAGGATAGTTGTCCGGGGGGAAGTTGTCCTAGAGGATGGTTGTCCAGGTGGGTAGTTGTCCGGGGGAAGTTTTCCTAGGGGGGTAATTGTCCTAGGGGTAGTTTACTGGGGGTAGTTGTCCTGGGGTAGTTGTCCCAGGGGGTAGTTGTCCTAGAGGGTGGTTGCCCTAGGGGATAGTTGTCCTAGGGGGAATTGTTCTAGGGGGTAGTTGACTGGGGGTGGTTATCCGGGGGGTGGATGTTAAGGTGGCCCCTGTATGCTCATCTGATTGTAATTAAATGCCTAACGTTTTACTCATTAGCCACTGCTCCCTCGTCCCTCGCATTTCGTCCCCCGGTCATGAAAAGAAAGCGCCGCCACTGCATCTAACCGTTATCAAAATAAATGGTAATGACTAAATAATTAGATTGGCCGAGAAAACCTATATCACGTATGTATTCACCTAAAATTCACAATATGTTGGTATTACTAAAAGCTAGAAGCATATTGTAAAACAGAAGGGAGAAAAAATATTCTTAAACAATTTGAAAATCGATTACTCACATGAGGACTTTCGACGTTTTTTGTGCCTACCGTATGTACAACAAGTTGAAGAAAAACGAAAAAAATAAAATAAAAATATTTAGTTGTGGGTTGAAATCGCTTATGTGTTGATAAGTACCCTAATTTGTAATCATTTTCTAATGTCTTTTAAAAATATCTACCAAATTATTATTATTGTAATCATGCTCCATGCAAAACTAACCAAGCATTTTACATAACATGAACATTTCTTTAAGTAATATATGGAAATAGATAATCCTGAATCATAGTTATTAATAACATGAACAAAATGTTATATAAATCATTAAACATGGAAATACAAAATTTAACATAATTAAAAACTATGCTTGTTGCGTATAGGTTCTCTGAATTAAAATAATAAATTATATATGCAGAAAAACATATACACATACATTAGACCCGACACAAAAGAGAAATGAAACAAGTCAACGCAAAGCGTAGCATCCCCTTTCAGGGTACAAATGGCCTGTATACGTCAAAACAAGTTACCTCAACTTGACTATACTATTATATTTCTAGGCAAGGAAGTTTTACATTTTCACATATAGAATTAGGTGTTTTTGCATATTTAATGAGCTATGACCTTTCATCTTTGACATACATACTCAGAAATCCAACATAGGCTGTACATGTATTTTGAAACCATGTACCTTCATATTAAATTTCATTAACAAATTTCAAACATTACTCAAGTTATCGAATGGAAACCAGATTCGCATATTTAATGGCCTATGACCTTTGACCTACGTACTCCAAAATCGAACTTAGCCTGTATTTTGATAGTATGTACCTTCATATCAAATTTTCATTAAAATCCGTCAAACATTACTGAAGATATCGATCGGAAACATTACGGACGCACGCACGCACGGCAGTGTTACTATATCCCCTCCCACTTTGTCGGAGAGGGAATAACAAAATACAACATTAAGGGCTAAAAGTGAAAGAGAGAGAAAAAGATAGGGGAAACGATAGATAGATATTAGGGTATATGGATAGAAATAGAGAGAGGGTATGGACAGAGAGAGATGAAGCGAGAAGTAAAACGAAGGAGAAAGATAGTTGTAGTATAGACTATAGAGTAAGATGGGACTGGGATGAAAACGTGAACAGCAATGAATTGACAAAAATAATCATTACGAAGAGCTGTCTAATTCCTAAGAATTGTGTTGTATTGTAACAACCCTTTTAATAACAGTGTTATCAAGAATAATATTTCCTTGTAAAGTATCTATTATATTATTATTGATAAAATTGATTAATATTGTGTTTGTATGTGTCTGTACAGAGCTAATATCTAATTCTGAGAATTCTCTGAATGGCATGGTATGTTTACTGGTTGTCATTATGAAGGTTAGGTTACCTGGACTGTTTGATCTCCCTGCCACTTTCGAAACGAAGTCCACCAACTATAAAGGGAAAGAAAATATATACATAAATACATTAATTTGCGCCCTGGTATGGGATTGAATATTTTCTCTTGTATTGGTAATTTTTCGTAAAGTTTTCTTTTATATATCCCCATTCTTTTATTGATATATTTATATCCCACAAACTAATAACCTTGCAATACGATTGTTAAAAAAGGCGTCACACAACAAGTGACAGATGGCATATATATGCCGTAGAAGTGATAACGAAAGCTATCATTTTTGTTAAATTAAGTCTACATTCGCTAATGCCTGTATGGCATATACGTTTAAATATAAAATGGTGACGTAGATACTATACTCAGCAACAACAAAAATTGGACACTCAACATTGCTCACAATTTTTCATTTAAACCGTCAAGGCCCGGTCACATAGAGGGGACGCATGGGGGACGCACGGCCAGCGCATTGGAAATTTGCAATTTTGGCCAGTGCGTTGTCGTTCGCTAGGCGTGCGTCACCATTCGTTACTCGTTCGTCGAGCGCACTGGACCCACACTATGCATTCGTCGTCATTCGCTGTGTGCGTCGGGATTTTTTGAGCATGCTCAAAAGTATGCGCGGAGCTCAACGCATGAATGTACACGCCAAAGGCACGCCAGTCATGCGCTAGCGCGCTAGATCGGCGCCAGACATACGCGGAGCACACGCCCTGTATACGCACAGCGCGCTAGCTACACGCTGTGCATTTTGTGTCAGCTCCCTAGCTTTTTCAAAATCATGATAAAAGTTAGGCACACGACTTTTTCCGATTTCCAATGCGCGGGCCGTGCTCCGTCTACGTGTGACCACCTGTTGAGAACGCGGTGCATGCGCGGACCATTCGTCCAGCGCGCTAGCAACACGCTCTGCATTCTTGGAAGTTGTTATCATGTGCGCTCTGGGTACGGTCTGTTTGCGCACTGTATGCGCCCTGTATGCGCTCAGCTCGCTAGCAACACGCTATGCATTTGGTGTCAGCTTGCTGTAGCTTCGACAAAAGTTGGGCGCACGATAACGCACTGGCCAAAATTGCAAATTTCCAATGCGCTGGCCGTGCGTTCCCCATGCGTCCTCTCTGTGTGACCGGGCCTTCAATAAATATTATTAAATATTTATCAATTTCACACATAGACGACGCACGGCCGGCGCATTGAAAATCGTAAAAAGTTGTATGCCCGACTTTTATCAGGATTTGGGAGAAGCTAACGAGCTGACACCGAATGCATAGCGTGTTGCTAGCGCGCTGCGCGTATACAGGGCGTGTGCTCCGCGTATATATGGCGTTAGTCTAGCGCGCTCTGCGCGGGTCTGGCGTCCGTTTGGCGTGTACATTCATGCGTCGAGCTCCGCACACTTTTGAGCATGCTCAAAAAATCCTGACGCACACAGCGAATGACGACGAATACATAGCAATGTTCTGAGTAACTAATAATGACGCACACCTAGCGAACAACAACGCACTGGCCAAAATTGCCAATTTCCTATGCGCTGGTCGTGCGTCCCTCATGCGTCCTCTATGTGTGACCGGGCCTTAAGATCAATTTAGATCAAGTTTTGATCATTTTCATGCTTAGATGGGCATATTCATTTCATGTAGAAGTTTAATTATGCAATTTTCAAAAGTAGAGCGAGTAGCCATTCAAATGTAAATGAACACGGGCATCTGTAAAACATTCTTGTTCAACAATGAAAACAAAGATTGAGAAACAATGAAGGTTTGAGCTCTCGATATGAACTGTAGTCTCAGGGGCGGGCTGCATGGTTCTGACAAGCAAGATCAAGTTGTTAAGTCCTTTCCACCTTAGATTGTGGACGAGCCATGAAGCCATATAACTTCCAATGCTCATCAGCATTTATATAAATATATCTCTGAAATAAAATTGCATACATGGGATATCTGGCCATTCAAATGTTGATGAGCTTTAGAGGTTATATATAATAGTATATTATCAAAATTGATATATATATATATATATATATACCCATATGTATATAGATGTTAACTTACAGTCTTTAGGTCATGTTCAAGCTTAACTTCTTTTCTTTCTGTTGACGATAAAACAAAATATGTAATTATGAAACCATCTATCATAATAATATCAATATTTTGCTATTGGATATAAGGTATACCTATGAAATTGGATAAAAATCTGAAAATGTAAAGCATTTAAAGCAGACGTGATACATAACAGTATTGAATACTCCAAAACTCATATATCCATAAAAGCTAACGCAGTACTGTTAAAAAAATGTTTATTTCTAAGGGCAATCACTTCTATACATATCAAGAAATATGTGATTAAAACCAGAAATTAATTGAAACATTGTACTATTGTATAAGTTCTGTATACCTTTGTACAGCGGGCCTTATATTTTGTAACAGTCATGTTTTTAACAATTCAATTAAAAAGTTATTGGAGATTAGTTTCGTTTGCATGTCAATACAACATTACAGATTATACTGGTTGTCGACTTCTGACAACCAAAATAAATTGCGACTATTACAAACCAATTTGTAAGATTTTTTAGTTGGCGATCAGTTGCCAATCGGTCTTGTGGGTTGCAGGGCTGTTGTTGATCGGTTGCCGGATGCCATACAAACATTGTCCAATCATCAAAGATTTGTGCAAATTACTTTGCGGCCACACATGGATACATTTGGAAATGGTTGGCAGTTGTTCGGCGATTTATAGGAGAGAATAAACACCTAGGCTTAAGCTTACTAAAGTTTCAAATGTTACTCATGATATAGCTATTGGAAAGTAATTATCACATTGCCTTTTGAGTTATCATGTATTAAGAGTCCTGACAACAAATGTGACTGTAATGAACGTACCTGTGATTGCTGGATCACTTCGGTTTTCTTCCCCTCCTGTGGAACACTAAAAGAAAGAAAAACAAACGCTATTGTAATGCCCAAAGATAAAGATTTGATGGTTATCTTGCAATCTTTTATTGTGATTAATACTGTCTAAAACCTATAGGGAAAGGTTTATTTCAAGTAATTTAAAGTAAATCATTGTTCATTGTGGAAAATGATTGTATCTGGAAATATATATACACACACATGGTTTTCAAATCTGTTTATTTAAAACAAAATCCGAAATGTAGAACATTTTAAGAGCAAGCATTTGGATACTGCTGCAGTATGCTTACCCACAGCTATAACATGAATAAGAATCCTTTCACAATGTTAATCTTTTTGCTTCTGTAATATAAAATGTGTGTAATCAAATAGGAATAGGCATGCATTTACATTGAAATATCAACTTTTGTATGATAAACTACGCTTTAAACAATAAACTGACGTTAACATGACTTGTGAAGGTGACTAATACCAGACTTTTTTTGAATAATTTGATAACAGTTTTAGCGTAATGTATGCCCGAGTCTTATTTACACTTATCGCTGAATATTTGTAAATGTATCAATTCATTTATGTTTCTTTCGAGTACCTTTCAGGTATCAGTAAATACTTTATATCACTTAAATCATATTTCATGTTCATGTAATTGTTCAGAAGTGCTGTATACAAAGATTGTTGTTCATGACTAAATGCTTGTTCAGATATGACCCGGCAAAACCGAGGCCGCTTGTTATGACATGAAGTGCAATATGCTTCATATTTGTGCAGCTTTTAAAACAGAGCCCATTGAATTCACGAAAGTTGCCATTCATCTACACGTGAACAAATGCAGCAGTTTTTACCTGGCAATTTACCCCGCCATATAAAGGAATCCTAATCCCCCAAAATAACTACCGGTAGTTATTCTTAGAGATTAATTATATTCTTGCCTATCAATCGAGATTAAGTGTGAATAGTGTAATGTAAAGATTATCAGCACGAGATGGGCATCGCCATTTCCTTGATAAAGTGCAGAATTATACAAAGTCGTTTTTCAAGTAAATATATTCAAATTTATGGATGCTTACATCCCACGTGTGTCTGGTAAGGAAGAATTTCATGCACATATTATTAAAATTTGCCCTATGATTGTCAGACAGCGAAATGTATAAATACGATTTGCTCTTCTTGTGGGAAAGTCCTCAACTGCATTATTTAAGTAGTTTTTAATAATCGAGTAACAATTGTTCCCCTGTTATGTATTTTTTACGAAATATTTGTAATCTTCTCACCTATATATATGGTGTTCCCGCATTGTAAAGTTAAGATTTTTGTATTGAATTAAAAAGTATTTCCAACTAAAGCTTGGTGCACAATACATGTACAAGTTCACTTGGTGTGGTGTCACATTATCAATAAAAATAGCTGCGCCGATAAGTGCGTGTTTTTTAAATCTTTAATATGTTTGATCCACTATTCCTTCTCATTCGTATGTTGTATAAACAAACATTGTACATGAAATTTGTAGGAAATTTCACCCTCTTTCCATTGATACCAATATCATATCATGAATAATTTTGCTGAGGTAAATAAGCACTATCAGCGAGTTGTCAAAACCAGCCCGTTTCTTGCGGTGGGGAGGCATAATGATGATATATGATATCCAAAACAAATCGCTAAATTACTCGAGAAAATCCAATCTGACTGTTGTAGACGAAGACGCGTAATCGAAAGCCAATAATCTGATGCACGCGACGGTACTTTCAATAGCGCTGCAAAAGCACTCAGCACGGTGCAATGGGCATGAACAATAACTGTTATTACATATGCGTGCTAGCGTGCACAAAGCAGACAAGCGGTAGCTCGCTAGCACGACCGTAGCAATCAATCGATAGCGCGCTCGCGTGCACAAAGAACTATAACAATAGCGCGCTAGCAGTCTCATGGCAGGATATCAGTTAAAGGCATTATATCATGCCAAGAATATTTGTTTTATTTATTTTTTTATTTCTAATCTTTTGTCAGGGTAGACCATTCACCAATAAGTAGTGGTCTTCCATGGGGCCCTAAATTAACATGAACATATTTACATCAAAAAGCATAACGCTTATACAGAACAGTTAAAATAAAATTCCATAGTGCATTTAGAAAGATATGACACAGCAATAATAGACGTGGCAAAAACTAATACTTGTTTGCAAAATAAACATATATCATTAACCTAGTTCAACAGTAATATCAATAGGCATATATTAATTAAGTCGCAATTATGTGAATAAGTCCTGTTAATATTACAGAACATGCACGTAGTGTATCTTCGCCTGAGCCATTCACAAATTACAACTTTGTTTGAACAATCTCTTAAATGAATTGACAGAGGAAGCCGTTCTCATCGAATTATCTAGCTTATTCCATTCAAATATAGAAGAAACAATTGGGCTACACTTATAACAATCAGTGTGAAATCTAGGCAGGAATAGTTCTTATTTGTCAGCATACCTACACTTATCATTTATGGTGAGGTTTCCATTAATAAACCTCTAAAGTTGCAGTGATGGTAAATCCTGTCCAAGGAATGAATTTTTCAACATTTTTTTTTGGAATTAATAATGGCTACATTTTCCTTCTTGAAACAGTATCATCACTTTGACATGAGATGTAAGATATGTTATGCCTTACTTAAATATGAAACAAAACACTAAAAGTCACAAATCAACTCTTGAAAGACTATTCATGACAGCTCTTCAATAAGTTTGAAGCACAGAAGAATTCATTATTTATCTCATTTACATTTTTGTAAGAAATATCTATAGGCAGGAATAAATCTCATCTTTGAACATCCCTACATTTATTCTTCGGAGCGGGGTCTTCTTTTATTAAAGAGAGTGGAATTGATATTATAATTCGATAGTAAAGGCGTTAAATAGCTGGACTGGTCATCTATTTTTATCACATTATGCTTCTCTTATTTGAAATCTATAAAAATTAAATTCTTTGTTTATAGGCAAATATCTCAAAATAGAATCGACCATGATAATATTGTCATTAGGCCTAAAAATTAAAAAAAGTTGTATTGCCCTCAAGGTGCCCAAAAATGGGTCTGTCGGTAGAAAATATTTTCCCCCTCCCTCTTTTGGCTGATTTTTCTCAATTTTGAATGCTTTAAACCCCACCGTTCTAGTTTGGCCAGGAAAGATTAAACCTCTCTACATGGTCACTAACAGACGTTTATCTCGTCAAATAAGCTCTCAGTTAACATAAGAAAAAGAGGATCATGGGGGACCAATTGTCACCGATTAGGCATCATTTGCTATATAGAGGGCGCAAGTAGCTATAAGTAGTGCAGTAGGGCTTTAATACATTTTTTGTTATTCAAAAAACTTTTTTTTTTCTCTAAAAAGCGGTTTAAAGAAACACTTTTTTTAAGCCGACCTTAGATTTTAAGAATTTTCGGGTAAGTCGCAAGAGCAATACAACATTTTTTTGGTTAACGCCTTATCAGAAACAGTAAATGATCACATTGAGATTATCGATTTGGAACATTTCCTGGATAGGCGATCAAGTCAAATTACTCTTAATTGCGCTCTTAAGAAAAAGAGGATCATGGGGGACCAATTGTCACCGATTAGGCATCATTTGCTATATAGAGGGCGCAAGTAGCTATAAGTAGTGCAGTAGGGCTTTAATACATTTTTTGTTATTCAAAAAACTTTTTTTTTTCTCTAAAAAGCGGTTTAAAGAAACACTTTTTTTAAGCCGACCTTAGATTTTAAGAATTTTCGGGTAAGTCGCAAGAGCAATACAACATTTTTTTGGTTAACGCCTTATCAGAAACAGTAAATGATCACATTGAGATTATCGATTTGGAACATTTCCTGGATAGGCGATCAAGTCAAATTACTCTTAATTGCGCTCTTACCTGTGTGTCGCTCCCGAAGGTAGGGTCCAATGCTATGCTTTGTATTATTTCATCGTTGGCTACAAACATGAAGCAAACAAAATGTGCCTAGAATTATTAACCAAGCCTTTGTTTGTGTATTGATAACGTATTCCTTAAAGTAGACATTCACTGAACATTAAAAAGGATGGACAATACTCTATCACTAGAAACTAGGAAGCTTGCAGGTGGCAATTGTAAAAGTTTATGGTTAAAAAAAAAAGATAAACACTTAAAAAAGCATTTCTCAGGATCTGAAATATAAGGGCGCTTCGCCAGGAAATTTAGCAATGTTTTGATGACCTAACGTCATGGACCGATCCCATAAGTAATAAACATATTTCAATTGCCATTATTTCTCAATTTTAATATTTGCATTCCTTTAACCCTAATAAGGCCGGGGGGCCATTATGGCCCCCCCCCCTCCACAATTTTTCTGATTGTTCGAGAACGCATATGGATGGCGCCTCGTCGCTCGCTGACTTTTTTCTTTAGAGTCTTGCGCATCTTCAAAAAAAAAAAAAAAAAAATCGGACCTATAGTTACAAGGTCACGTGACCTTTTGTCTTTGAATGTCAGCCCGAAAATCGCTCATTTTTGTGATTTGTGTACAAAACATATGGAAATGTCATTTTTCCTAAAAATAGATCAAACATTGGTTATTGGGTCTTGTTTGTAAGTTTAGGTGGTTGTTTTGGGAGTCAAAATAGTTGAATTGCAGGAAGAAATGAAAAAAACAAACAAACAATAACATAAATGAGTTAAAAAAACAATGAAATACATAAGAAATTATCAAAACAAGAGATAACATAAGGAATAAGCTGGCTCTTCCAATTTTTTTTTGTCGTATTATTGTTCCAAATGGTCAAATGAATATATGTAGTGAAAAAGAATGCTTAAATATGAATAATATATGATTTATGGGTAAAAATGTGATTTTATGACGTTATTTGCATAAATTACCATAAATATGCAAATGAGTGATTTTTTTCAAAAAATTGAAATTATCATATTGTTCTATACACTTCACTTGACATGCGTGCAAATTTTCGCGGAGATCGGCCGTTTTACGACCGAGATCTTAGGGGGGGGGCCATAATGGCCCCCCCCCCCCCCCCGGCCATAGTAAGACTTCAAATAGCCCGGCCTTATTAGGGTTAAAACATCAACGATTTCACATCATTGTTAAAGGAAATTGAGGCTGATGCTGATGCTGATAATCATAATCCTTTGCTTAGAAAAACTCAGGGCAAGGATTATTTACTAGTGTCCTGGGGGGGGGGGGGGGGCTGGAAGAACCCCCCTCCACATTTTTGGAGATTGCGCCATAACTGCTTGGAATTTTAAATTGTCGTTTCGTGATGATTAGAGATCATGTTCGAGATTCATCAACAATTATCCGCTGGCCCAAGACGAAAATCCAATTGAATTCCCATTGGATGTCCCCATTGAATCCCAATTAAATACCAATTGGCAATTTGGAGTACATGGGAAATTAAACAATGGGTACCTATTGAAACCAATTGGCAATTGGTCCCCATTGAAACCAACTAGCAGTTGGTTTTAATGGGGACTAATTGCCAATTGGTTCCAATGGGGACCAATTGCCGATTGGTTCCAATAGGAACCCATTGTTTCACTTTCCACGTACTTCAAATTGCCAATTGGTATTGAATTGGGATTCAATGGGGTCATCCATTGGGGATTCAATTGGTAAATCGATCCAGGTAGAAGAACCAGTGATAAACTGATACTACATAATCGATATTGGAAACTGTTCACCATGTAGGTATATTCTAATATTAACTGCATTAATTCCATCACATAGATCATTTGAAGTGTATTCAAGAGTAACATTTAAAGTTACACAGGCTCGTACACACATATTTAAACTAAATATGCATATTATTTATTGGTTAGTAATCATATAATCAATATATCTATTGCTAAAACGTGAATGTAATTGTAAAATGATCAGACAAAATAATCTATTGGTTAATAATTGCCGAAGGAAAATATAAATCACAAAATTGATTTGCATTGTCTTAATTTGCTTAACAAATCATGATAAATGTATTTTTCTGTGATACGTGTAAATTAATAAGGAATATGCATGAGATACACAGATCTGTTGGTTTGTATTGGTATCTGTTGGTTTATATTGGACCTATTGGTTTATATTGATCTTATTGGTTTATATTGGTTTATATTGGTCATATTGGTTTTCGATTGGTCCAATTGGTTTCTATTTAGCATTGGTCATATTGGTTTATATGGGTCCTATTGGTTTATATTGGTTTCAATTGGTTTCAATTGGCCCTATGAGACTTTAATGGGATTTCAATTTAACCAATCAGCCCCATTAGACTTTAAAAGGTTTCCAATTGGTTTCAATTGGACCAATTGAAGTCCAACTTAAGGCCAATTGGGGTCCCATTGGAGTATTAAGGGGCCTTGGCCAATGGGACCAATTGGTCTAAAAGGGCCAATCTGGACCTATTAAAGTCTCATTGACACCCGTTAAAACCTTTTGAGACCAATTAAAACCAATTGGAACCAATTGAAACCAATTGAAAATTCAATTGGTGTTCAATTGGTTTCAATTGGATTTTCGTCTTGGGCCGGATTCCCATTACCTGTTTGAGCGTGTTTAAGTAATTTCCAGCTGCTACATGCAACTGCGCTTTTGGTCACAATGTCCTGTTTCGCTCCTTTAGTACTTTCTTCGTTCGGATCAAACCTGTAATGAAGATAAAACGCATTCTCGCATAAAGTGTTTATGTACAAAAAAAACGTTTAGGTGTGTAATGTTTCAATTTTATTTTAATAATAAAGGCAGCATCCTTAACTTCCCAATCTTGTATTCTGCATGTACCGCGTGGAAGGGGCAATGGGTGTAAAACAAATTGAATGATGCCTCATATTCATGGCGGTCATAATATGAATTACCTGGAAGATGGCTCAGCAGAACTGGTGTACTCTGGTGGAGTCAAGCAAAAACATATGAAATGTAATTAATTTATTTGGACTCTACACCCTACTATAATAACATATACAAAATACGGTTACTTAATCGTGTTTAACAAAGGTTTGTAAACGCGATCTGTCTGAAAACAGAGAAGAAAAAAAAACTAGAAATAGCGCAATCTGTATTACCGCGCAATGCTAATGTATCTCCCGACAGTGGCAGCGGTTTTGGTGTCATCCTCATGTTCGAAGGATGGACAAATATCCCCTCTCCCCTCACTGAAACAAAAGGATGGCGTAGAGATCGCCATCGGTGGCTCGGACTATTATGAAGACTACGAGCAGCATCAGCAAAATGTGTGTGAATTAGAGTATTTAATGCATCTCTATAGACAATTTGAAAGGAAACTGTCAATAAATGTTGCAGTTTGCGCACAGCCACCCAAATATGACCTTTTACCCTATAACAGACAGAACACAGGTGGCAGCATCACCAAACACCAATGATTTGTATATTTTACTAAGAAACACCTCCATACAAGATTTGAAAGAAATCGGTCAAGAAATATGGCAGGTGGAAGGCATAAAAGACATATGACCTTTGATCATATAATGGATCAAAAAGTAGAGATGTGTATAATGTTCCAAGATACTTCTCTATACAAAATTTGAAAGAAATTCATCAAGAAATGTGGTCTGCAGAATGCACTCTAGCCATCATGCAAAATTTGACCTTTTGACCCTGTAAAACATGGGACATTAGCGGCAGCATCACCAAAAACTATAGGTGCATTGATTTTACTTACATACACAATTTGAAAGAAATCTGTCAAGAAATGATGCAGTTAGAATGCATACTAGAGTGCACACGAGACATCTATCAAACTATGACCTTTGACTCTATAAAAGACGGAACATTGGATGCAGCATCACCCAAATCTATAGGCTCGTATACATTATACCACGATACACCTTCATTTTTTTAAATTTAAACAACTTCCCTTGAAAATGTGGCCTTTACAGCGCACACAATCCATCCACATAAATATGACCTTTTATCTTATAGTAGACGGAACAATTGGGGCAGCATTGACAACAAAATTAGGTGTGTAGATCATACCAAGATACATCTCCATACAAAGTTTAAAAGAAATCCGTCAAGGAATGTGGCAATTAGAGCGCACACAAGAATATGGCGCGGCAGCGGACGCGGTGGCGTAATGCTTCTGAATCCAAAGTATCCCCCAGCAGTATGCCGGAGGGTACTTTGGATTCAGAAGCCTTACGGGATACCATTATAAAGATAACAACAACAAATACATATCGTCGGTGGGGTGACAAAACCTCGTATCTCAATTTTTTGAGATTTTGATTTTTTTGCATCATTTTGTAGCTAATGGCCTACGACACCACCTGATAAATCCATGGAACGCCTCCTGTCTCGGTTTTTCACAAATCCACACAAACACCCTTAAACTAAACCTCGTAACTTTAACCCCCTTTGAAGCTGCACTGACAAAACCTCGTAACATAAGATACGTAATTCCTTTTCCTCGTAACTCACACACGGCCTAACAGTACCGAAATTAGTGTATTCAAATCCTCGTAACTTATTCAACCAAAACCTCGTAACTCATTCAGAGTTGAAAGTAAGAACTCGTATCTCAATTTGAATAACAACTAAAAACTCGTATCTCAATGTAGATAAAAGCAAAAACCTCGTATCTCACTTTCAAATATAAAAACAATTATTTTACTGTATTTCAACAATGACATTAAAAATTGTATTTATATTCCAGTTTTTAAAAGAAAGGACGGTGTCACAGCACTAAATTTGTTGAGACAGGAAAGTTTTTTCGCTCTCCTGAAAATGCATGATTTTTGAGATACGAGGTTTTGTCACCCCACCGACGATATGTGACTTATGCGATAATCATTTTTTCTTAGCTTCTTCCGCTCTTCTTTGTATTCTTTTGATTAGTTTTTAACTTTGGAAAAAGTATGTATCTCATGATAAATATTTTAGATTTTTGATTTGATTTATTGGTTTCTGCATCTTTTTTCTTTTTTTCAACATACATTTTCATGAACATAATATGGCTTGATACAATATTTCAAGTGTATATAATTTTATACAGATAATAAACGATATTAAACAAATATATTGAATTTAAACAAATATATTAAATGCATAATTAATATACATTAAATGCAGGAGGGCTACAGAAATAAGCAAAGTAGCTTGACATGCCCGCAGCCCTCAACTTACATACAACAATACAAATCAAAATAAAAAAGAGTGACTTGCAGAGAAGAAAAGGAAAGGTAAGAGAAGGAGCATTGGTAATAATACAATAAATCTCATTCATCATACATTTTAAGTGATTATATTCACAGAGAAAGTACAATCGCAAAGTCGAACATTTTACTTACTTCTGTCCTGTGAGTCGACGGATTAGGCTTGTCTTCCCAACACCTGCAGGACCAATGACCATTATTCGAGATCTGTTCCATGGGGCCGTTCCCTTGTCAATCGCTCTTTGAATCTGAATATCTGCTGGCTCTAAAATTTGAAGAAAAAAACAAAAAGAAAGCTAAAACGTTAACAAATTAAAACCGGTGTAGACGCGTTTGTAAGCTAGGTCAAGCCCGGAAACGGGCAAGTTGTCGTATCGTTAAACATGGCTGTATTTCTCTCACGATTCCCGGATAATTAATTCTAAATACCTGATTGACATTTGTTTGGACAAAAATAAAAGTAGCCTATTCCTGCTTTAATATCACTAGTTCTACATTTTGAGCGAGTCGATATTCGCTTGTGTTGCCAGTTTTGCAATGTAATTTACGGAAATGCTAAATAAATTACTTGCACAAGATCAACTTTCTGACATGAAAAAGCAAAATACATTATCGCTAGTGTTCAATTTCTGAAAGGAAAAGGGAAAGACAAAGAGAAAACAAAAGAGAAAGAGAAAGGGAAAGAGAAAGAGAAAGAGAAAAAGAAAGAGAAAGAGAAAGGGGAAGAGAAGAGAAAGAGAAACTTAACATGAATCGATTCTTATCAATTGCCAGATAAACTCTTTGAAATCAACTATCACAGCCTCTTAACCCCATTTTAACCGGGCTATTTCAGACCAGGTGATCGATTTCCGGGCTGACATGCAAAGACAACAGATCACGTGACTCTGCAACTGTACGTCCGATTTTCAACAAAATTGTTTTAAAAGATGCGTAAGACTAAAAAAAAAAAATCATGAAAGGAAAACTGCCGCGGTTCCGGAGAAGTCGCTAAATTACTACAGGGGGTCAAATTTACCCCCCCGGTTAATATAGGGTTAAAGAGGGTTTCTCCTCTTAACATATTTCTCTTGCGTCACTAGCCTGTGTCGTTGTAACTATTTGTTATGTTGCCTCACTCTAAATGTAAGAGGCTCTGCAAGATAATAAGAGTATCATCTGCGTATTGACTTATCCGCACTTCATCGCCTTTGAATTTAATACCCTCAATCTTGAGTACTCTGTCTCAACATAATATTTAGAATTTCAGCTCCGATTAAAACAAGTAGGGGAAAGAGAACATCCTTGTCTGACCCCCCTTTGTAGATTGAAAACGGATGACTAGTATCCATTATTTATGATACAACTCTCAATATCGTTATACATCATTTTAATCATAGAAGTGTATGTACAGCCAAATCCAAATATGGTTAAACATACATCTTACAAATTCTATTTCATCGAATGTATTGTAAAATTTGACGAGTGAGGACGTATTGTTATATTTCGTTGTTGATATTTCACATGTACTAAATAAGAATTTCATTGAATCTCAACTGTATATGATAACTGTATGATCGACTGCATGTGTGAAGTCGCATCTACCTATGAATGTTTATACATGTTTTTGTCTAACTGACATTTAGAACATTTTTTCTTCCATTATCCCATTACTTGTGTTTGAATGAACAGGCGAATACAGCTTTGCAAAGGTATTTCCATTTAATTTAGTTTGCAAAATTAATAAATATATAGTGGAAAGAAGGTTTTGAAATTGCGAACATTAAAAAAATTCTCTGGACGGCCATGCATTATGGCTCAAGGCATGGGCACACAGAATTTTGTTTATGTTAGGCACCGGGGTTAAATGCAATAAATTATTGAAAATTTATTGCATTTTCTTTCTTTTTTGGTTTAATTTATGGAAACTGCCCCCTACCCTAGCCCCCGCTGCGTACAGTCGTGGTTCAGTGACAAAGCAATGGCCTCGTAACTGTGAGCCCCCATGATCAAAACCGTGTCGATGTGCTATATTAGTGCCCTTTTGTGGGGCATTTATCCTCATTACTGTCATTTATGACTTAAGGGCATAGGTCCCCTAGCTGATAAGCATAGTAGCATACACGTGCTTTAGCAGTCACGCAAAATACACATTGGCAAATTATTATTCAATAAAATCTGAGAATGTATACTATTATCTAGATCTATTATTTTTTAATTATTTTTTAAATAATTCCATAAATTGGAATAAAAAAAAATATTCCACCTTTATGAGCGACAGTGTATCAGGGTTTATCAATTTTTTTTCTCTCTTTGCATGATCTAATATACCGTTCAGCCTGCACCACACTGAGTTGTTGTGTGTGATGGTTGGAATATTCTTTTGTGAGCAATTTTTAAAATATGTTCAACAACTTGTCAGAAATACAGACGGGACTAAAAAACAAGGTTTGTTGGCTCATGGACATTTTAAGTTTTGGTGGGGTAAGGGGCGTACACAGTGGGGGGGGGGGGGGTGGTTGGGGGTTGAACCCGCCCCCCCCCCCTTTGGTATTTTTATGTATGTAAACCCACCTAAAAAAAACTAAACCCCCCCCCCTTTTTTTTTTTTTTTAAATTATTAAAAAAAAAAAATAATAATAATTATACCCATGGCTGACCTAAAAAAGGTGACCTTACCCCCCCCCCCCCCCCAACGAAAAAAAAGTCAAATATCCAAATTTCGAGACCAAAAAAAAAAAGAAAAGAAAAGTGTGCTCTTACAGCGCTCTCAGTTTTATCCAATCCAAGGTAAACAAACAAAATATTTAAAAAAAAAAGGATTTTTTTTTAAATGAGTCTGTGCTCATTCAAACGTAAAATATTCTCTTTTTTTTTTTTTTTAGTGTCATCAGACTATTAAGACCATCGCCAAAAATTTCAACAGAAAAATTGTGCAGATATCATGAAATTTTATTCTGGAGGAGATTTGTTAAAGTGTGTTGAAGTACAAATAAACATTATAGTGACTAAAATATAGCTTAATTATTTATTGAGGTTGAATTCCAAAGAGCATCATAAATAACCTGTAAAACGAGGCATCAACTTACTAGATAAAACTTCCTCTGTCCTTCTTGCGATCCCTTCAGGTATCTTCTCATGCTCATATCTCGTAAAGTAAAGACACTTTGATACAGAAAGATGAAAAAATAATGGTTTATTATGGTAGGTGTCGAGGTAGAGATAAAACATTGGTTACTTGGTCTTGTTTATAGTTTAGGTGTTTAATTTGGGGGTCAAAATAGTTGAATTATAGTTAGAAATAAAATAAAAAACGAAAACAATAGAATACATATTAAGTTAAACAACAAAGAAATACATAAACATTATCAAAACGATACATAACATAAGGAATAACCTGGCTCTTCCAATTCCTTTTTTAGTATTGTTATCACAAATGTTCGAAAGAATATACGTAGTGAAAACTAATGTTTAAATATGAAGAGTATATAATTTATGGCCAAAAATGTGAATTGTATTTCCGTTTTTGCATAAATTACCATAAATATGCAAAAGAATGAATAACAAATAAAAAATTACCATAGTATTCTATACACTTCACTTGACATGCATGGCTATGAAGATTCAAAATAGCCCAGGCTAGATACGGTTAATTTTGGCAGGAATCCATCAAGTGTATTTTGAGATAACGCGATCGCAAGCTATTTTTGCATAACCCTCTGCAAGATACATATATGATTTAAGTTCGGCTGGAATCCATCAATCGGTTCTTGAGATAATGAGATAACGGACGGACAACCAGAAAACATAATGCCTCCGGATACTTTGTAGTGGAGGCATGAAAACGAATTTGACAATATGGTCAATATACATCCATGGACAATTGACTGGAATTTAAAATTGCAAATTACAATCCTCGCAATCGATATTATTTCACGAGTTGAGGACCGATCACACATTTTTATCTTAAAGAGCAATCTATGACTTTATAGCTTTGAAAAAGAAAAAGAAATTGTTGTCCTTCCTTTAGGCGCAAAAGTAAACAGCTTTCCTAAATATTATATGTTGTATAGTCATGTCATTTAATATATTTCCTTACCTGATCATCCGATTGTCTATCGTAGTCGAAAGACTCATCATCAGTAGACCTATATTATTTTTTAAAGACATTTGAGTGCAAAAGAAAACAAAAAAAGACATTGGAGATATTTCTGCTTTGATTGGGTAACATTCATGGCGTAATATTGATATCCGTTCCTGCTAGTTAGGAAGCAAATAATTACCGTTGGTGAAGGTGATGGGATAAACTATCAATTCCGAGGCGGTCTGGTTGTAGCTATATTTCCGAAGCGAAGCTAAGGAAATATAGCGGATACATTCAGATCGCCGAGAAAGTGATGGTTTGCCATCGCCTAAAACCAAAAGGTGCTTATTTGCTTTATATTCCACATCAGAAACATATCATTTCTTCCTTCATTTAAGAGCAACAAATCATCAATTAACAGCTAGCAAACGGTGCACGATACGTAGACAGTGCATGCAGTACTTACGTTCGTACGTACGTATACACAACGTATACAAGAAAGTGCGTTGCACTGTACAGATAGTTCAGTGAAAGTGTAAAGAACTTTTCTTCTCCCATCAATGATGGGCGAACTATCTTTCATCAGGTGATGTACTGTTGATCAATCGTAGCGCTAGATTCTTTGTATGCGGAATATAATAGCGCATATTGCAGAAGGTCCCGGTAGCTCCTTGTTACATGCATGTTTTAAATTTCAATAAGATTTTGAGTATTTAAAATGACAAGCCTTACAAGCCTATACAGTTTTAGTTTGAAAGCTTCTAAATTATATATTTTTGGTAATGGATTTATATGATTAGGATAAATGATGTAATGATAATGACAACCCTCCTGCGATAAGATGAATAGCTGGCTGAAGCTGTAGAGTCAAATTATAAGCGTGGGAACCTTACTACGTTGACGTTGACTCTTCTTTGTTGCTCACCCCATTAATGTCCTTGAATCAATTCCAATGTTTCTTGTTTGCAATTTATATTCCATACACATTACTAATTTTTTAATTGATATTTTCTAATGACACATTTACTTAATAAAATTAAATTAAAAACGAGATGGAACTTCGTAGGCGCAGTCGAAAATGATGCCTCCGCCATTGAGCGATTTCACAAGCAGAAGCAATATTTCAAATTCAAGTTTAATTGTAATCCATTAACAGGTTCTCATAATATCATATTCATATTCATATTCAAATTTATTGTCCAATGATTGGAAATTTGTTTCATTTGCATGTCAGTACAAGATTACACATTATAAACATCAATAAGATACAGATGGGTACAGAGTAGGACATTTAACTTGGACATAGGTAACAACAAATGCGATAGTTTAACATGCAGACTAAAAATCGTTTCATAATTCAGACTAAGTAGTTAAATTCAATTCAAGTTCGGATTAAATTAATTCGCAATTCAGATTAAATACAATTAAAGATTCATTCCAATTCAATTCGTAATTCAGATCAGGTCCATTTCAAATCCCGATCACATTCAATTCGTAATTCAGATTAAAATACAATTAACAAAATCAAATTACATTATATTTATAATTCAGACTAAGTAATTAGATTAAATTCATAATTCGGGTTAAATTAAGTTCACAATTCAAATTCAATACAATTCATGATTCAGACAAATTCAATTCATATTTCAGAAAATAATTCAATTCAGATCCCGATCAAGTACAATTTATAATTCAGATTAAATTAAATTGACAATTCAGGTTAAATAGATTCATAATTCAGATTAAGTACAATTTATAATTCAGATCAATTCAATTCAAAATTCAGATTAATATAAAATTAACAATTCAGATCAAATTCAATTTATAATTCAGACTAAGTAGTTAAATTAAATTCATATTTCGGGTTAAATTAAATTCACAATTCAGATTCAATACAATTTATTCTTCAGACCAATTCAATTCATATTTCATAATATAATTCAACTCAAATTCCGATCACCTAAAATTCATAATTCAGATTAAATTAAATTTACAATTCAGATTGAATACAAGTTATAATTCAAAATAGGTGATTACATTCAGTCATAATTCAGATTAAGTTAAGTTCACAGTTCAAATTAAATTAACAATTCAGATTAAATTCAGTTTATTATTCAGACTTAGATTTAAACCCTCCTCGTTCATCAGCCTGATTGAGCTAGGCACAAATGAATTGAGAAACCTGCTCGTTCTGGACCTTAGAGATCTTAACCTGTTTCCTGACCTCAGAACTACATAATTATTATTTAAGGGGTGACGGCTGTTATGGTAGATTTATTTCGCCTTGTCAAGTACTCTATTTCTACATATATCTTCGAAGTCTAGATTCTTCCCTACAATTTTTTCCGCTTGTTTAACAATTCCTTTTAGCATAGACAAGTCTACTTTTCGACTGGCTGAAGAAGACTCTTCAATATGATACGCTCAAAGCACTTCATTGTGATTGATGTAAGTGCCACAGGCCGGTGATTATTAAGCTCAGATGGACGGGACTTCTTAGCCACTGGAATGATGGTGGATGTCTTCCAGCAAACAGGAACAACTTTCCTGTCAAGCAAAGTTTGAAATAGCAAACGAAAGGGGGTTGCAAGTTCCCTTGCACAATTTCGCAGAAGCTTTCCGCTGATATTGTCCGGACCCATAGCTTTCCTCGGATTAACTCGGCTGAAGTGAAGAGAAACATCATTCTCCTCAACCCTCAGAGATTCATCCTGGGAGCGGATTAACTCATCTCTCTGCACTTCGATGACATCGATGAATTCATTGGTATCGAATCGGCAGTAAAACGAGTTCATTAGCAAACTTTTGAGGGTCATCGATGTTTTCAAAAGCGTGGTCTTTCCGTTGTTTGTAATCAGTCATAGATTGTAAACACTGCCACACCTCCCTTGGTTTGTGAGCTTGAAAATGGCTTTGCAGCTTCTCTTTATATGTTTGTTTAGCGTGATCTATCTCTTGTCTCGTGTCCGCGTGAAGACTCGGTCCCCAGCAACAAATGCTTCCCTCTTGGCTTTCACTATGGCTCTCAGTTGTGTCGTAATCCAGGGTTTATTATTCGGATAAATGCGCACAGTCTTACTCTAAACATGAAGATTTTGGCAAAATACCACGTAATCATTAATCGTGTCCGCTATCCCATTTAAATTGTCTGAGGCCTCGAAGAAAACATCCCAATTACTTATTTGAAAACACGTTTGTAGCTTTTCAGTAGCTTCATTGTTCCACACTTGCACGATTTTTTTGGCGGGTTTCTGAGTTTTTAGTTTTTGTCGATATTTAGGTAGTAAATGCACTACATTGTGAACGGTGGACGAATGATGCATTTGTAGGCATTTTGGATTGAACAATAGCATCTGTCCAAAATGTTCTCCCCTCTTGTCGACTTATCTATAGCTTGGCAGTAATTAGGCAGGGAATTCTCTAAGCGGCAATGATTGAAGTCTCCAAGGATAATTTTGGGTGAATCTGGAGACAGGGCTTCCATTTCCCCAACTGTCTTGTATGTCTTGTATGTCTTGTATGTGTTGAGTGGCTTGATTTCCATCGGCATCAGGGGCAACATAAACTAGAAATAGGTGCACTTGGTTAAACTCGCGGGGTAGATAGAATGGACAAAATGACACACAGAGTAGTTTCACATCTTTGTTACAAATCGAATGTTTGCCAGTAAAATTTGTACACAAGCGTTTGTTGACATAAACACATATTCCTCCCCTTCGTCTCTTACTAGCGTGTTCATATGAGCAATCTAATCGCGCTATATCGAATCCATCTATAGCAATGTTTTCATTGGTAATGTCTGGGTTAAGCCAAGTTTCGGTCAAGCAAATCATACCGGAATTCCGGAAATAGTTACAGTACCTTTTTAGTGCTCTGATTTCGTCGACTTTGTTGTGCAATGATCGGACATTACTGAGAGTTATTACCGGTAAAGAGGGTCCAAATCCTCTTTTTATCAGCCTGTTCCGAACGCCTCCGCGTTTCCCCCTTCTTCTTGGGCTGGGCACCTCCGCATTTTCCCCGAGTCGGTATCCAATCTGGCAGATTGGTCGGTACGACCTTGGTCGTCGGTGCCGCGGCGATGTCGTATAGGAATTGGCGGGAATATTGAATATTTGTAGGCAGTTCAGGTGACGCAAAAACATGAGTTTTTCCGGGTAACAATTACAAAAATAGTATCAGAAAGTATATCCGCATGTTGAACGTAGTTTCCACACGCATTGTGATATCCACATATATTCCACAAATAACACAAAACTCGAGTAAAAGACATCAAAACGGGAGACATAATGACAAGCAAACTGGACGCTACTGTGCAGCGCCCTCTTTCATGATTACAAGTAATTGTTCATATACATGTATGATCCTTTTATATTTGACCTCATGACCCTCAAATCTAATCAGTTCATTGGCTTTGCAAGATACATACATGTCTTGAGCTTGATGGTAATTCATCCATCCGTTCTAATAATAATGCGGCAACAAGCTATTTTTGCATGTATAATGATCCCCATGACCTTTGACCTCATGACCCCCAAATCTAATCAGTTCATCGGCTCAGTAAGATATATACATGTCCTGCGTTTGATGGCAATCTGTCCATCGGTTCTAATGATGTGATTACCAGCTATTTATGCATACATAATGAGCCCTGTGACCTAAGACCTCGTGATCCCAAAATCTGATCAATTCATTGGCTCTGCAAGATACATACATGACCTAGGTTTGGCAGGAATCCAACAATCGGTTCTTGGGATAACGCGATCACGATCTATTTTTGCATACATAATGAACACAGTGACCTTTGATCTTTGATCTCGTGACCCCAAAATCTAATTAATTCATTAGCTCTGCAAGATACATACATGACTTAAGTTTGGCAGGAATCCACCTTTCTGTTCTTGAGATAACGCGATCACGAGAACGGGACGTACGTACGGACGGACAACCTGAAAACATAATGCCACCGGCTACTTCGTAACAGAAGAATAAAAAGTTAACACATAACCGTCAGTTTGGAGTAAGAAGGGTGTTAACTAATATACTTCAACTCACAGGCAACGCCCTTTTTGGCTCTGATAACCATAACTATTTTTTTTCTTTTTTGTCAGTTTCGCATTCAAGATATACTCTATATTTTGGTTTATTTTCATTACATCCAAACTCACTTGAAACGCAGACTATCCGATGCTTTCAGATCTGTTGAAGACTCGACAAGTTCAACAAAGTCTTCTCCGTCCAAGGACTTCATCCCCGACAGGCGTAGCCACTGTAGGTTCTTGGTTTGTTTTCTAATCAGAAGACCCAGTCCTCTCATCGTCTCTCTTGATACACAGCTCTTCTCTGATGGGAGTGAGTCCGGTGCTGTAAGCTTGATGTGTGTGAGCTGCTGTCCTCCGGTCCGACGAAGACCAGCTGTGATCTGAGGTATGTCTCTCTCTGCATAATCGGTAATGATATCCATATCTCTCAAGCCAGGAAGCGATGAGAGCAGACCTTCATAGCTTTGTGACGTCACTCTCTGGGCTGATAGCCTTGTGACGGATGGGAGCTCAGGGGTAGAATGAGGGAATTTAAGAGAGGAGTCTGAGATGGCGAGAGTATGTAGCATCGAAAATGATTGGAGACACGACCATAGTCCACTCGTCACGTCGGTAGTTAGAGTAGATCCCTCGAACTTTACTGTCCTAACCTAGTGTTAAAAAGGAGAAAGTAAAGAGAGAATTAAAGACAGATTATTCAAATATAATTAATTAGTCGATCTCTTTGTTTTTTGCGGTAATCATTAAAGCAATCAAGACTGTATAGTTTCACCTTATCTCAGAATAATATCCAGTAAGTAATGGGAGCCCTCTCCCCTACTCCGTAACATTGATAAGTAATATATTTATTTTCTTCCATGTTAAATATACAGCTATTTTGTTTACATAAGATTTATGCTGTATGTTGACTGTCCCTCATCATTGTATCTACTTGAATAGGCCCTAGGACCTTTTTTTAAATAATTATTTTGTTTCTGTTAAGGAGTACCTTGATTGAGGCCTCAGTTTGACAAACATGGACAAATAATGACTATGAATCGTTATATCATGCAGTATCGTTTATGAAGATGCAGCTGATTATGAATGAGTCTATTTAAGCAAAACAATTACATGAAGCTCTTCGACTTACGTTACAGCAGAGAAATGAAAACTTTAACAATCTTTATGAAATGATTATTATAAACAAATTTTGTCAAATGAAAATTTGCGTACCTCATGTTTTAGTTCCATGGGAAGATTGTGCATCCCAACGATGGTGTAGACAGTCGGTGACTTTAGAACAATACTCTGTGCAGCTACACATCTTTGAACCAACGAAGACACCTTTCCTGAAGTACCCGTGGTCTCTGATGAGCAGTCAAGAAGAATGCGATAGCGCTCGCTCTCATCCAAAAAGCTGCTTGCAAGGAGCGCCTCCATTATTCGTACACAGAGGTTGTTGCGTGCGCCAGCAGCGAATCGGAGGATATTCTCATAGTCACCGACGTTTGCAATGATCTCGCGCAGTACTTTGTCCAACTTAGAGTGGTCTGTTTGATCAGCGAGATATTTCGCAGCCGAGTGTTCTTGTGCGAGTTTGTGATGAAACTCAATGGTAGTGGAAGTGGTATTCTGAGATCGTGGGAGCTTTGTCGTTGTAACAGTCGTCTTGGATACTATCCCAAGTTCACAGGCCATATCAAGGTTTGTGGGATCTTTTCGGAAATCATTAGGCGTGAAGACTACCTTTTTATAATCATCAAGCAGACCAGCTAGAGCAACCTTACCCAGTTTACGAATGATTTTGCCTAGATTTTCGTCCGTTAGTTCTTTGCCTTTTGATATTTGTCGGGCATTGGCATGGTGCATTAAAAAAACATTTACGCTGTCTAATAGTTCTGTTTGAGTTGCAGTTTCATTCAAAATCCCGTCGCTCCATAAATGACAGACCATGAGACAAAACAAAGGTGTTTTAACAAGTTCATTAATCATCGGTTGGTCATCAAGGTAAGCCTTCAGTCCATGTCCACTATAAGGATTCGAAGTCGAAGCAAAGAACTTGTCGATGTACTCTCGTGAATTCTCTTGCGAGAATCCTTCGATCCACATCTTTGTGTATACCCTTGGAAGAACATCTTGATTGAAGAAGTTCTCTAGGTGAGGGCGTGTTGTTACAAGGACCCGACACTCTGGAAATTCCTCCCAACGGATGACACTGACGATATTGCTATCCGAGCTTTGGTTTGAAGAAGAAATACCGGCATACTCATCTAGTCCGTCTAGTATGATGTGACAGTTTCCCTGATTCTCTCTAATGAAATTCTCCAGACCCTCTGGTGTGAGATCATCAACATCATTCAAAAGCTGGGATTTTATTGCTTCTCCAATCGATGTACGCTGACTTGTGTTTCGGAATTTGACCACAAACAGAAGTGGCAGTAGTTCTAATGCTGACCCCTTTTCTCTGTGAACCCAGTCGTAAGCCATCTTAGCAACAGCCGTGGTCTTCCCTCGTCCAGCTGGGGCCGAAATGAGGATTCGAGCTGGCAGTCTTCCGTTTACTTTCGTCGAGAAAATGTCAGCAACAGAACCCTGGAGTACCTCCTTCTTGTTTGTGTCTTGTCCACGGGCGTCCTTCTGCACTATTGTGACAACCGTGTGCATATCTTCGAACTCAGCATAATCATTTCGATCCCACGGCTTCATTTGAATTTTGCACAGTTGCTTTCGGTACTTGTTCTCCAACTTTTTGCGACATTGCTCCACAGTCAATGATGGCGAGATCTTCTTATTGTAGATATCTGAAACGATACAAGCATATATGATAAAAACATCTTTTTGCCCTCCAGCAATCTCAGCCCTTTCCCACTCCGACCCAATAGGTTTTCGTAAGTTATTGTCTCTTGTTCAAATACATCAAGTTTCATTGCTCCACGATTTTCCCCTGCCCCATGAAGTTGCTCAGACAAAAAGCAGAACAAAATAGAGAAACAGATTGGTGAAGATTTGCAATCACTATACGTACATAACTTAAGGGAATTTCAAATTGGCCGAATCGGCAAGGTTACTATGATGTATGACAATTATCCCCCATCAATTACCAGCGGGACAATTATCCCCTTGAAAAAACTGCCGGAAAATTAATCCCAAGGACAACCGATTCAAGCATTCAACACTTTCTAGCTATGAGTCCGATTTTAATATTCCATTTAGTTTCTCATGAATAGGCGTTCAAGTTTGAACGATTTTCGTTGACTCTCTGCTCTCGTGGTTCATTTTCATTCTTAATGCATTCATTTTCGATTTATATGATTCCTTTTAAATTTTATTTCATTCAATTTAGAGAGAGATCCATTTATTTATCGACGCGTAGTTGTCATTCAATTTCGCACCAGCTAAATAGACGTTCAATTTCGTCCTTAATACCAATTTCAATTTCATTTATTGGCACAAACCTTCGCACTTTGAACGTTTGAATTAAATTAACATAAGTAAGTTTTATGTAATTATTACCTTAATTTGTTCCGTCATATTTCTTTTGTTCACTGTTTTTAATTATATAATTTAATTTTTATTTTTAGAGTTAATTATAATCATATTTTATACATATAAATATTTTTTTGTTTCCTTCTCTTCCATTTTCACTTTATTCCCTAGCAGTATGGATATAACACTTACAAAATGGTTATAACTCTGTCTTTCTTTCTTTTTTTTTGCTTTTGCTACGATGACGGTTTGTCAGAAGAATGAGATATTTCAATATAAGGCGAAGGTCCCATATCAAGGTACATAAAGTTTGCATTAATTATTCAAAGAGATGCAGATTGCAAAGAACATAAACAGTAAGCAAACTGACTTCCCAAATGCTATAGATGCTTGCATATTCTTGAATTTGAACGGTGTAGGTGCAAATTTAAATGCATTTACGTGCATTTTTAATTTGAACGTGCTTTGTACACGTTTATCTGAGAAAATCATGAAATTGCACACTAATACAATTAGATTTAATGAACTAGTGAATGATCTTTTTAATGTTGATCTCGGTGATCATTCAAATTCGCTCGAAATTGAATGATCGCATCGTTAAATTGGATGCAACGTTGACGATTTGGGTGGGAAAACCTATGTTACAAAGATGGGATTGTTCTCAGTCTGGAAAAATTTCTCACCAATTCGATATGGAAAGTGGACTCCGGGTGTCCCGGGATGACCCCGTACTTTCAGGGGCGTCGCAAGAGGGACGGGGAGGGGTTATGGGAGTGCTACACCCCCTCTCATATTTGTTGTGGGCAAATGTGTCCCTTCTTTCGGGAAAAAAATTGTAGGAGAAAAGGACAAAAGAGGGAGAATGAAGAGCAAGAAAGGACAAAGGAAATTTTAAATAAAGAAACAAGGAAAGATAAAGATGCTAACAAAGAAAGAGAACGAAAAGGAGGAGGAACATATGGCTCCGAATAGTCTCATTGGACAACGCCCCCTATCGTCAGAGTCCAGCAGCCTAACATGTTAGCCTACTGACTTTTACCCCCCCAAAATCGTTAAAAATTATTTTTTTTGTTTAAACGAAAAGCACATCCACCCCGACGTACGTTGACACTAGCTCTTTCATTGGAACCCTCATGTCCCATGTTTGAAAGTTCACCCATCGTAATTCGGTCAAAATAGGTCGCTAGCTCGCCATTGCCTATATAACACATGTGAAACAAGTCGAACTTTAGACGCAATTTGCAAAGCGATTGTAAGGTTATAGGTAAAGCACGCGAAGGATAACAAGCATGACTTATCATAGATCAGTTCTGATCGGCTCATTATGTTCATTTCAGCCAACCCCCCTCCGTAATTTTTCCATTTAGTATGGGCAAGCATTTTGCCGAGGTAAGCAAAAACATGAATATTCATGATCGCAATGGACTATTCGATTATTTACAGAGGGGTGCAATTGTGCACCGCATGAAACTCCCCTACTTTAAGTCAAGTATTTCATTGTATTATGCAGTTTGGTAGGTTTATTTTAATAACTGTTTAATTATCAGATATCAATGATAGATTAAAGATATGGACACTGTTCTTGTATTTTATATTTAGCAAAGCAATATCACATACAAATTCACTACCAAATGTCGTCTAATCCGCCGATTGCCGTCTGCTATAAACAGTACGTCCAGCGAGCGAAAAATGTGACAACCGGAGCAATATGACAATGGATGGGAGGAGAGAGATTAAAGATGAATAGCAAAGAATTAGAAGAACGATAAACAGAAAAAGTAAAACAAATAGGGGAAGAAAAAGAGCGACAGGATGCAGAAATAAAAAATTGAAAAATTGAAAAATGACAAGGACAAGGAACAAGTCAGCCCAGTAAACTTGTCCCCAAATTTGAGTGTTTTTTGTACGGTAGGGAATTTTAAATTCACACTAACCATAAACCCTTGCTGTAAATACAAAACAACAGGATAATAAACAAGGCAAGCGCATTCAAGAGCATATATCGTCTTATGTCTGTGATAACATACAAGGCTGCTGACCTCATGAGTAGATGGCTTTAATTAATGATGTTTTAATGGATATTTCTTTTTATCCTATTAACTGTAAAACAAGTTGGGCAGATGTTACTGGGTTAATTTTGAAAATAAGTTTAGAGAGAGAATTCAGGTCAGGGCTTAGTTAAGGAGTAGATTATGTATATTGTAATCTAAATATGATTTATTAAGGTAGAATATTGTTATGGTTTAAATAGGTATATCGATTTATTGTCTTGCATATTTTTGAAACACTTTGCTAGTTGTTGATAAACATATCAAATTATTAGAATTTTCGAGTGCTGACCATGAAAACAAAAACGAAAATATGAATACTAATTCCTAAAATACAAAAAAAAATGATAGAAATGTTGCTCTAAGTATCGTCAAACAGAGAGAAAATGTTCCAATTACAAATGTGTAATTTATGTGTAATCAAGCTGTTCCAAAAGTTTGCAAAGTGCTAAAATTATGAATTATGAAATGAGAATAATTACACAATGATAAGGAGGTTTATGCTTGTTGTACTATGAACACTTTAACATCATCGTACAGCATCGTACTGTATATCATACAGCACCGTACAGGAGAGGATGGGTGGGGTGTGGCGCTGGGGGCTGCTCTCCCTCCCCCCTCTTAAAAAGTGACAAGAAAAGTAAAGAATACAAAAGGTATAACGGAAAGATAATAAAAGAAAACAAGATATAGCGGCGCCGGGAGAGAAATTAATTGAAAATATATTCTGGATTTATTTTAATTAAATGCCAACTTGGTGAGAAGTTTTGTTGCGAAACCGAGCTCTATTTTCATGAGGATATAACATTTAAACAAAATTATGTGTTTGTTATTCTCTCGCTTCGATCGTTTTAGGGCAGTGAAGTGCCTAAATACCTCCTTTGTTGGGCATCGAGGTGCCAGAATATCCATTTGACAGGTAGGTGTCTAAAGATAAGGTGCCCGAATATACCTTATGATAAATTTTGTATTTAAAATTACAATTTTTTTTACCACGGTTGCTTGCTTAACTCGCTCGGAAACATGATGAATATGGTCAACGAGATGCCCGAATATACTACAGTGCGACAGCGAGGTGCCCGCATACCTAATTTATATAATCTCATCTGGTGTGTTTGGATACAAAAATAACAATCTTTACCATAATAACATGACATTCTTTAAAAACAAGTGCGTCTAAACGTGTGTACATGGAATTTGACGAGTACCAGAGTGATGCAAAATGAATCTCCTGTTGTGATTTTTTGATATGGCTGACGCAACACTAAAAGGGTGCCGCCACAATAACATAAAAAAGGTTGAAAAAGCTTTGCAGGAGCACATTATATTTCGTCTCAACTAAGCTCTCTCTCACTTTATACGTTATATGACAATGATAATAATAATGGTAATGATAATAATAATAATAATAATTATAATAATAACAATAATAATGATATTAATAACAATTTGGATTATAGTAATAATAATAATATTAATGATTGTTATAATAATAATAATAATGAAATTTTCTCAAAGGAAGTCTAATCAGTATCCATATGATCTTTTATTTTTTTATTTTCATTTTTAAATTGTATTTTACTTGTATGTTTAAATTTTGTGTTGGTGATTTGTATTTTTTCTTTGTTGACAATTTTTTGTTACTGTTTGTCAATGATATTCTTTGTAATGTTGTCTTCGTTTGCACACGGACATTCTGAAGGCAGGTTTCTTATCATCGTTCCGAAACCTTTTTGAATTCCTATGTGAATGTCAAATCGGCGGATTTGTCATTCGAAATGGACATTAAAATTATGATTAATATTATTTTCTCTTCGAAATAACGAAGGACCTATGCAACAGGTATCGTCTCGATGGCATATTCTTGTTTAAGCCAGCCCCCTCCCCCTTCAACGGAAAATAATAACTGTTGTAATGCAATCATACCTGTGCTACTTTGCAGTGAAGTCACCTCTTGATCGTGTGTGTCCTGCTGCTTTGGGAGATATTCACCTACAGGAAATGTATAAATAGTAATTTATGATATTATTTATGCATCCATGGCTCGAGAGGATCCAACATCAAAACGTATTTTATACTTAGATAAGACTGTCTGACTGAATTATTTTTAGTTTGAATATCATAAACAATTTTCCATTTCTGGCAAAATATTTTAGCCCTACCAGAAACATTTTTTTGGAAAGATGTATTTCAGTTCAAATTTAATAAGATAAGAGACAATTATTATAATATCAAACAATATAATTTCAAATAATTTTTTAGGATATTGCTCTCTAAAGACAATCTCATTATATGGAAAATCGTCTACTGAATGTGAAATTTGTCGTGAAAAAGAAATTATTGAACATTTTATATTTCGTTGCAAGAAATTAAGAGTTTTCTGGAAAATTATCTCAAGAATTATATATTTCATCTTTAAAACAGAAATTGAAATTGATATGAAAATGTTACTGATTGGATATGAAATAGATAACAGAAAATTTACTTTACTTAATTTTTTGATAAATTATGATCAACTGGTAATATATAAAGACTACGTAACTTGGGGGGAAGTACCAACCAATCGAAAGAGGTTAATAAATAATTTTATTTCATCACTGAAATGTTATTTGAAATACAAAGAAAATATAAGATACTTTGATAATAAAGAAGTTAAGAAAGTATTAGAAAGGTTATGATCATTTAAAGAAATTATGTTGATCTTGTATAAAATTCATATGTTTCATTTTACTTGTTTTGTAAATAGTATATATTTATTTTGAAATGGAACAATAAAGTCCCTCTGAAGAGGTAAAAAGAAAGAAAAAAATCATAAATAATCATACAATATAGATACAATTAATTCAGTTACATTTAAGTTACTGTTTACCTTCGGATAATTTTGTCCCTAATTCACCAAGCTGCACATCATGAAGCTTCCTCGCCAGGATCGGTCGTGATTGACTTGGGTCTGCTTGTTTAGTATTCCACTTGAACAGGATATCCTTCATAGCCTCATTGTAATCTTTTAGATGAGTTGAGAGAATTGATTGATTCCGATTATGGGAGTACCCCAGGGCGATGCACAGTTCTGAGTAACTAGTATGAGGTATGTCTCTGGAAAGATGAATCATCTCGACTTCCTGTAAATATGGTAAAGGATCCATTGTTCTGTGGAGGGCATGAACAAAATGCATTACACGGGTCAACCTGGTGATTAAATCCAACCAAGTACTTGCTACGCGATCAAACAAGTGTTAAACAGGTTCTTATCAAATAGTCGTGACCATTTCAAGAAATTGGAATATTTCACAGAGTTGAGATAAACTGCTTTAAAAGTTTACCTAAATTACTTATCAGAAGGTTGCTTGAGATACTTATCAGAAGGTTAATCGAGACTTGACTGGAAATGTTCGATCATAATTTTTGTGAAAAAAGACATACAACGCCAATTTTGTTCATGGTGTAAAGATTGTTAACTATTTCAGGGAGAATAACTGTAGTTAAAACTGTGTTGGTAACAAAACTTTTTTTGTTGTTTGTATTGCTTTCACTTCCAGAACCAAACTCGCAAATTGGGAAAGACATAAATGGTTCTTTGTATGCAGTTATACGGAGTAGCAAGTCTGATAAAATCAGAAGAGAACAAATTGGTCAATATACAATAAAGGTGGTGTTTAAACGTTTTTCCTTTTTTTATGCATTATCCAATGGATTACCGATAGAATATTTAACTGATTCCCGGGTGCAGAGTTACATTTGTCACATGTTTCGTTCATTCTTTTGCCAGACTTATTCTTGTCATTTGTATATTATGGGTTTCGTTTACTTAAAACGATTTGGCAAACTTGACGCCTATTTCGGAGAGAGGTTCTTTTTGCTTGGTCCCTTTTGGGTGAACTTCTTATCGATGACATTGGATGTCAACCTCACTGGAATAACCCCCGAATCAGGGGCGGCGATCCCGAGGGGACGGGGGGACACGTCCCCCCTCAATTTGTTTAGGGGGGGATCGTCTCCCCTGGAAAATTTGAAAAAGTGTATAGCAAATACTGACTCAAGACTGCAACAAAATTTAGGCTATGGAGGGCCCAAAAAAAGCGGCGTTTAGAAATTGAAATGCAAAAATCTTCTCGCTCCCTCGCATAATATCCTTCAAAGTGTACTGTAGAAAAGTGAAGTGTGAACAAATTATATTGCTTGATTTTATACTATAGTTTTGCTAAGGTAAGTAATTTTTTAATATCACAACAATTCAATAACCTGTGAGGGGCAGTCACTTCCGTCACCTTCACCCCTCTCGTTCACTATGCTCCTTCGCACTGGCGTAATGATGGGGCGCTGGGGGCAGTTGCCCCCACCCCCTAATAAAATTCAAACATGGCTTATTTCTGATTCGATATCAGTGATTTACAAATGTTGCTGAAATGGCATGGTATTTCCCTGAGCTTTAGGGGCTCTGCCCCCTGGCTTATTTCTGATTCGATATCAGTGATTTACAAATGTTGCTGAAATGGCATGGTATTTCCCTGAGCTTTAGGGGCTCTGCCCCCTGGACCCCACCAAGGGCCCTAAGGCGGGCCCATGGTTGCTCATCTGACCGTAATTAAATGTCTAAAAACCCTGAGCTTTCGGAGGCTCTGCCCACTGGACCCCGCCAAGGGCCCTAAGGCAGCCCCTGGATTTTCAACTGATCGTAATTTAATGCCTAATACCCATTAGATTCCGAGGGCTACGCCCCTGGACCCTACACCAACTTACGTTCCACTTGCTTCCTCGCTTTGCCCCACCTGATCGTCAATACATACACATGCCCTCTACCCCATTCCAATTAGTGACGTGCATGCCAGTGTCACAAATAAGGTATCAAAATATGCCCCCCCCCCTCCCAACGTTTTTGCTCATTACGCCACTGCTCCATCGTCCCTCGCATTTCTCCCCCCCCCCCCGGTCATGAAAAGAAATCGCAGCCCTTGCCCCGAATCAAGTCGAATGATAACGGTGTATATTTTAGTTGTGGACAAGAGCAGCGGAGTGTCTTTCAGAGTTCGGGTTCACCAACAAAAAGGGTATTTCTTGAAAAAAAAAAGGGGCACTTACAATGGAAAAACTGAAAGGAAAATGAAAATGTACGCATGTCAAAGTTATCCGAGATAAAAGGGACAGTTATCAAAGGTGAAAAGTGGCTAAATACATGGAAGGGGAAGGGCCACTTATTACCAAACGGAAAAGGGCAGTTATTATGAAAGAAACAAGGGCGCTTATCAGAAGGGAAGAAGAAAGTCAGAAACCACCTTTTTTTGTTGAGGGGAGGGGGGCGGTTGTCCGATAATGTTGTAGCCAACTGCCATACGAACCCCCTGATTACCCTTTTTCCTTTAACGTCACCTAGTTCAAGTTCAAGTTCAAGTTTATTTGTCTTCCAGAAAACACATGTGACAAAATATAATAGAGTATAATCATAACAGTACAATAACAGTACAATGTAGAATAGAGACAGACGAGGAGACCTTGGTTGAAGCACAGCTTGTTAAGTTAAGGCCCCCTCACATGATGTGACAAAGATAACTGATTTATGAATACAACAACAAATATGGAATATATAAAACTATTTACAAGATACTCTCAGATAACAACTACCCAACGATGCATCGACCACAGCATGGATGGCTACAACAAGTATACCTGAAGATGCGCACATCCCCATCACACCGGGTGAGCTAACAAACTCACCGTGTGTGTGAAAAAAATGTATTATATGAGCAAAAATCAACCCACCCATGGGAGGGCGATCTAATATGGACAAACCCAAGCTGACACCAAGTCGAGACATTGATGAGTTATTGCTCTCTGAGTGCAGAGGTCAAGAACGACAAGTAGGAATATATGGTATATGTACAGATGAGAAAGAAGAAGAAAAAAAAAGAAAAGGGATAGAAGGGGATTATGTCAAAGTCAAGAAATAACAAAAAATAGATCGAGAGTAGAGTTTAATATGCTACAGTACACGAAAAAATGAAGCTTGATAACACATTCATGTGTCATCGACATACTTGTGAAGTAAATATGACTTAAGTCTACGTTTAAAAACTGAGATACTTGAAGCATTTGTTATAGTAGTATCAAGTGAATTCCAGAACCTGGGGCCAGTGGACATTAGAGTATTCAGAGTGAATGATGTCCTTGCATATGGTAAATGAAGAGCAGAAGCCTGTCTAGTATTATAGCTGTGAATTTGGTTATTTCTTCTAAAGATTTGAGCAAGGGCAGGAGGGAGGTCCCCAGAGTTAATACTAAACATGAGCGTTCCAAGTTGCATTGAATAGAGATCTTCAAGTTTTAGAATACCGTTTTCATAATAAAGTAGATTTGTATGTGCACGATAATTCGCTTTACAAATTATTCTAATAACCCGCTTCTGCACAACAAAGAGCCTGTGGATTTGAGTTTTGAATGATTTACCCCATGCCAACATACCATAATTAATATATGATAAAATAAGAGTAGAGTACAAAATGAACAATACTTCTTGAGGTATACATGATCTCAACTTATAAATAACACCAGTATTTTCTGACACCACTTTACTTAATTTGTCCACATGAGTTTTCCAATTCAGTTTCTCATCTATGTATATCCCCAGAATTTTTTTTGAAGTTACTCTCTCAATTGGGTTATTATTAAATGCCACTTCGCCCGGCAAAATATTAACTGAATTACTGAACAGTATATAATTAGTTTTCTGAAGATTCAAGGATAACTTATTAGCATTAATCCACTTCATTACTTTTCGAAACTCTTCATTAACAGTATTCAACAATATTTGTGGACATTTATGAGAAAAAAATACACTTGAGTCATCAGCAAAAAATATGAATGATAATACACTTGATGAGCGTTGAAAATCATTAATATACAAGATGAATAAAAGTGGTCCCAAAATGGAGCCCTGGGGAACGCCACATGTTACTTTTTGGGGGCAAGAGTCAATTCCATTTAAGGACACATATTGCTTTCTATCAGTAAGATAACTTCTAAACCAATCCAAGACGACTCCCCTGACACCATAATGACATAATTTACTTAAGAGAATTTCATGGTCTACAGTATCAAAGGCCTTGGAAAAGTCTAAAAATGTACCGATGGTGTGTAAGCGACTATCTAAGGCAGAAGCAAGTTTATCTATAAGGTGTAAAATTGCATGTGTTGTTGTATGCTTCTCCCGAAAACCAAACTGATAAATACTGAAGACACATGTTTTGTTTAAAAATGTTATAGTTCTTACATAAATAATTTTTTCCAGAATTTTTGAAAAACACGTTAACAAAGAAATCGGACGATAATTTGTCAGTAATTGAGAGTCACCTTTTTTAAAAATTGGTACAACTTTTGCGATCTTCATGTTTACGGACTGTTGTCCTCTTAATATATACAACGATATTAAATGATATGAGATGTACTTTGTTTGTTGTATAATGAGGCTCAGTATCAATTTTGATTCGATTTCGCATTATGAAAATAAGAAAATCCTTAACAGCTTTTAAATCGTGTTAATGGTAAAGATCGTAATAACGGCAGAATAGAGAATTTAGCACACACTGGAAAAACAAAAAAAATATTCATAGAGGTCAAACAGACGAAAAGAAACAAACTAAATATATGTTTGATATATCTTTGTATGTGGATACTGTACATGTAAGTAAGATGAGATTGCGATGCAATAATCACGTAATTTGAAACTGTAATCACCAATCATAATGTCGCCTTTCCTCTTGAAATATATCAAATACAAAAACAGTCGATAAAATAAAGTATACGTTCATGCAAACGTTTTCATATTTTTCCCCCGCCGTTAGTTATTTATATACTAAACGTCGATACGTATACTCATGATTACTTTTTAATGTACTGCCCGGCACCAGACTAAGGGGCAAATTTGGTTGTAAGAAAAGTCAATATACCTTGTGAGTCAAAAACAACGTTGACACCTAGAAAATGTATAATTATTAAAAAAAATCATTTATAAACAGTAAATTATTGTACATTTTATGAAAAAGTGATTTATCCCAAATCATTTGGTATCATTTTTGTGTGGTATGTGTTCACGCTGGGATGAACAGGAGGCATTGTTTGCGAGAGTATGGCCCGAGGTTCAAAAACCATGTGACGCAACATAAGATAAGTATTTATTTTCTACATAACTTCGCCTCCATCATTAGTAGTTTGATAATGTGTAATTATGATAGTGTTACTATTCGCACTACCCTCTATCCATAATCTTATTATCTCCACTTGAATCTTCTTCTTCTTCTTCTTCTTCTTCTTCCTTCTCTTCTATTTTTCTCTTCTTCCCCCTCTTCATCCTCTTCTTAATCTTACCATCCTCTTTTCTATGCTTTCTTTACTCTACACCACCATCATGTTCTTCTTCACTTTTCTTCATCTCCTTTTTATAAAAAAAAAAAGAGTTAGGGAGACCAAATAATAATAAGAAATAAGAATGTTAAAGTTAAATATTATGTTTAACAATTTACGAATTCAAGTTCAGTTAATTAATCTGATGTCATTTAATTTGAATGTTTTTATATATTGTATTTTACATTTGTAAAACATTGCCCAATTCGGCCTTGTAGGCCGCGATGCATTGTTGTTCTTTTATTCTCAATAAAACCATTATCAATTCAATTTAATTCAATTCAATATATATCACAGCTACATATTCTGAGATTTTTATGGTCGCAGCTACCATTGTACGGCCGTAGGCGCTATTTGAAATGTATCACAATTTACCTTGAGCACCGGAAAATTGTTATATTCAATTTTTCTCAAAAGCAGAAGTGTTTTAGGGGATTAATTTTCTATTGCTTATAATACATACATAGGGGCATCCAAATATATCAAAATTTTAAAGAATCACTATCCACCCAATTTTCAAACTTTCCCAAAACTTTGTATCACCTTTAATGTCAAGAAAAAAGACAAGCCATGTTTGTATACGACTAATAAGGAAACTATTTAATGTTGAGAAAAACGCAGGTGGAATAACGTCTTACGGGTAAAAGTTTCATGTGAACAAAATGTCCTTCGGATAATAACACGTAAATATCAGAGAGTTTAAAAAGAATATATGTAAATTAGTAAACTACACAGAAAATGCGTCCATAAATATAATGCTAATGAACAAAGGTTACAAACTTAACTTTAAGACTGAAAAGACTGAAAACACAAAACCTTTGATAAACCAAAACTTAATTCCACTATCGCAGTAAAAAAAAAAGTCTTATATGCGATTAAACTCTCAAATGAAGGAAATCGATCGGTATTGATAATTTATTGAATGAGATGATTATATCATCAGGGAATGTCCACGTTAACAAATAATTATGTCGATACATCCAATGCTATGTGAAAAAGGGGAATATACCAAGACATTTTGAGGGATAATCTCATAAAACCAACATTCAAAGAAAGAGATGGATAGCCTTGACAAGCTCCTATGTAAAACTATCTTCAAGAATACTCTACATACACCTAGACATACATTGAAGAAAAGAACAGAATAACCGTTGGTCAGGTAAGTTTTAGAAAAAGTTGCAGGACTACTGATCACATATTCACTCTAAAAGCACTGGTAAATAAAATGTTGAAAATTAAGAATTATATCTACGCATGATTTTGGATCTCAGCAAAGCGTTTGATTATGTGATCAAAAAATCTCTTCTCTTCCAATAAAAACAAAAAAAGATATGACCGTTCCATTCCATTATCATCGAAAATATGTATGAAGATGTCAATTTTTGTATTAAACTGCAAAACAAAATAACTGAATTTTGTGTATTAAGCCACCACTTTTTATTTTCTATTTAAATGATATTATAGTTTCATTTGGAGATAATTTTCTTCTCAGTAACATTACGTTTATAGGAGAAACAAATATTTTGAATTCATATGTCCTGTTGATTGTATCTAAAAAGGAATGTGGACTTCAAACAGCATTAAACTACTTAAATAAATATTATGTAAAGTGGAATTTATAAATTAATACGGGAATGACAAAGATAAAGATTTTGAGTAAGGCAGGAGGAACGTTTAATAATTTTGGTTTTAATTTGATTACACCCGAATAGAAACAACGAACGAATAGAAATTTGTAGGAATTATCCTCAAACCATCAGGCACGTTTACACGCGCAATAAAACCTAATCAACAAAGCCACAACAGCCATATTTAGCCTACGAACATTCTTCCCTAAAGAACGAATATCCATAATAACATAATTAAAATTGTTGATACCTGTATAGCAAAATCCTTCTTTTTAATTCTTAAGTATGAGAGCTTGAATATTAGGTAAATAATACGAAAGAATGATACAAATGCTACAAACATTCCTACCCGAGTCCCAACAATTGAATGTTTGTGTAAAGGTCTCATTCTTACCAACAGACCAGCAATGAATAGCGCCATCCTAGCGGAAACCGGGCGATTTCCCCCTCGCACTCACAGGATTAAAATATGTTGTTTACTGCTGGGATCACTTGATAAACCCCTCCGAAAAAGCTTAGTAAATCAAGCTTACGTTGAGGGCAAATCAAATATTGCGTACACATATAATCCTTTATAAACTCATTAGGCTTCTCTCATCTGGTAAAACTATAATACATTTTCTATCAAAAGGTTAAAGAAAGGTTTAAAATGTATTTGATGACTAGTGGTCATGATGCAAGTTAGGATACAACAGTTATTATTCAATAATGACACAGAGAGACATGTTTTGATGGTTCAGTCAAGTTTATTATTTATATAAGAAGTACGATTCAGAGCTTCATAGTCTAGACAAATAAGTATCCAGTGTTAATCAAGGTACTGAAGATGTCTAATTTCCGGTTCAATTTGTTGTTCTTTTTATGCAGATTGAATTATATATTCTTCAATATCACCCCTCAAATTTACTTTTCTGTACACCCTTGCGTATTTCCGTGTTTTAATCCCTTAAAAGGTGTAATAGGGGGCGCCCTATTTTCCAATTTCGTTTTATTCCCAAAGAACACCTTTTATTTCTCTGTGTGTATACGAATGACCGAAGAACTTTCGTGCATATGGCATCCCATGTTTCGGACCCTTTTGGCCCGAATTCACAAAGGAAGGTTTGTCGACAAACCAGGTTTTCGTAAGTCATATGACGCGTTTTGACGCGGTTTTTACAAACCTGGTTTGTAAAAAACAAAAGGAGGTTTGACGAAACAAAAGGAGGTTTGTCGACCGACCTCCTTTGTGAATTCGGACCAGTAGCTTTCATGGAAATCACATCCGTACCGTCAAGGAAAAGAGAACCACTGCTCTACACTACAAATATTTTTCTTGTTATCAAAGCATAATCATGATAATTTAACTAAAGGTAACATATGACACCGACTAGAAATGTTTTTTATCGAACGGGTTAGAAATAAAGAAAATTAACTCAATAATAAGTAATTTGGAAGATTAACAAGAAACAAAGGTTGGCTTTGCTTTATGGTTTATCTGTGCTCACAGAGCTGGAGTCAAGAAAGCACGGGTTTGTTAATTTGTGTATATGAGGGGATTTGCCTTTGATGGTAGACAGGCAACCAGACAATTGAATACATATCTCTTGCCTAGTGAGACGGAAAAATAATTATGTTCAACGCGAATCATACATTTTGCGTGGGAATATTAGACTTATGGTACTGGGGAGTGTATGAGAACGGGTGTACATGGGCATGAAAAACAGTGTGAGAGAGTAGAAGTGTATGTGTGTGTTTGTGTGAGAGAGAGAGAGAGAGAGAGAGAGAGGGGGAGCGACAGAGAGAGAGCAAAAAAAAAAGGAAAGGGGCCAGTAATCGAGAGAAAGGGGAGAAAGAGAGATAGAAGTAAGAGAGAGAGAGAGAAGAGATAGAAAGAGTGGTTGGGGCTATGCCTTGAAATGCTTTTATTACAAAAAGGTCTCTGGTATATAGGTATTGAGAATATACCCATGGATTGAAAGATGTCACACTTATTTGCAGGTTTAGGCTAAGGATGAAAACTACATCGAATATGAGGAACTTCAACTAAATGAAATCTGCCAAATGAGTGTGGTATTGGTAGAAAGGAAACAGAAACGTAGATTTAATGGTATAAGGTTCTCTAAACCTTTATATTCTAGAACAAAGTGTGATTGATTAAGTTCACAGAGCATGGGGTGATAGGTTGGAAGATACCTATTTTAACAGTCGAATAGAATATGTGTTAAAATGCACACATCTACTATTAAAGAGAAGATGCACTTTTCAAGAAGAAAAAATTGGCACTTATAAAAAGGTAAAAGGGGTATTTATAACAAAGGAAAAGGGGAAGAATCGATGTCAATGTTAAAAGGGCACCTATCAGATATGAATACGGGCACTTATTAGCGGTGTAAAAGGGGACTAATGGGAAAGGGGAAGGGGCACTTATTCGAAAAAGGGCACTTATCTGAAGTAAAAAGTGGCAGATTTTGGGTACTTTGAATGGTGAGGGAGGGGCTATGATCCCCTCCTTGCCACCCTCTTCACCCCAGAGCGCCGCCTATGCCCCAGAGCATTTTCGATAATCGTTTAACCCTAATAAGGCCGGGGGGCCATTATGCCCCCCCCCCTCCACGATTTTTCTGATTGTTCGAGAACGCATATGGATGGCGCCTCGCCGCTCGCTGACTTTTTTCTTTAGAGTCTTGCGCATCTTTAAAAAAATCATAACAAAAATCAGACCTATAGTTACAAGGTCACGTGACCTTTTGTCTTTGCATGTCAGCCCGAAAATCGCTCATTTTTGTGATTTGTGTACAAAACATATTGAAATGTCATTTTTCCTAAAAATAGATCAAACATTGGTTATTGGGTCTTGTTTAAAGTTTAGGTGGTTGTTTTGGGAGTCAAAATAGTTGAATTGTAGGAAGAAATGAAAGAAGAAAAAAAAACAATAACAAAAATAAGTTAAACAAACAATGAAATACATAAGAAATTATCAAAACAAGAGATAACATAAGGAATAAGCTGGCTCTTCCAATTTTGTTGTCGTATTATTGTTCCAAATGGTCTAATAAATATATGTAGTGAAAAAGAATGATTAAATATGAATAATATAGGATTTATGGGTAAAAATGTGATTTTATGACGTTATTTGCATAAATTACCATAAATATGCACACAAAAAAAAATCAAAAAATTGAAATTATCATATTGTTCTATACACTTCACTTGACATGCGTGCACATTTTCGGGGAGATCGGCCGTTTAACGGGCGAGATCTTAGGGGGGGCATAATGCCCCCCCCCCCCCCCCCCGGCCGTAGTAAGACTTCAAATAGCCCGGCCTTATTAGGGTTAAGGCACCTTTTATGAAATATTATGATAAATAAAATCACTTTGTTATGAGGTGTGGAGTAAAGACACTCGGGTATACTTCCCGCTTGAAAAAATAATAAATAGGACCAGTGTTATATGCATAAAATGACAAGAGCATCTCCATCAAATATGGCACTTACAGATTTAAAAACCTCCCCAAAACTCCTGATTATCTATTTATAATCTTGTTGATGAATATCACTATAATTCTAATTTTCAAGCAATACTGATAGTGATGATGCCGATTATGATAATGATAATACAGAATACCCCCTAATCGCTTGTGAATTTTATTATTTCACATGTCTTGCCTCATCAAATAAAATGTTTCATTTAAGACTTATCATTACTCATTCATTGGACGTATGCGAATGACCGGAAGAACTTTTGCCCCAATGGCATCCCATTTCTGGACCATTTAGCTTCCATGGCAATCACATGCGTACCGTCAAGGAAAAGGCTTGACAAACCCTGCTCTACAATTCTAACATTATTTATATTATTTATCCGTAATTAATTATGATAATCACACTAATAGTAACATATGATACCGACTAGAATTGCTGTGTTCCTGAACTGGTTAGCAGTTTACCCAAAAAAAATCATCCATAATATGTAATTAGCAAGATTGATAAGAAAAAGTTTGGTTCATCTATGCTCAAAAGGCTGGAGTCATGAGAGCATGCGTGTGTTACTTTGTGTACGGGGCTGTTCTATAGGAAAATGAAACTATTGTATTAGGTGATTTGCCTTTAATAGTAGCTAGGCAACAAGACAATTGAATACATATCTCTTGCCTAGTGAGACGGAGAAGGCATTATGTTTATCGCGAATCATATATTTGGCATGGGAATATTAGAGAAGTACGTATAGTACCGGATAACGTATGAGAGGGTGTGCATTGGCATGAAAGACCATGTGAGAGAGTAGGTGTGATAAGGGCTGGCCCAGATAGATCCCATATGGGTTACTAAATATTGGTCCCATATTACCTTGAGTTTGAAAACTCCTGCAATTTCTAAACTTTATATTCTTGAACAAAGCGTGATTGATTAAGTTTAAAGGGCATGGGGTGATAGGTTGGAAAAATGGAATAGAATATGTGTAAAAATGCACACATCTACTAGAGAAGATGCACTTCTCAAGAAGGAAAAATAGGCACTTATAACAATGTAAAGGGGGCGTTTATTACAAAGGAAAAGGGGCAGAATCGATGTCAATGTTATATCAATGGTGAATAGGACCAGTGTAATAGGCATAAAGATGACAAGAGCGTCTCCATTAAATATGGCACTCTCAGATTTAAAAACCTCCCAAAGACAGATAAGACCCAGATGGGACCCATACCAAACTTGGCCCAAATGGGTATGCCCAGCTTAATCAAATCTGGTACCCATATTGGTTAACCCAGATATATTCCATGTGGGTTAACCCAGATTTCCCCAACGTGTTACCCATATGTGCATATTCTACCCATATGTGTACGCCCAGCTCATTCCCATCTGGGACCCATAAGGGCTGGCCCAGATAGATCCCATATGAGTTACTAAATATTGGCCCCATATGGGATACATTATATAGGTTTCATTTAGCCCAGATGGCACAAGTGACCCAGATTATTCCCATATGGGCCCCATATGGGCTTGCTACCTGGGAAAAAGGGAAAGAGGGAAGAAACGGGCAGAAGAAAAATGGAAGGGGAAAGAGAAAGTGAAGAAAGACAAGAGAAAGACGGTTTTGTCCAAATGGCAGCATGTAGGAGACGAAACTTTTAGTTTGTTCCCTGATTCATACTCAGTATCTTTTTTGTTTTTTTGATTTCATCCATTTCTTTGTTTATTTATATCTCTACATGTAAAACATTTGAAGAGCTATTTTCCGAAAGGAGCAAAACAAAATTGATAGCAAATGGAGATAATGATATATATTTTTCTCTATTTAGCTTGAACCAAATTATTAACCTAAATTACGAGAGAAGTTATGAACACATGCATCTTTTAATAACAATTTTCCATAAACACCTGAACAAGATCGGGTAAACAAAGAGTTCTTTCTTAAGTTACACAAATGGATCTAGTGCCTCTTTAAAATAAGCTCTTTGTATGTACATAAACAAGCAATACAACAGAATACTCCAGTTCGACATTTTAGAGAAAGGTTATTATGTCAAAACTTATTTTTGTTTTATTAAAAAGCTGATGTAGGCCTATGTATTACATTCAAACGTAACAGACATAAGAAAGTTAAGGTGTTTTTGAAGGTAAGAATGTTATTAAGTTTGAAGTTCTGTTTATAACACCCTTCCAATGATTATGCACCTTCTAATACTGGTTATAGATTAAACAAATAGTGCTCTGGTCAGGGCCTTAGGGGAATATTATGCTTATATTTTAGAGCGTATCTGGTATGATAAGTATATATGGGAGAAGAAGGAGATAATGGAAGTTTGTAGTTTGATAGTTGGAACGTAAGTTTTATATTATGTTTTTAAGAAACAGACATTTTGTATGAGATTAGGAGTGGACATTTTCTGTCATTTTTAGAACCAAATCTTGCATCAGTGATATTCTGTTTCACTGAATTGAGTTTCCCGCAGAGAGGATTCAGTTGGTTTAATTAAAAAAGGAAGAGAGTCAAATGAAGAACCAAAAGCAATATGTTTTTCATTTACGAATGAGAATCATGTTTTTTGAGATCTCCTTACACAGAATATTGGAATGGGTTTTTCACGATGAATGTTGTTTGGAGACATCAATATTCATAAAATGTATGTTTCTATCACCAGAAAAAAGAAGAAAAAAAATCCGTCTACATGAACCTTTCTTGGTTGCTTATTAATGCATTTGCCCACTGGTAACATTATACTTTCACAAGTTGATATCCCTCACCATTAGATTTTTTGTTGGTAATGTCTAAATTTCGTTTAAAAAATTGACGATATCAGTCTCTAGTAGGCCTACACTGCAGTCAAGAGCCAGGACTAACATTTAGCATGTTTTGAATTTTATTACCACTCTTATATTCTCTGAAATGTTATCTTTATTGAGGGTGACTTGTAAAAGTTAATAACTTAGAAGGGAGGGGGTGCAACCTGCCACACGCCTCTACCTCTTGGTTGCTTTGATCAATCGCCGAAAATATTTTGGCACCTATCACCCCCCCCCCCCTCCCCCCCCCCCCGCCCCAACCACGGATACAATTCGACACCCATGGTGAATATCATTACACATTTGGAGTTCTGGGTTGTGGGAATTATATTCTTCGTTTAACAAACTAAGATTAAATTGATAATAGTTCAAGCAATACTGATAGTGATGATGCCGATTATGATAATGATAATACAGAATGCCCCCTCATCGCTTGGGAATTTCATTATTTGACATGTCTTCCTCCTCTTCCTCCATGTCTCCCTTCGGTCCACCTTTTTTGTTGGGGGGGGGGGGGGCATTCGATTGAGGGAGACAAACCTCCTGGAGCAACGCGCCACTGTGAGAGCTCACTCGTTATGTACAAGTGAATAATGTGCGAAAATTGAATACTCACCAGCATTCCTAGACATGTTTCCTTTTTACTTGCTAACTTCACACACTCACACTATTGCCTTCACTCCACCCTGAACAGCTACCAACGAAGCTTTTCAGGGTGCCAGAAATTCAAGTTTCAAGATTCTCTATTATTACGCCACAATGCTTGGTCTTCAGAATGGTGTGTGGGACATTTAAGAGAGTTTTGATCGACTGTGAAACTTCGATCGTTTGTCCAGGGGTCCTGTCTCTAAACAAAAATATGGTGGTAGTCAACCAGAATCGAGAGAGTGACTTTTCCTTTTGCCAGCTAGGTTTATCGGTAGATGCCAGTCAGCCAGTATTTCTACCAATTATCATCTAATAAAAAAGGGTGTGAGATTTCCCTCCCTGTGGACAGAAGTGCTTAGACGCCCCTTCCCTTCTTCCTCTTATTCCCATCTTCTTCATTTCACGACCTCCCCTTCCCCTACCTTCTATAGTCACGTCACAATATTATCTTAACTTAATTATGTGTTTTATCAAATTGTCACAAAAGCACAACATTTGACACAAATTTATATGAATATTTGATTATGACCACTGGATATTGAGCCATTTCAATTATAGCCCTAAAGGGTAAAGTAAGTTCTCATTGATGAGGTAAATGCACTTCTTTAAAATGAACAGAATGGTTGACACTCATTCATTGGACGTATGCGAATGACCTGGAGAAACTTTTGCGCGAATAGCATTCCATGTTTCGGACCCTTTAGCCTACATGGAAATCATATCCGTTCCGTTCCGTACCGTCAATGAAAAAGTTTTAGAACCATGGCTCTACGCTTGCAATATCATTAATGGTATGAAATCATAATCATGATAATCAGGTAACATATGACACCGACTAGATTTTTAATGTTATTGAACGGGTTATAAATAAAGAAAATGAACTCCACAATATGTAATTTGGAAGATAAAAGGGTTTGGCTTTTATTGATGGTTCATAATGCTCAAAGAGCTAGACTCGTGCGTTTGTTACTATTAGAGGCCCGTTCCATATGAAAATGAAACTATTATATGAGGGAAGTTGCCTTTAATGGTAGCCAGGCAACCACACAATTGAATACATATCTCTTGCCTAGTGAGACGGAGAAGGCATTGGCCCGAATTCACAAAGGAGGTTTGAGCTCAAACCTTGGTTTATGTACGTCATATGACGCGTTTTACGTGTTTTTTACAAACCTGGTCTGTAAAGAACAAAAGGAGGTTTGGCGAAACAAAAGGAGGTTTGAGCTCAAACCTTGGTCTGAGCTCAAACCTTGCTTTGTGAATTCGGACCATTGTGTTTATCGTAAATCAGACATTTGGCATGGGAATATTAGAGGAGTATTTATGATACTGGGGAGTGTACTAGCTAGAGGATGTGCATGCATGGGCATGAAAGACAGTGTGAGAGAGTAGGTGTGTATGTGTGTCTGAGGGAGAGAGAGAGAGCGACAAAGAAAGAGACACAAAAGGAAAGAGGACAGTAATCGAGAGAAAGGGGAGAGAGAGATAGGAGCAATAGAGAGAGAGAGAGAGAGAGAAAGAGAAAGAGAGAAAGCGAGAGAGAGAGAGAAAGAGAAAGAGAGAAAGCGAGAGGGAGAGAGAGGTTTGGGCTATGCCTGGAAATGCTTTAATTCCAATAGGTCGCTGGTAAAGTTTTTGAGAATATATCCATGGATTAAAAGAAGTCGCACTGATGTGCAGGTTCAGAGTTACCAAAAATGTAGTCTAGAAATCTGGGAATGGAAACTACATCGAATATGAGGAACTACAACTAAATGAATCTGACAAATGAGTTTGATAGGGGAAAAAAGTAGGAATTTATGGCACTAGGTCAGTACGGCACCAGATCTAATTTGCACGATTTAGGAGAGTTTATGTTTGCTTCACGATTTGCTCTATCTCACGATATGCATGTAGCCAGAAAACCAGACAATTGAATACATATCTCGTGCCAAGTGAGATGGAGAAAGCTTTATGTTGCAAATCATATATTTGGTATAGTAGGGGTAACAGAGTGTTTTTCAAAGAGGGCGGGGACCCGACAAAATAAGGCATTGCCTGGAAAAAAGAGGAACCCATAAAGGATAATCTCAAATCGTAAAAATTACAAAATTTAGATCTTGTCGATTTTCCATTGCTTCAACACCATACTCTGCTGCTGTGTGTAACGGTCTTAAAAATGGCTCTCAATCATATACATTGGATCACATGTTAGGGAGGTATCCACTGCCCACAGAGGACAATGACAATGTGCATTGTGTCGTTCTAAATTTGGGAAGACGACATTGTCCACTCTCTTGTTGTCTTGTTGAATAGCAATACTTTATTAAAATAGGAAGCAAATATTTATTAAGTAGATCAAACATAAAAGAAGAAAATGTATAAATCCTTCAAATCAAATATATTAAGGAATCGCTATCTTTTCAATTGTGGAGTTGCGTGAGTTCTCCATTAACTTAATCTTACAGCACGAACTGCAATTCTCTGCACAATAAACTTTTTAGTAGTCTTATAAGTGCCTCACAATACCTCTTTCCGGCAATAAATGTGTGGTTGTATGAATACCTAATATCATGATATCAAAGTACGCCTAGCAACACAATTTCGAATTCTAAGTAACAATTCAATTTCCTTTACCATAAACTTATTTACAAAACGAATATTCCAAGACATATGTCTATCAATATTAAACTTAACAAAATCAACCTCTAACATTTCTCTCCAGCGAATTTCAGTTTACCAGTTTTACCCATTTCCCCCTTCCTTTTACTTATTATTAACATAATATTGAACCTTGTGGAAAACAATATATTATCGTTTTCCTTTCAGATAGCAATTGACCACATTGAACAAACATAAATCGTTTACTAAGATAGTCCGTAAACAATTCACGAGGTACTCCTCGAATAGCACAGTCGATAGTTTACCCGGTAAGAATTGTTATGATTAGTTGTGTTAAACGCTGTCTTAAAATCGATGAGTTACTTTCCGGTGATAAATATATTTAAACGTTGAATTCATGAAGCTGATGAATGACAATTCAGTACTACAATTCTTCAAAAATCCATATTGATGTTAATAGAATGCATCATTTGTTTACAGAAATTCGATTATTCTGAAATTTATCAATTTGGTGTGTGTGTTAACCTAGTAGAGGTAGAACCGATACTGATATGTAGCTAACTGGATCTTATAGGCCCTTTCTTGTGTAGGGGAGCAACCTTTGCAATTTTAATTTCATCATGAACCTCAACAGTATCTACTGAAAAGTTAAATGTATTTGTCAGTGGATGCGAAATATAGTTAGCACTATCGTCAATTAATTGCACTGGAATTGTTTCGTAACATCAAGCATTTTTGGTTTCAAGTGGCAAAGCTTGACGTCTATCTTCAACTGCAGTTATTGGCTTCCATAAAGATTTCTTTTGATTCTGCCCCAAAACCATCTCATGCTATCTCTTTATAAGGTAGCTGTAAATAGTGTTCCAGGGTCTTATTACTATTAGTTTGTATTGTAAGGCTTGCTGTCTGGAACAAGCTCCATAATTGTGTTTAGTGGTTGCGTAGCTTCAATGAGAGGGGGCAGGTACAATTCTTCGATCGTACTGAGAGAGAAAGAGAGAGAGAGAGAGAGAGAGAGAGAAAGAGAGAGATAGAGAGAGATAAAGGGTAAAGGGAAGGGATATAGCCCGGGGTTAGAATTCAGTTTTCTTTCATGTTATTATGCCTTGTAATGGTAAATTTATCTGCCATGTGACGGCTCCTTATGAATAGTACCGCAATGTCTATTGTCATCAAAATTTTCAAATAGCATTGTAGAGAAAATGAACAAAAAATCAAAAAAACACATCAACGTTCACTTCTTTCTAACTCTGCTTAATCCTCCGAACAATGAAATCGACTAAGCGGAATCAACTGTTAACCGAATTATATGAGTCCAACCAGAAATACTAAATTGCCACGTCATGACTGTATTAAAGGGCGAACGGTTGCTGCTTAAATTCAGCATGAGACATAAAGCTAGATAAAACTATAATAAGCAACTGTATACGATCAAAATATGGAGTACTGATAAATGTTCGTTTTGTGAAAAAAGAGCTGGAAGATATTGTACATTTCTTTTACAATTGTGTAATCAGTATATCAATCTGGAATGAAACGGTGATGGAAGAATGAAGGTTGTCGATTACAGATAAAGTTTAATTTAGAAAATGTAATTTTTGGTTTTGAAGACAAAAGAAAGGATGCTTTAAATTGCATGGTGACTTTGATTAAGCATCAACTATTTGTTCAAAAGCTTAATAACAAAATTCCAAATTTTAGTTCTTTGAAGAAGAAAATTATTCAGTATTATGAAGACGAGAGATATATTCATTCTATATCTGGTATGTTTAAAAAAAAAATTACTAAATGGCAGTCACTTCAACATTTTTTTGTATGAACAACAAGGAGAGAAATGTGAAAGTATTCTGTTTTGTTTGAGTTAAGGAAAGACTTAATTTCATTGAATTGTAAAAATTGTTTGTTTGACTCAATAAAATAGTCTATGGAGGGCTAAAACGTTTTAAAAAAAGAGATAAAACTATAATCGACAGAAATTAAAATTATTTTAAAAACAGAAAATATTGAGAATAGAATGAATAAAAGGTTAAAAAAAATCATCAAACAAGATTTGTTTTCGTGTTAATCCTCCAGCACCAACTAACCAAGCACAAATCGGGGAAAATGCAAATAAGGGTATACTTGAAGATAATAATTTATAACCTATTGTCTGTTGTTAAGACAATCAATGAAAACAAATCAGAAAGCTAAACCCGGGAGATAATAACAAGATTGCAGGGCTAACGTGTTCAAACCAAACATAATTTCATCAGAATTATCTACTAAAATGGTGCAAACTTTCATTTTGCTATCAAATGCTATTGGTAATGTATGTGATAATTGCCATATACGTTTTCCAATAAAAATGCGCATACTGTCAACACATTCGATTAGTTTTGGATAACATCAAATGACGTACCAATTCTGTTTGTGGCTTGATAGCATATATCATATGTTTAATCAAGAAAATATGTGTGACAATGGACATATCTATGGTGTTTAAAAAAAAAAAACATATATACGTCGTTTACTTATAACCTCCATATTTAGACTAAATCACACTTTTCTGTTTCATTTCTCCGTTCACACAAGTGTTATATCCAACCTTACAGTGTAAGTTGGACAGGTTTATTACTTCAAACACATCAGATAACTAATATAAACTGTAAGGTCTTGAACGAATACTGCATATCTGGTCCCCAAAATAAGGAATTCGTGATTTGTTACATTCTATCAAATTTTGAGCACAAAAGTAACAATTTTTGTCAAGAAATGTGGGTGGCACCCACTTACATGATATTCCTTAGTATTTCCCTAAATATTAATCATGGATGTCATGCATTAACCAATAATTCTTTCCAAACTAAAACATAATTACGTTTTGGCTGGTCTACTATAAAAGAGACACGCAGGCCTATTCGTGACGGGTTTCCTTAATTACACTGTTTCCCAGTTGAATTGTCTTTTTATTGATTTGTATCTTTTCTTGTCAACTTTACAGGAGGGCACGTGTCAGGGACATTCCGACGTGCAGATAAGCAAAAAGTGCCCCCCTCACACACACTCTCAAACACGAATGATGTAGGCGTGTTTGCACGTCAATGTGTATGTGAGGAATGCATTAACATCCTTTCTAGGCAGCCCATATGGGCACAACCACTGTTATTACTGCAATGTTGGTAAATTATTTCCGCTGTAACTTCAATAAGTTTCTCAGGGGGCGGGGGCAGGGCGGTGAAGGTGAACGCCGGCGCCAGGCACGATATGATGGATGGTGGTGAATGAAGTCAGGGATTAAGTGAGTTTGTGCGTCAATGGCAGAGAGAGAGAGAGAAAGAGAGAGAGATAAGAATTGATTGTGAGTGCGTGGGTGAGATAGAGAGACACAGGGAGAGAGAGGGGAAAAAGTGAGTGAGTTTGTTGAATTATTTGATGTCAATAGAAGAAATAGGTCAATGCAGGGAAAGAGAGACAGCAAATTTGAATGAGCGAGAGGAAGAGCGAAATTAAAAGAAATGAATAACGAGAAACGAAGTGGTCAATCACAGCGAGGTAGTGATAAAGTGATATTGTGTTATTGTGAGAAAGAGAGGGAGGGGGGGGGGGGTAGGAAGAGGAAAAATTTAAATATTAAGTGTGTGTATGAGAGAGAGAGAGAGAGAGAGAGATAGAGATAGAGAAACAGAGAGAAAGATTCATTGTGTACCAGTTATTATGTATGCCTTAAGCTAAAGAAATTGAAATATGTCTCAAATAGTTACGAAAACAAGTGTCAATATGAGTATGTCATCACTACTCCACTATACAAGGAACCAATTATGCGTGAACCCTTTGATGAGCTATCCTTTTCAGGGGGTTGATGTTTTCGTATTCTTCCACACGAAGGCCTAGTAAAAATCATTCCGAGTTTCTCGTCCCCGCGAGCATTCCTTTTGCGCCTGCCTCCAATTTTTCGTTGTCGTGTTATTTGATATTTTTAGTATAAGATACAACAATAATTTGGTAATATCTTAGACGTAGATCTAGCATAATTTTAAGAGAAAAGGCATAGTAATGATATCTTTGCCACATATTCCATAAAGCATTATACCATTTTAAAGTGTATTTAATGGGAACTTAATTAAAGTCCAAATAATAAGCATGGAGTTGATTACGATTAAATGAGTGGTCAGTCGAACCTGTGTTAAATGGTGTCGTGCAAAGTAAATTTTCTGACATTAATGGCGGTTTCCGAACCTAATTAATTATGAATAAATGGGATTAAATTTGGATCTTGAGTGTCGTTATTTTAACAAGAAATTGATACAAACTACACTAGAAATGTGAATTAATTTGCCTAAATTTCCTCCATTCTTAGTCTAACCCTTTACTGTACTGGGCTATTTTGAGCACCCTCTGACTGGGGTGGGGGGGGGGGGGGCCTGGGAGCCCCCCCCCTATGATCTCGGCCGTTGAATGTCCGATGAACACGAACATTTGCATATTTGTAGATATTTACGTAAGGAACAAGATGGTATAATTAGTTTTTTCCTAATATGCAAATTTTTGTCGTTATGGCCTAATGAATTATGCGAAATGCTAATGTTATGCATTTTACAGAAAACTCTACATATTTGTCTGTAGACTTGTGAAGAATCTTGAAAATGTATTGAATACATGTTTCCCTCATCTCAAATTCATCAGGTTTCATTATTTTTATGATATTTGAAAATGAATAAGTTAATTTGCATAAATTATGAATATGCAAATTACGCATTCATGAATATCAAATCTGGAAATATATTTAGGGAACTAGAATCATTACAATGTTGAAACTCATTATTCATATGAAACTTCTTTTCTAACACAAAATAGTTATTTGATGTAATTAATAATGATAATTTATGCAAATTTGATGCGATTTCCAACTATTTATTTTCTTATGTATTTTATTGTTTTTTATTTCTTATTATATCTATTGTTTTATTTCTAATGTATTATTTTGTTCTGGAATACATCAAGTTACTCTGAGAAACATATAAAAGCAATTTGATATCACTTCATATCTTCACATTTCTGCTTGTACATGAATGAATGCAATTATAGCACTTTTTTGATGACATGCGCATACTAATTGTTATGTAACACCTTACAGGTATATCCGATTTTGACGAAAATGGTATCAAAATGCCAGAGCTTCAAGGAGGAATCCTTCAGTAACAAACCCCCTCCCATCCGCTTAGCTGGTGACTGCAAGATTTTCAATAATACCAATGATATAAATGTATATACCGCAGCTTTTTTTTATACATGAGTATACTACAGATATTGACCGCAAAGTTTTGTTATTATATACAAGTGTGGACCACCGTACGAACTTTCAATGGGTTATATTTTCACGAGGGAAAAATATAACTCATCAGCGGTTCAAAATGTCATATTCCACATTCTACTACTCAATATTTCCCATTACATAGCGTCCATTACCAAATACACTTTGTAATATATAATGAAGGTTATTTGTGATCTCATGCCGCTTAAATTGTTCGAGTAGTCCAACATTGCGCTAGTGCATGCGGTCAGTATTGCCTGGATACGGTATGGAACCAAACTTTACTCATTTGATAGGGTAGTCAATATCACACCGAACAATGACCAGTAGGTAAATATGCTAATTACGATCCTAGTAATCGATTTTACATGACGAGTTTGGAACCAATCACAATTTTGTATCTTTAAGAGCAATATAATATACTCCACTGCGCTGTGATGAAAAAGAAAACAACACAAAAACAATATTATAACAAGCGCTACTTTACGGACACCCAATAATGAATTACTAACAAGCTTCTAAAAATAAGTGGGTCTTCAACAAAGCTTTGGAGACGGCAACAGATGAGGTTTTTCTTATGTCTAGTTTTAGGTTGTTTGAAAGCTATGGAGCAGCACAACTGAGCTACTTTAATTGAATTTATATGAAGTTCAAAAGGGAATGGGGTGATAGGTTGGAAGATACCTCTTTCAATAGTCGAATATAATATGTGTAAAAATGCAGACATCTACTAGAGAAGATGCACTTTTCAAGAAGGAAAAATTGGCACTTATAAAAAAGGTAAAAGGGGCATGTATTACAAAGGAAAAGGGGCAGAATCGATGTCAATGTTAAAAGGGCACCTATCAGATCTGAATGGGGGCAGTTATCAGCGGTGTAAAAGGGGACTTATGAGAGGGGGAAGGGGCACTTATTCGAAAAAGGGCACTTATCTGAAGTAAAAAGTGGCAGATTTGGGGTACTTGGAATGGTGAGCAAGGGGCTCTGAGCCCCTCTTGGCCACCCTCTTCAACCCCAGAGTGCCACCTTTGTCCCAGACCATTTTCGATAATCGTTTAATGCACCTTTTATAAAATATTATGATAAATAAAACCGCTGTGTTATTAGGTGTGGAGTCAAGACACTCAAGTATACTTCCCGCTTGAATAATAGTGAATATGTCCAGTGTAATAAGCATAAAGATGATAAGAGCATCTCCATCAAATATGACACTCACAGATTTAAAAACCTTTCAAAACTCCTGATCCTCTATTTATAATCTTGTTGATGAATATCATTACAAATTTGGAGTTCTGGGTTGTGAGAATTATATTCTTCTTTTTACAAACTAAGATTAAATTGATAATGGTTCAATTAATACTGATAGTGATGATGCCGATTATGATAATGATAATACAGAATACCTCCTAATCGCTTGTGAATTTCATTATTTCACATGTCTTGCCTCATTAAATGAAATGTTTCATTTAAGACTTATCATTACTGATTCACATACATTTCATTGTCTTTGAAGATCATCTTTGAGCAATCTATCTTCATATGTTACCTGTTTGTTTGTTCCTCTTCCTTCATGTCTCCCTTTGGTCCACCCTTTTTTGTTTGGGGGGGGCATTCGATTGAGGGAGACAAATCTCCTGGAGCTACGCGCCACTTTGAGAGGCTATGTATCACTCAAGACACTCATTATGTACAAGTGAATAATGTGCGAGAATTGAATACTTACCAAAACTCCTAGACATGTTTCCTTTTTACTTTCTCACTTCGCACACTCACACTATTGCCTTCACTCCACCCTGAACAGCTACCAACAAAGCTTTTCAGGGTGCAACAAATTCAAGTTTCAAGCTTCTCTATTATTACGCCACAATGCTTGATCTTCAGAATGGTGTGTGGGACATTTAAGAGAGTTTTGATCGACTGTGAAACTTCGATCGTTTGTCCAGGGGTCCTGTCTCTATACAAACATATGGTGGGAGTCAACCAGAATCGAGAGAGTGAGTTTTCCTTTTGCCAGCTAGGTTGATCGGTAGATGCCAGTCAGCCAGTATTTCTACCAATTATCATCTAATAAAAGAGGGTGTGAGATTTCCCTCCATGTGGACCGAAGTGCTTAGACGCCCCTTGCCTTCTTCCTCTCATTCCCATCTTCTTCATTTCACGACCTCCCCTTCCCCTTTCTTCTATAGTCATGTCACAACATTATCTTAATTTAATTATGTGTTTTATCAAATTGTCACAAAAGCACAACATTTGACACAAATTTATATGAATATTTGATTATGACCACTGGATATTGAGCCATTTCAATTATAGCCCTAAAGGGTAAAGTAAGTTCTGATTGATGAGGTAAATGCACTTCTTTAAAATGAACAGAATGGTTGACACTCATTCATTGGACGTATGCGAATGACCTGGAGAAACTTTTGCGCGAATGGCATTCCATGTTTCGGACCCTTTAGCCTACATGGAAATCACATCCGTTCCGTTCCGTACCGTCAATGGAAAAGTTTTAGAACCACGGCTCTACGCTTGAAATATCATTAATGGTATGAAAGCATAATCATGATAATCAGGTAACAGATGACACTGACTGAATCTGTTTGTTATTGAACGAGTTATGAATAAAGAAATTGAACTCCACAATATGTAATTTGGAAGATAAAAGGGTTTGGCTTTTATTGATGGTTCATAATGCTCAAAGAGCTAGAAACTATTATATGAGGGGAATTGCCTTTTATGGTAGCCAGGCAACCAAACAATTGAATACATATCTCTTGCCTAATGAGACGGAGAAGGCATTGTGTTTATCGTAAATCAGACATTTGGCATGGGAATATTAGAGGAGTATTTATGATACTGGGGAGTGTATTAGAGAGGGTGTGCATGGGCATGAAAGACAGTGTGTGCGAGAAGGTGTGTATGTGTGTCTGAGGGAGAGAGAGAGCGACAAAGAGAGATACAAAAGGAAAGAGGACAGTAATCGAGAGAAAGGGGAGAGAGATAGGAGCAATAGAGAGAGAGAGAGAGAGATAGAGAGAGAGAGAGAGCAAGAGAAAGAGAGAAAGCGAGAGAGAGAGGTTTGGGCTATGCCTGGAAATGCTTTCATTCCAATAGGTCGCTGGTAAAGTTTTTGAGAATATATCCATGGATTAAAAGAAGTCGCACTGATTTGCAGGTTCAGAGTTACCAAAAATGTAGTCTAGAAATCTGGGAATGGAAACTACATCGAATATGAGGAACTACAACTAAATGAATCTGACAAATGAGTTTGATAGGGGAAAAAAAGTAGGAATTTATGGCATTAGGTCAGTACGGCACCAGATCTAATTTGCACGATTTAGGAGAGTTTCTGTTTGCCTCATGATTTTCTCTGACGATATGCATGTAGCCAGAAATCCAGACAATTGAATACATATCTCTTGCCCAGTGAGATGGAGAAAGCTTTATGTTGCAAATCATATATTTGGTATAGTAGGGGTAACAGAGTGTTTTTCAAAGAGGGCGGGGGACCCGACAAAATAAGGCATTGCCTGGTAAAAAGAGGAACCCATAAAGGATAATCTCAAATCGTAAAAATTACAAAATTTAGATCTTGTCGATTTTCCATTGCTTCAACACCATACTCTGCTGCTGTGTGTAACGGTCTTAAAAATGGCTCTCAATCATTTACATTGGATTACATGTTAGTGAGGTTTACACTGCCCACGGAAGACAGTGCTAATTTGCATTGAGTCGTTCTAAATTTAGGTAGACGACATTGTCCACCGTATTTTTGTCTTGTGGAATAGCAATACTCTATTAAAATAGGAGGCAAATATTTCTTTAGTAGATCTTTTAAATCGCTATCTTTTCAATTGTGGAGTTGCGTGAGTTCTCCATTAACTTAATCTTATAGCACGAACTGCAATTCTCTGCACAATAAACTTTTTAGTAGTCTTATAAGTGCTTCGACATATCTCTATCCGGCAATAAAACGTGTGGTTGTATGAATACAAAATATAATGATATCAAAGTACACATAGGAACGCAATGTCGAATTCTAAGTAACAATTCAACTTCCTTTATCATAAACTGATTTACAAAACGAATATGACTATTCCAAGACAGATGTCTATCAATATTAAACTTAACAAAATCAACCTCTACAATTTCCTCTTCAGCGAATTTCAGTTTACCAGTTTTACCCATTTCCCCCCTCCATTTACTTATTAACTTAATACTGATCCATGTGGAAAACAATATATTATCGTTTCCTTTCAGATTTTACCACATTGGACAAACATAACTGTTTTACTAAGCCAGTCCGTAAACAAATTGAGAGGTACCCCTCGAATAGCACAGTCGATAGTTTACTCGGTAAGAATTGTTATGATTAGTTGTGTTAAATGCTCTCTTAAAATCGATGAAGATACCAAGAGTTACTTTCCCGTGATATATATATTAACAAGTTTTGGTTTCAAGTAGCAAAGCTTGACGTCTTACTTCAACTGCAGTTATTGGCTTCCATAAAGATTTCTTTTGATTCTGCCCCAAAACCATCTCATGCTATCTCTTTATAAGGTAGCTGTAAATAGTGTTCCAGGGTCTCATTACTATTAGTTTGTATTGTAAGGCTTGCTGTCTGGAACGAGCTCCATAATTGTGTTTAGTGGTTGCGTAGCTTCAATGAGAGGGGGCAGGTACAATTCTCCGATCGTACTGAGAGAGAGAGAGAGAGAGAGAGAGACAGACAGAGAGAGGGGGAGAGAGAGAGAGCGAGAGAGAGAGAGGGATAGAGAGAGAGAGAGAGAGAGCGAGAGAGACGGAGGGAATATAGCCCGGGGTTAAAATTCAGTTTTCTTTCATGTTATTATGCCTTGTAACGATGAATTTATCTGCTATGTGGCTGCCATGTGGCGGCTCCTTATAAATAGTACCGCAATGTTTATTGTCGTCAAAATTGTCAAATGGCATTGTCGAGACGATGAACAAAAAAAACAAAATAACACATCAACGTTCACTTCTTTCTAACTCTGCTTAATCCTCCGAACAATGAAATCGACTAAGCGGAATCAACTGTTAAACGAATTATTATGAGTCCTACCAGAAATACTAAATTGCCACTTCATGACTGTATTATAGGGCGAACGGTTGCTGCTTAAATTCAGCATGAGATATAAAGCTAGATAAAACTATAATAAGCAACTGTATACGATCAAAATATGGAGTACTGATAAATGTTCGTTTTGTGAAAAAAGAGCTGGAAGATATTGTACATTTCTTTTACAATTGTGAAATCAGTATATCAATCTGGAATGAAACGGTGATGGATAAATGAAGGTTCTCGATTACAGATAGAGTTTAATTTAGAAAATGTAATTTTTGGTTTTGAAGACAAAAGAAACGATGCTTTAAATTGCATGGTGAATTTTATTAAGCATCATCTATTTGTTCAAAAGCTTAATAACAAAATTCCAAATGTTAGTTCTTTGAAGAAGAAATTGTTCAATATTATGAAGACGAGAGATATATTCATTCTTTATCTGGTATGTATGACAAATGTTTTACTAACTGGCAGTCGCTTCAACATTTGTTTGTATGAACAACAAGGAGAGAAATGTGAAAGTATTCTGTTTTGTTTGTGTTAAGAAAAGACTTAATTTCAATGAATTGTAAAAATGTTTGTTTGACTCAATAAAATAGCATATAGAGGGGTACAACTTTTTTTTTGTTAAGAGATGAAACTATAATCGATAGAAATTAAAATCATTTTTAAAACAGAAAATATTGAAAAAAGAATGATTAAAAGGTTAAAATGATCATGCAAACAAGATTTGTTTTCGTGCCAATCCTCCAGCACCAACTAACCATGCACAAATCGGGGGAAATGCAAATAAGGGTAACTTGAAGACAATAATTCATAACCTATTGCCTGTTGTTAAGACGATCAATAAAAACAAATCAGAAAGCTAAACCCGGGAGATAATAACAAGATTGCAGGGCTAACGTGTTTAAACCAAACATAATTTCATCAGAATTATCTTCTAAAATGGTGGAAACTGTCATTTTGCTATCAAATGCTACTGGCAATGTATGTGATAATTGCCATATACGTTTTTCACTCAAAATGCGCATACTGTCAACACATTCAATTCGTTTTCTATCTATCTATCTATCAGGCTATAGTTCATCCAGACGTTGGAAAAAGCCCTCCTCATAACATTTACATTCTCTTCTGTCTCTAGCTATCCTAGTCCAAGCGGCCGTTTTGGATAACATCAAATGACGTACCAATTACATTATCTGACACATTGTTGCTGTTCGCGGCTTAATAGCAAATATCATATGTCTAATTAAAAAAATATGTGTGAAAATGGACATATCTATGGTGTGTCAAAAAAAAGTTGAAATATACGTCGTTTACTTATAACATCCATAATTAGAGTAAATCACGCTTTTCGGTTTCATTGCCGCAAAAACATGTGTTATATCTACTTTTACAGTGTAAGTTAGATAGGTTTATTACTTCATTCTGGTCCAAAAAATAAGGATTTCGTGATTTGTTACATTCTACCAAACTTTAAGCACAAAAGTAACATTTTTAGTCAGGATATGTCGATGGCACCCACTTTCATGATATTCCTTAGTATTTCCCTAAATATTAAGCATGGATGTCATGCATTAACCCACAATTCTTTCCAAAGTAATACAAAATTACGTTTTGGCTTGTCTACTATAAAAGAGACACGTAGGCCTATTTGTGACGGGTTTTCTTAGTTACACTGTTTCTCAGTTCAATTTTCTTTTTATTGATTTGTATCTTTTCTTTCATTTAAACTTTACAGGAGGGCACGTGTCAGGGACATAGCCACGTGCAGATAAGCGAAACGTGCCCCCCTCACACACACACACACACTCCCACACACACAAAGGAAGGATGTAGGCGTGTTTGTCAATGTGTATGTGAGGGACTCATTAAATCCTTTCTAGGCAGCCCATGTGGGCACAACCACTGTCATGACTGCAATAGTCGTAGATCATTTCCGCTGCAACTTCAATAAGTTTCTCAGGGGGCGAGGCGGTGAAGGTGAACGCTGGCGCCTTGCACGATATGCTGGCTGGTGGCGAATGAAGTCAGGGATTAAGTGAGTTTGTGCGTCAATGGCAGAGAGAGAGGGATAATAATTGATTGTGAATGAGTGGGTGTAATAGAGAGACACAGGGAGAGAGGGGTGAAAAAGGGAGTGAGTTTGTTGAATTATCTAATGTCAATAGAAGAAATAGATCATTGTAGGGAAAGAGAGACAGCAAATTTGAATGAGCGAGAGGAAGAGCGAAATTAAAAGAAACGGATGATTAAGTGGTCAATAACAGCGAGAGAAAGTGATATTGTGTTTGTGAGAAAGAGAGAGGGGAGGGGGGACGTTGGAAGAGGAAAATTGAAATAGTAAGTGTGTGTGTGTGTGTGTGTGTGTGTTAAAGAGAGAAAGAGAGAGAGAAAGAGAGAGAGAGAGAGAAACAGAGAGAAAGATGAACAGATGACTGAAGGACGAACAGTGAGAGAGAGATTAATTTTCATTGTGTACCATTTATTATGTATGCTCAAATAGTTACGAAAACAAGTGTGAATATGAATATGTCATCACTACGTCACTACACTATACAAGGAATCAATTATGCGTGAAACCTTTGAAGAGCTATCCTTTTCAGGGGATTGTTGTTTTCGAATTCTACCACTCGAAGGCCAAGTAAAAATCATTCCGAGTTTCGTCCCCGCAAGCATTCCTTTTGCGCCTGCTTCCAATTTTTTAGTTATTTGTTGTTGTGTTATTTGATATTTTTACTATAAGATACACAAATAATTGTGTAATATCTTAAACGTAGATCTAGCATAATTTCAAGAGAAAAGGCTTGGTATTGATATCTTTGACATACATTCCATAATTTATTGTAAGCATTAAAGTACCATTTTAAAGTGTATTTAATGGTAAATTAATTAAAGTCCCAAAATAAGCATGGAGTTGGTTACGATTTAATAAGTGGTCTGTACAATCTGTGTCAAATGGTGTAGTGCAAAATCATTTTTCTGGCATTAATAGTGGTTTCCAAACTGAATTAAATCTGATTAAATGGGATTAAGTTTGATCTTGAGTGTCGTTATTTTAACAAGAAAATGATAAAAACTACACTAGATATGTGAATTAATTTGCCTGAATTTCCTCCATACTTAGTCTTAAAAAGTATAAGAATATACTAATTTAAGTGCGGCGCGTTGCCGACGACTCGCCAGCTGCTTTAACTGTAGGGTGTGCGCAAGGGGGCAATACAGCCAGAGCTTCAGAGAGGAATCCTTTAGTATCACCCGCCATCCGCTTAGCTGGTGATTGCAAGATTTTCAATAATACCAATGATATAAATGTATATACCTCAGCTCTTTATTTATGAATATAATACAGATATTGACCAACAAGTTGTGTTATTATAACAAGTGTGGACCACCGTAGGAACTTCCAATGGGTTATATTTTCACGAGGGAAAAATATAACTCATGAGCGGTTCAAAATGTCATATTCCACATTCTACTACTCAATATTTCCTATTATATAGCGTCCAATACCAAATACACGGTTATTTGTAATCTCATTGATCGAGTCGTCCAACATTGCGCTAGTGCGGTCAGTATTGCCTGGATACGGTATGAAACCAATCTATACTCATTTGACCGGGTGGCCAATATCACATCGAAAAATGACCAGTAGGTAAATATGCTAATTACGATCCTCGTAATCGATTTTACATGACGAGTTTGGGACCAATCACAATTGTGTATCTTTTAGAGCAATATAATAAACTTCACTGCGCTGGGATGAAAAAGAAAACAACACAAAAACAATATTATAACAAGCGCTACTTTGCGGACACACAATAAATAAATTACTAAAAAGCTTCTAAAAATAGGTGCGTCTTCAACAAAGCTTTGGAGACGGAAACAGCTGAGGTTTTGAATGTCTATTTGTAGGTTGTTTGGAATCTATAGAGCAGCATAACTGAGCTACTTAATTTTGAGGTATAGCTGTATACTTTACTTGGGAAGTTTTTTGAGTATGAATGCAATCAAAATATAATACTTCAGACTATTAATTTGGCGCTTGATCATTCAAAGGTTACTAAATAAGCAAACGTATATTAAAAACAATTATATGCCTTTTTAACAACAAATGTAACGTAATGAAAGTGATTATCATAATCATATGAACATTTCGAGGAACCGGACACAAGTCTGGCAGAGGCCTGTGAGTCTGGCTAAACCAATGTTAATAATTAACAGCTTACTTTTTCATATTTTGGGGACCAACTTTGATATTTTTTATGAATTTATCGTAAGTTTGTTGTGGTCATAAAGCTGACAATTTCAAAATTCATGATGAAATGCAAATTTGGGGTAGTTCTGCGTTTCAAGTCGTTTTATTTTGATGAGGGTATAGAAACTACATGGCACGTGCTAATGTCGTAGGTAACTGTAAAAGTAGGTTTACCGTTAGGTTCTGAATGGTAACGACTGTAGATTTAGTCAAGAGAATTTATTATTTTTTCGATGTTACGTGTATTTTCAAACAACATGAATTCAACAATGACACCAACAAACTGACATTCATGATGAATACATATACATATCGACATAAAGAAGACTGTTTCTAAACTTTGTTCTGAGTTGTAATGCTCTGATTTGTTTTCAGATTCATTGAAACGCAACCACCTCCCAAAACCACATGAATAAATCCACACTAACGCCCGAAAACAACACCAGTCTACAGAAGCACATATTACATAACAAAGTCCTTCTGATTATGAAATGATATACATGTTCTAATAATAAGTTTGATATTTATATCGCAGCTACCCACATACAAATGCCTTGTTGTTATTATGAATCGATTACTATTTAGGTTATATTCTAAAAAAAATATCTATGAACTCCTCAACTGGTTGTATTGTAATAACGAATCCTTTTTTCATAGTTAAGACTTTATAGATCTTCTTAATTCAAGATTTCCATATTTAATTTAATGACATTAGATGTTACGGGAGTCTAGATGAACACCCACAATAACACAAGGTGACAGGGAGCCCTGCATAAAATCAATTGTATGTTCGGCGACCATTTAAAGGTAAAGACCCGTATTGGAAACGCCCCAATTTCAAAAAATGAAATGGAAGTTCTTATTACCAATCATGTGAAAGAATATCTTTTGAATAATACATGATAACTTTTTTTCCCGGGAAACCGCCTACTAATTAATATTTTTGGTTAATTAGTTTATCTATTGGGATGTGAGAGATGAAAACGAACGTCCATATACATCTTTCTGTGTACAGTGCTTGTAACTTTTAAAGAATGGGCCAAATTTCGTATCATTTTGATGATTCCAGAACCTTGCAGTATATCTAGGCTAGATGATCAACCTTTTCTGATCGATTTCACAACGCAACCGCATGACCAGAACTGGTCTTTATCTTTAAGCAAAATATCAGATAACATGGAAACGACTCCTCCTCACTTACGAAAAATCAGGACTAGAAGCTAGGAATCGTTTTAACAAAGCCTAATATTAATAGACCAGATTCTGGTGGTGGTTAATATTTTACATTTGATCGAGTTCGTTCAAGCGCGCTCACCCCATGAATCCACACACCTGGATAAAAAAAGACGTGTACGCCATCGTAGTTCTCTTGTACGTAAAATCGTTATTAGGGACTACATTAGATAGGGTAATTTTATATCAAGCAAGAGTAATTGAAGTGATGTAAATCTTCTCTAACTGATGGTTAGAACCATACATTATAAATTCGCATTTGATATTCTTTCTAGGCAGCCCACATGATCACAACCACTGCCATAACTGCAATTTCCTTAGATCATTTCCGCTTCATCTTCATTAATTTTCTAGGGGGAGGGGAGGGGGGGGGGTGCTGGGTTGGTGAGGGTGTATGCCGACGCCATGCACGGTATGCATGATGGGGGGTAAATTAAAAGAGGGATTAACTCAATGTTTGGATTTTCATATTCAAATTGTTCGGTATTCATCAGGGAACACAAAAACACTTTCAAAACTTTGTTCCCCGAGTTTGGTCACTGGACCTACAGGCTGGTCTCCTACTACATTGCCTCAGATCCTGAAACAAAATCCTGGATTTAGCTCATGCTGCAATCATAATCATAAACCTTTAGTAGGTTAGTCAGGAATCCTATGAATTTTACAAGCCGATCGCCTGTCTGATTAATAAGATATTCATGATTGGAAATCGAAATAATTGTTTTCGTTTTTCAAACGGGTTTAAGAACACTACAGTGTTTTGGGGAAATGAGTATATTAAAAGCGATCATTCAAAGATTTGTACTTTTTTGAGGCACTTCATGATCATTTTGAAGCGCAATCTGTTTAGGGCTTCAATATTACACCTTATCACAGACACAGATTGCCTTTAACAGTGAAGGGGTGTGTTGCGGACCGCCGTAGGAACTTATGTTGGCTTCAAAATGTCATATGGCACAACCTTACCACTCAATATTTTCCATTTTATAGCGTCCATAACCAAATACACTTTGTAATATAAAATGAGGGGTAGTTGTTATCACATGCCTATTATGTTTTTTGAGTCGTCCAACCTTTCACGTCATATGCACGTGGCTCGGACTATACAACAATAGGTACGCGTTAGTGCAAGCAGTGTAGCTTGGACAAAGTATACTCATTCGACCGGGTCGTCAATATCATTTCGAAAAATGACCAGTAGTTAAATATGCTAATTATGATACTCGTAATCGATTTTACGTGACAAGTTTCGGACCAATCAAAACTTTGTATCTGTAAGAGCTGTTTAATATACTCTATTGTGCTGTGATGAAAACGAACAAGAGAAAGAAAAAAGCAATATCCTAACAGCGCTACATTACTTACACACGAAAATGAACTACTGAAAAACTTATAAAAACAAGTGAGTCTTCATCAAAGCATAAAAACGGCAACAAATGAGTTTTAGGTCGTTTGCAAGCTTTGGAACACCACGACTGAGAGCGCAATATCCAAGGTATAGTATAGTGAGTATGAATGTGATTTAAAATATAATAGTTGTGACAAATAAATTGCCGCTTAACTATTCATAGGTTACAAAAAGCAAAGGTATCTTGAATGCAATTCTATGCCTTATTTACAGCCAATGTAACGTAATGAAAGCGAATTTCAGTAAACCAGTCGCACTAAATCAACAGATTACTTTCTCGTATTTTGAGGGCATACTACATTTGATATTTGGTTATTAATTTATCGTAACATGTTTGTGGTCAGAAAGCTCACAATTTCCAAATTCATGATAAAATGCAAATTTGGGGGTAGTTCTGCGTTTTCAAGTCGTTATATTTTGATGAGGGTATAGAAACTACATGGCACGTGCATGATAATGTCGTAGGTAACTGTAAAAGTAGGTTTACCGTTAGGTTCTGAATGATAACGGCTGTAGATTTAGTCAACACAATTGATTATTTGTTGATGTCTCACGTATTTTAAAACAACATGAATTCTAACAATAATAACAACAAACTGACATGCATGATGAAAACTTATCGATATAAAGAAGACTATTTCTTAACTGTGTTCTGAGTTGTTATGCTTTGATTTGTTTTCAGATTCATTGATACGCAACCGCCTCTCAAAACCACGTGAATAAATCTACACTCATGCCCGAAAAACAACACCAATCTACAGAAACACGCATAACATAAACAAATCCTTCAGATTATTACAAAATATGCATGTACTAATAACAAGTTTAATATTTATATCGCAGCTACCCACATAATAATGCCTTGCTGTTATTATGAATCGATAACTTTTTTGGTTATATTCTAACAAATATCTATGAACTCCTCAACTGGTTGTTTTGTAATAACGATTTTTTTTTTTCCATATTGGAGACTTTATAGATCTTCTTAATTCAAGATTTCCATATTTAATTTAATGAAATTAGATTTTTCTTTCTTTGCAATTTACCAGGAATATGTTTATGCATACCCCTAAAATCAAATGTGGGGTCTAGATGAACTCCCACAAGAACACAATCTCACAGGGACCCCTGCATAAAAGCATTTGTATGTTCGGCGACCATTTAAGCAAAATATCAAGTCACATGGAAACGACTCCTCCTCACTAACGACAAATCAGGACTAGAAACTAGGAATCGTTTTAACATAGCCTAATATTAATAGACCAGATTCTGGTGGTTGTTAATATTTTTTCCTTTGATCAAGTGCGTTCAAGCGCGCTCATCCGATGAATCCACGTACCTAAAGAAAAAAGGCGCGTACGCCTTCATAGTTCTCTTGTACGTAGAGTTATCATTACTACTATTGCTACTACACGTCAATAGTTATAATGCTAGGACTCCTGACTACTTGTGATTTTTTCCAAAATAGGAAACAGTATGAACCACTCACGTTTTTTGTATGCTCAATCAGTATGCCTTTAAGTGCAGGTTGATAACGTCATGTAGGCCTTTAGTTTAGGTGCACGGTGAGTTCTTTCGATGTGAAGACGAATTGAGTAATAATTGAACTTCTATCAACTGGTTGAGGATGTTGTCCGTAATGAAATTCTGCTCAAGATAAAACCCTGCTTAAACAGCTCAAACTGGTGTAAACTGTGAGAATGAAGAAAACTTAAACATTTGGCTGGAATCACAACTACAGCCAAATTATCAAGTCCGATTAAGCTTGTATTAAAATCTCCTTATTCCCCAAATGTGATGTAATTGCTTGAGTTGAGAAAGTATGAACATTCTCAAAAGTTGACTCCCTGTTAAAAAGAGACCGACAGGCAGCAGCCTATATGAGGAAGTGTTAATGTACAGCGTCAACAAGTCTAATTGATCGCGATCACGTTGAGAAAAATGAAAATAAACTTAACAATGCCTTGCTCGCATGGATGAACATTAAAGAGATATGTATTTGTGACGAGTCGTAATGTTGCCCTGCAGGATTCCTTCAAAGTGGGGGTGCATTATTAACAAAAAAGGGAACTTCATGTGGAAAGGGGCGTCTACAGATTGTAACCTCAAAAGGAAAAGAAAATAAGTTTTATAAATTGTACATTCCCCTTCATTGTATCATGGATGATCTTCAACATCTCCTCTTTAATGCTTCAGCACCCTACATCGCAGATCTGTGTAACTGTCTGAAGATTCATTTCCTAGCACTAGACAAATCTATTTACTGATAGGCCTACGAAAGCTTCACTCCAGAAGAGCAAACAATTGTTTAATGATTTCGTTGCATTCTGACAAGTGCAGTACAAAAGATAAAAGCTGGCGAATGAAATACATTATCACCACACACACGTGGGAAGGAAGCACCTATCATTTTGAATACATTTACTTGATAAACGACGTCGCATAATACATCACGTAATCAAGAAAATGGCGATGCCCCTGTCGTGCTGGTAAACTGTATATTATGCTAAGAATGTCTTGCGATATAACTCTCTCATACAATTTGGTGGGGAAGCTTGTAGATTAAAGGACAATAACAAACAAATCCCTCTGAATAACTAAAGTTATTTCTTGGGGCGAGGTATCCTTTAAGTTGGCACGTCGTGAGCCGAAATCACTGAACTTCACGCACTGTGTTGTGTGGAGTTAGTTGACCGAAACATGCCGCGTGTTTTTGTATGGTGTCTTCAAGTGTGTTATTTCGCCACGGGAACACTTGAAAAATATTATATCTAGATAAATTTCATAAGATGGTGGTTTGGGAGGGGGGGGGGGGGGGTACAGTTGACATTGCAATTATGCCAGATTATACACTTTTATGAAAATGTTCTAATCATCAGAGGATACACTTGTATAATGATCCTTTTTTCTTATGTTATTTCAAAACTGAGTTGATGAGATAGCCACCTGTCAGTGACCGGGTTGGGTGGTCTAATCCCTTCTGACACAGTGGTATTGACGGTCTTTAATATTGTATGTTCCTGAAGAGAATAAAACAGCAGCAACCGTGAACAAAAAACATCAGCAACAAAAACAACAACAGCAACAAAGACGAGGACAACATAATGAAAGGAATGTTGATCTAAATTGGTTGATATGCGTATGGATACAAAATACTGGTAATTTATTTTTTGTCCTTCGCTTTAAAAAAAAGGAAAAGAAAATAGTGGAAAATCTCGTGCATCACAGCGGTATGTCAATAGCTCAATATGGTCGTATTACAGGCCCATTAGAGTTGTATTGATGCATTATGTACTAAATGTTTATTATACCATAAAGATCAACTGCAGTGGGTGGCCATATAAGAATAAAACAAACTCAGTGAGAGGTGAAAACAAATTTGTGAGAGTTAAATATTATTGTTAGTATGCAAGTGTGGAAGAATATCAGATAAAACATGGTCCCTGAAAAGCATGGATCTTCAAATGCCTTTATATTCTAAATATGGCATGTAATAGCATAACAATCGTGACGAATTTGTATGCCACATGTTCGTCTAGTCACGTATACATGTTTCTGTGTACAATGCTTGTAACTTTACCAAAACTGGGCCAAATTTCTTTTTATGTTAATGATTCTGGAACCTTGCAATACACATGCTAGATGATCAACCTTTTCTGATCGACTCCACACCGTTTCTTTCACAATGCAATCGCATGACTTTGGCTTTAACACGTCGTACGTTTTATTAGAGACTTCAACTCTTGGTTCGGAGAAGCGACGTGTGCGATATTGATATAACATTATTACGGTTATATCATTGCAAAACTATGGAAAACATTTTTTGCAAACGAACATATAAATTAAGGGTGAGGCAGGTTAACCCTGATAAGCTAGTACTAAATTGATACAAAATCAACAGATGGATTCAGAAAAAGTGTCTTTTCAAATACAAAATAATACATTTAAACAAATTAAAATGTTAAAGGCATTCGAATTTATTTAAATAAACGTTATTAATACTACTAATATTGCTACTACTACTACTACTACTACTACTACTACTACTACTACTTGTTGTAGTTTGTGTTGTCTAGTCTAGTTAAGCACTCTGACCCTTGTATTGTGCAAGGTGACAACATTAGTATTATAACACTGTAGAGATTTCTATGAAGGGGTTTTCTGGTTGTGCTTAAATAACGTCAATACTACTGGGCCAGAAGGGATTAGATCACCCAGCCAGGTCACTGACAGGTGGCTATCTCTTCAACTCAGCTCTCAACTAACATAAGAAAAGGAGGATCACGGAGACCAACAGGCACCGATTGGGGAAGTTTTCTATATAGAGGGAGCAAGTAGCTACAAGTAGGACAGTGGGGCTTTAAGCTTTGCTTGGGAATAAAGCATATCCTGCCCTTAATTTTGCCTTGCTATCAACGCAACGTACAGCTTAATCTGATTTACATCTACAGGATATCAAAATGATAGTAGTAGGCAGGGACGTAAAGAGATTTAGTATTACAAATTCAAGATCAGACAAACATAGCCATACAGAACACTGTAAAATTACAATTTTTAGATATATAGTGCTTCCACATTTGTAAGTTATATGGAAGAAATTATAGTCTTTCAGGCAATGCTAAAAACTAGAAATACACTATGCTGACAAAATATATCTTTAATGAGTTATAGCTTATAATCTCACCGTGAGATATTTCTGTGGTCTTGTGGGGCCTGAAGACATGTCGTTTCTTTTGGAAAACCTAATCGTAGCCTATTTTTTTCGTAAGCGAAGTACACAGTGAGAGGGCGCTCGACAACAATCCATTTTAGTGCCGTTAATTATAGGACAGTCGTCCATCGGATCGAGTTGGGCCAAATATGGCGAATACTGCTTTGTTCGGATAGCACCACCCCCACACAAAAGAATATACGCCATGTAGTCACCAATTGGAACGCGGCCAAATCCTGTGTATAGATGGCTTTAATCCTTTTAAAAGATCTTTTGAATATAGCGAAGCCCACTTTGAGTTTTGCGCATTTTTGAATAATCATAACAAATTAGTTATCGAGGTGCCTTTCAGAATATATTTTGAGTGCCTTATTGAAAAAAAACACTTCCGGCTGTCTACCATCGCGGAAGTGGTTTCTTCAAGCTCCCAAGCCACTAAATAGTTTTGTCTTGTGTGGGTCATTACAATATCAAAATGATAGTAGTAGGCAGGGACGTAAAGAAATTTAGTATTACAAATTCAAGATCAGACAAACATAGCCATACAAAACACTGAGGGCGCTCGAGAACAATCCATTTTTAGTGCTGTTGATTATAGTACAACTTGTCCAACACGGATCGAGTTGGGCCGAATATGGCGAATACTGCCTTGTTCGGATAGCACCTCCCCCCTCCCCCCTTTTCGACCCCCTATGTTCTTCTAGATTTACTCCTGATCTCTGTGTTTGAATAATTATTACATGATTTGCATGACCACATATCAGTTGTCATCTCTATGCGTTTTGTACTAATGAACCCTTTGCTATACATGCGCTGATAGTATCTGCGGACTGGAACCTCCCCCCCCCCCTTATCACCCTTATGTCATCCCTCTGATATTGGCAAGAAAATGGGGGGGGGGGGTAATCCTCATGTGTATGACAGTAGAAAAATAATGCAATCCTAATGGTAAATGGGTTAAAATAAATCGGACCAATAATGAAAGTTTTCTAAAAGTTTGAAATATGAGATCACTATAGCTATGCGAATCTCAAAGTGCAAATTTTGTCAATGGATTGTGACGTACTCAAGGACAACTGTCCCGTTTGTCGTGTACAAAATACGTTTTCCTCTATTTTTCTCTTACATGCCATTTTTTTTTTTGCACTAGTAAATATTTATCATAGATAGCATGTTATTACAAGTCCTCTAAAAAAAAAGACTCCCCTGTTGTTGTTGTTCTTGTTTTTTTTTTTTTTTTGTGGAGGGGGGGGGGGGGAAGTAACAGGATATTTTCACAATATTTGTGTGGTTGGTACAAGTAGGAAAACTGTCCACCATTAAATCACAGTGACATTACTGGTGAGTGCCAATTTAAAGGTAATACAAAGTTTTGGTATGGGATCATGAATTTGGTTCAAATGAACATATTGGAACCATATGCGATCCTCCAATAGATAACACACTTCGAGAGAAAAAGAAATAAACGAAGTCTTTCAATTAGAGGCTCAAAAACATTTCAGATTGGTGTTCTTTATAGCATCGTACTCGGATCGCAACATAAATCATGCCCATAGCTAGCGCTATAAAATCACATCTCCAAACAGTGTATACAGTTCAGAAAACAAAAGCAGCATAGAATGCTATAAACATGATATGACAGAATACAATAAGCAAAGTTAGCAAACAGGGCAACAAAATACTAAAATATAAGCAGTGTTCTCAACATGGCAGTATGAAAGATATGTATATATGCATCTACAACTGATGTCGAGATGAAAATAGATAACACACTTCGAGAGAAAAAGAAATAAACGAAGTCTTTCATTTAGAGGCTCAAAAACATTTCAGATTGGTGTTCTTTATAGCATCGTACTCGGATCGCAACATAAATCATGCCCATAGCTAGCGCTATAACCCATATCATTGGACAAAATCACATCTCCAAACAGTGTATACAGTTCAGAAAACAAAAGCAGCATAGAATGCTATAAACATGATATGACAGAATACAATAAGCAAAGTTAGCAAACAGGGCAACAAAATACTAAAATATAAGCAGTGTTCTCAACATGGCAGTATGAAAGATATGTATATATGCATCTACAACTGATGTCGAGATGAAAATACAAAAATTAGCATATTATAATACATCATATACCGACAGAAATGAATGAAAAACAGGATGATTATGGAATAGTAAGGCAACGGCATAATATAAAACCTATGAAAGTGATCCTATGATTTCTAAATACATGTTCAACAGTTTATATTATCACTTTGGTGACGACGGGCTTCTACAGAAGCCGAGATATATCCCTTAATATGTTAACAAAGTTTTCCAGCTTATTATTAGCTATTATGTGCTAAAGTTCTTTGTAGTATTATTTAGACATATTCATTCATCTCATCTATTAGAAAAATAATAAAGTTACGTAGAACAAAATCGAGAAAAAGTGATATCATTTCAAATTTACTCTAAGTTAGTGTTCGGATCGAAAAAAGGCCCCAAAATACCCGTGCAGCTGGAGACGGACGCGTACGCGCGCGTCCGTTCTATATTCTTGCCAGGATTCTTGCTTGACGCTATATACTTCCAAGTTCCATGCACCTTCTGCATTTCAGATATTCGTATTACGGGGCGTATTATTATTTACATTTTGACCCTGATTACTTATTTATATTAATCTACCCTTCCGGTGTGGCATTTTTTCATCATATACTAATCTAAGCCTTATCGATGAGTGTATTTACGTACATGACAATACGCTTTTCATTTGATAAACTTGACCAATTTAGCGAATCATTCATGTATGGACCTCTTTTATAAAAGGCTTATCCCCCACCCTAAGAGGAACAAAAGAATGTAAAGAAGTAACTACTCTGGAAGATTACCGTTTTGAAAGAAGAGGACGTAGGCCTAAACGTAGGTCAATAGGTCAATCTACATGACAATACAAACAACCACTCTAACTTATATACCTTTACGAGGGCATGTAACCAATTTGAGCAGGTTTGAGTAAAATATCTTGATCAACCTAAAGCCGGTCTTGGTTTGAGCGGGCATATGAAATGTTCAAATGAATGGAGGTATCCACCGATCTGCGCGTGCGGCGGTGCTTACGCAATTTGTATTGTGAGTGTATTGAAAAGGAAAGACGTGAAGCTTCAGCAAAATAAGACGGCAATTCCCCTCAAAAATAACAGACCTTATTTTTCGTATTGATAAATAAAACTTATATTTTTAGAAAGGATAAAGTCTGATCTTTCATTTTTACATTTACTAAAAATCACGAAAATGACTGAATGAGGCGCAATGAGCAATGAAAGTAGAAAGCACCGTCAAATTTTCCATTAGTGGCGATGTAACCGAAATCGCTCCGTCACAGGGGAAACAATCGCCGTGCGTGGGCTCGCACTCAAAGGGTTAATACTAAATTAAAAGCAATCAAAAATATATCAAACACTTTGTGATAAATGGTTTATCCTATTTTTTCAAAAACCTTCTTACACTTGATTTTAGATGAAGGTGAGATACATATGGATGACTCTTTTTTTTCATTTTGTTCAATGTAGACAGATTACGGTCCTACATTTCTATGGATTATGGAACATCAACACTATACAGTGCGTCCCAGAGAAAACGTAACCGAAAATTATCGATGTTTTATCATAACGTAATTGCCTTTATAATTAATAAATGACACATGTTTGTAAAGCTTAGATCCTCCCCTTTCATTTGATGCAACTCATATTATGTATATATTTCACGCATAAGTGATTGAAAACAATTTGAAGAGAAGAAACAAAAAAATCATTTGGCACGCAGTATCTGAATTTCAAAGTTAAAATCACATTTCTAGAAAGTTCAATTTCTTCCCTTTCATATGACACCTCAACCGGGAAAAATGAGCCAGCGATAACAAAGTTCTGTTTGTTTAAAGTAATGCTTGCAGTTTCATAATTTGATTAAACGAGTTCGTTTTCACTGGCTGCCTGCCGTAGCAACAAGCAGAATTTACAAAAGACTTAACCCCGTTTCGTTGACGATCAGCCATGCATCAAGTCTTTGAAAGTAATGTTTGTATTTGTAATATCTTCTTTGACATATCTGCTTGCAATATTTTATATTTGTAAAGAATACATACAATATGGAATATTTCAGATAAAGGCCGTATTTCACCTAGGAATCTGATTTTACTGATGCCTTGTAACAAACCAAGATGGCAAAGATGATAAGATTGACCATCGCAACAACAAGAGCAATACCAAACGATATGAAGACTGTGTGCATCGAAGATGTGACATCATATATGTGCCCTGATCGAAATGAGATAAAAAGAACAGTTAAGTTACATAGTCATGTCAAAATAATAGAATCTGAATGTTATAGTTTATCATTATCATATGAAACAATGATAGGCCAGTGATATGGTTAACGTGATACGCCCCCCCCCCCCTTGCCTCCCCCGAAAGTTACAGGCTTGCGGTTATTTTAATGTTCAAGATAAAATGACTATGCTAGACCATGTAGGCTTCATCAAAAGCCCTCATCGTCGTTTTAACTATCGACCAATCGCTGAGTCGGCAATACAGATGCGACGGCTGCCGAGATCAGATTTTGATGTTTACGCGCCTTGTGAATGATATAATCTTCCCGTTAACAACGCGATCGCAGCTCTCCTTGAAAACTGAAGAACAAAACTCAATTTTCGCTGAATATATTGTCGACGATTTAAGTTTCACTGGCCGCATTTCTTCTCAACTTGAAGATATAAAGCTGTCTTGTCCTCAATTACATTCACAAGTAAAAGGTAAAATGTTAAATCCAAAGTAGTTACTACTTTATTTAAGTAAATGCTCCTAGATTAGTAAATGCTTGAATGTTTATCAACCTTGATAAACAACATTGATATTTCAGCAGTATCTAGTGTTTTTACAAGCAGATCTATTTATTATTTAAGTAGTGGATTTTCCACTTTAAAGTTTAACTTCTGTACATTGATGAAATATGTTACTTTTATGAAGCAAGTAGTCTTTACCCCCCTTACACCCCTTAAGGCATAACACGCACTTTGTCTGGTGAATCGCATTACCCTTTTTTATTAAAGTTAGTGCATGTCCATTTTAGTTTGCATCTGTTTAGAACAACAACCGACAAATGTATATCCAGCATTTTGTTAATTTAATAATGGGGTTAATGGGGTTGTTTCAATATTATATTAACACATCTTTAAAGTCCATATTTTGAAATATTATATTCCCATTTAGCCTGCAATTTATATGAGTAACAATAGTAATTGAATGTGACATTAATGAATAATCCTGAAATATACTCTGTGTTGCTGAGATTTTCACCCCAAAAAACACGCTATTTGTGGAGCTGCTGCTGTAAGTAAGTACTAGACAACTTGCTAGCCGCGGCAAGTAACAGGTGTAATCATATTTAAAGTAAAAAGTTATGAATGTGATTTTTAGCAATTACTTAAGCTACACATTTTACTTGTGGTGCTTATACTTTTGCTTAAAGATTTTACTACTTAGTAATTTTTTTTTTTTTTATGAACACGGCTTATTATTTGTGAGTTCATTTTTCATGGACCTATGTTTACCCTGGGCTGTCAACAATACAGTGATGCACTGACATTTGTTAGTGTATATTTTATTTGAAAAATTAAAAGGAAAACACAGAAAACATTTTGAAATGCATACTCAGTACTTGCAATTGTATTTTCATTGGTAGTTTAGGATGGACATGATCTGAATTAAAATTCAGCATTAATATCTCGAGTTGTCACTACCATAGGTCAAAGTAGTTGCACTTTAAAAGAAGCCTTGATTTATTTGATGTATTATCTGTGTTTTTGTTTTTATAGCAAACATGTTCGGTAATATACTGGTTAGAAGAAAACTCAAATGTTATGAATAAATCGATTATCACTACATGATGATCAGTATTAATAAATACGTTAGTAAAGGGATTATATTTAAATATTCTTTCAGTTCGAATTCAGTTTGTTTAAAACATAATTTAATCAGGTGTTATGGTAAGGATTGCTAACAAACATGACAAACTATATTCTTGAACTCGAATCGTATAGCCCGCAACTTCCGAGCTATTTCTGATCAAATGTTTTGAGATTGCTACAAAATGGTGCTCAGCAGCTGTAAAACCATATTATTCCTAGCCACTCTGGTCAAACATTGTCTACCACAAACTCCGAGATTTCAAGTATAAAACATGATTATCGCCGACCTGTACAATTTCGATTTACTGAAATGTACGATTTACTAATCAGGAGATATGTCATACTCTAACTTTCTATTTCAGGTGAAGATGTGTGAACTGAAGATGTTTTTTCTTTATCGTTAATATGAGGTGGACTTAGCATTTTGTAGATATTTATTAATGATAAATGGAATGTTATCATACTCCCCGGTATGGTAAATGGAATGTTACCTTGTGAGATTTTTCAGAGTTATCATAATATTCACTATCTAGATGGTCACTTTATTACTCACTTACATCCATTTTATTTCTACTTTATATAATATTTCATATAGTTTCATTTTTACAAATTGCAGCCATGACTTACAGGTTGCCTTTTTTGTTTTGTCTTAAAAGGTGTCACAATGTATGGACACTCAATATTTGACGAAAGTGATGAAATAAATATCTTAAAATATACCAAAACTGTGTACCAAAATTGAATAACAAGACAGGTACATGTAGTATCTGATTTTAAACCTAACTGTTGTTATCAAGATACTCCATGGAATCATTTTACATAATAATGATAATAATAAAGCTTGTATAGCAAAGATGTCTCTGAGTCTTTGTAATAGTGACATAAGATATTCCCCTTTCAGGGAAAAAAATCCATTGGATTCTAGTCAATGACTTCCAATAAAATATATCTAGAAAGTATGCTCCAAATCGCGCCAAATGAGTTTGAAAATTCAATTTTCTTTCGACTTCTGAGGGGCCTACACCCCCTCCATCCCCCTCCATCCCCCTCCATCCCTTTTAGACACCTCTTCCCCTGTCCGCGCCACTTCCTATTTTACTCCATTGTGCCCCCCCCCACACATTTTAGAAAGGATTGACGCCCCTGATTGAACCCAGTTCTATTATGTGTTGGACAAACTATGGACAATGGATCTTAAGATGAATTATTTTAGTCATGAGACAGTCAGGTACCAAGTGGCGTCAATAAAACATTGTTTATGAGGAGGAGGGAAAATCAAATTTCCCAACAAGCAATAATACAAAAGTTTCGCCCCTGACAGACATTTTAATAGAGGAAAAGTAAAATTATGGAGTAGGAAAGGAGAATCCCATCTCTCTCTCTCTCTCTCTCTCTCTTCAGAACAAACCTTTGAGGTGCCTGTTAAAATAAGTAGATTTAATCACCAATAATAAACCTATGCATAACAGTACCACCTATGTATATATATACCTGATATTGTATCTCCCACTCCTATACCAACTGCTTCGATGAAGAGAAAGAGGGAGAGTGCACTCGGTATATTCTCTGCATCTCTTACTGCTAGCTTCGCCATCACGGATGTTATAGAATGAAGCACGAACAGGAATAACCCTTGAAAACAAGCCATTATTGCTAAGAAGATGAAATTCGAACTGAGTGTGTCCAAGAAGAAAGACATGGCAGACATCAAGCAGCAGAAAATTAAGATGATTGTTGAGTCGTAGTTAAAGTGAAGGAGGACCACAAAGACAATGCTTCCAAATGTACCAGCAATGCCTGCAATCGAAGACAAAAGTACGGCTCTTGATGGTTCTATTCCCAAACCCTCTGCGTGAGGCACTAGGAATAAGATCCAAGCATAAAAGACGTACTTAGCAAAAAAGACTGCAGGCATAACTAGTGTACAGAATGGCTCTTCGACCAGAATGAAAGATTTGAACAACTCTCCAACTGAGGGAAGAGAATGGAAGAAGTCCACTACCACCTGCATGTATTCAGTGTTTGAGCGTGAGAAGCCATCCTTATCTGATTCAGTTCCCCAATTTGAACATCCTTGATGCTTCTCGTTCTCTATGGTAGAGTGACTATCACTTGATGAATGTGTGTCCATAAGCTGCGTGTTTTCTTCTGTCCTCGAAGGAAGGTCCGTTGGCGGTCTAAGAATCATCGCAGAGACCACAGCATGAAGAGAGATGCCACCTAAGATGAGACAGGCACCGTCATAGCCATACGCTTCAAGCGATCTCTCGACGATGATGGGTACTGTGAAGACACCACATACGACACCAAACTGTGTTAGAGAATTCGAGAAGATAAAGGACTTTGGGAAAAATCTGGCGAGGGTAACCAATGTGGAGAAGACTGCCATAACTATTCCAAATCCTATAGTAAAAGAAGAGAAAGAAAATTGTAAATAAATCACATCTTAACTTCAATGATAATGTTGGTCTTAATGCATCAAACTCGTCTTTTTTTTTCTTCTTTAAAGTACGGTATATGGTTTAATTATTAACATCTGAATTAATTTTGAAATGTATTAGTATTCCTTAATCAAAACACTCATCAAACCTAAATTGAGAATACTAAGATTTTTATGAAAACTAATAGGGAGTTATCAATATCTCAAAGACAATAATATCTATTAGCATAAATCCAATTGGTTATTTATTCTTCCAATAGGTATTACGGTTGCGGAAAGTTTCGATGAGGGGTTATGCAATGAGAGGAGAAAGGTGTGTCATTAACCCTTACTGTACTGGGGGGGGGGGGGCCTGGGAGCCCTCCTCCACATTTTCAAATATTTTCGCTGCAAACGCTTGGAATTTTAAATTTTCCTTTTTTTGATTTTTTTTTCTCCCTAAAGTCTTATGCACATTTTGATACCATTTTCGTCGAAATCGGATATACCTGTAAGGTGTTACATAACACTTAGTATGCGCATGTCATCAAAAAGTGCTATAATTGCATATATTTATGTACAAGCATAAATGTGAATACAGGTTTAGATGTATTTCTTCATAAGTGGGAGATATGAATTGATATCAAATTGCTTTGATATGTTTCTCAAAGTAACTTCATGTATTCCAGAACAAAAGAATACATTATAATTAAAACAATAGATATAACAAGAAATACAAGACAATAAAATACATAAGAAAATAAAATGATGAATTTGGATTTTTCTTCCGGATATGAGCAGTGATATGCAGATGGGTAGTGGAGAAATATTATTCTACAGTGAGAAAGTGGGTGAAATAAATGTTTTTGGCTTTGCTGACAGTGCTAAACATACTGTCAACAACAACAAAATTAAGAACATTAACCTATGCATTTTCAAAAATCCTAAACATAATGAAACTTCATTTATTCAATACACAATTTTCAAGGTTCTTCACAAGCCTAGAGACAAATATGTAGAGTTTCCTGTAAAATGCATAAATTAGCATTTTGCATAATTAAATAGGCCTAGGCTATAACGACAAAAAATTGCATATTAGGAAAAAAACGAATTAAACCATCTTGTTCCCAGGCTTACGTGAATATCTAAAAACACGCACAGTGTTGTGTTCATCGGACATTCGACGGCCGAGAACATAGGGGGGGGGGGCTACCAGACCCCCCCCCCCCTCCCCGGCACGGAGATGCTCACAATAGCCCAGTACAGGAAGGGTTAAAGGTAATACAAAGTTTTGGGAAATTTTGAAAATTGGGTGGATAGTGATTCTTTACAATTTTGATATATTTGGATGCCCCTGTGGATGTATTATAAGCACTATAAAATTTAGCCCTTAAAACACTTCTGCTTTTGAGAAAATTGAATCTTTACAATTTATCGGTGCTCCCGGTAAATTTTGATAAATTTCGATTAGCGCCTACGGCCGTACAATGGTAGCTGCAATGCAAATTTCAGAATATGTAGTTGTGATATATAATTTCCGAACCGGAATAGCTAATTGATCGATTTTAGTCAAGAAACATTGTTTTATAGCTTAATTAATACCTTGACCTTGAGAGGGAGCTATACAACATAAAGAGTTGATTATTTACAATTTTATAACTTTAGACTCGATTTCGACCGCGACAACGTTCACTGAATATTGTAGAATCGCATAATGCTCCAATATGTTCATTTGAACCAAATTCATGACCCCATACCAAAACTTTGTAATACATTTAAAGGAAACTTCACCCGAAGAAATAACCTTACTTATTCTGAGAGATTATTATATTCTTGCCCATTAACCTACAAGATTCCCCACCAAAGCGTACGAGAGAGGCATAGAGCAAGAATAATATACAATTTCTCAGCACGACATGAGCATCCGATCGCCATTTTCTTGATAACGTGAAAAGTACTATGAAAGTCGCTTATCAAGTAAATGTATTCAAATTGATTGATGCTTCCTTCCTAGCTGTGTGTGGTGATGAAGCATTTTATTAACCTGCTACTGTCCTTTGTACTACAATTGTCAGAACGCAAATTACATGAATAAGCTGGTGCTCTTCTGGGATGACGGTTTCCCATTAATGAAATAGATTTATCGACTGCTATATTTTTGTACTTTTTAATGAATTATAGTATTAAAATTTCCCCCTGTTACATGTTGTTCACAAAACAAAGTAAAGTTTTGGGCACATGTCCCCTCTCTTGCTTGCCTCGTGTTTGGAAGAGATACGTAGATGACACCTTCATCATAGTTCCCATCTCTGAAACAGATAAGCTGCTTAAACACATGAATAGCCTTGAACCAACCATCCAGTTCACATCAGAGATAGAGTGTGAAGGGAAGATAGCATTCTTAGACACTCTAGTTCATAGACACGACAACCATAGGCTCTCCGCCTCAGTCTATAGGAAGCCTACCCACACAGACCAGTTTGACTCTCACCATCCCATATCGGTGAAGAGAGGTCTAGTGAAATGTCTATTTGACAGAGCTTCACGCATTGTGACAAGTCCACAACAGCCATGCAAAGAACGGACCCGTGTTCGCAGTGCCCTGAGTCTCAACGGTTACCCACGCCGTTTTATACACAATACCAAGAATAGATCGTCGGAACCCAGGGATCAGAAGGTATACAAGACTTTTACAGTCTTGCCGTACATTGATGGGGTCTCCCAACAACTCAAGTGCCGCCTAGAGAGCCATGGCATTCGAACGGTTTTCAGATCAGATACCACCCTACGTCAACAACTTACACGCCCCAAGGATCCAATTCCTCCACATAGACGGGACGGCATTGTGTACAACATCCCTTGTAAAGGATGTGATAGATCCTACATCGGTAAAACTGCCCGTCCGATAAAAGAAAGAATCACTGAGCATAAGAGGGACGTCAGACTCCGTCGAACTGACAACTCGGCCGTAGCCGAACATGCTTGGGATAACCAGCATCAACCAGACTGGGACGGGGTTCAGTGCCCTTCCCAGGAACGGCATTGCTATACACGGAGGGTAAAAGAAGCTATCAATATGCGTCTCAATCCTAATAATTTCAACAGAGACAACGGGATCGATAACCCCGAATTTTGGATGCGGACGATACGCCGCCATGACACTCGCCGTCCCACCAGCCAACAACGGTCGATTTCATTCAGCAGACGGCCTGAGCCAGCGGCCCGTTGATTGGTTGAGTACCGTATGCGTCGGCCAATAGGCCTGGTGCATCAGCCGAACCAGCGGCCGAACCAGCGGCCTTGGTGATTGGTCGATCACCGTGTGCGTCGACCAATAGGCATTGGGCGTTATTGTTCCAATTATCGATCGAATTATAGACCGCTCCGCCGGTCCTCCCGTAAAGTATAAAAGACCCTTGCTTACAATAGTTTTTATCACCTGACGAAGTATCGCAGTAGCATACGAAACGTCGTGATCTTTTAGATTCCTTATTGACCACATTGCGAGACAAACGAATATCACTAGCGATATTATTTTCGATAAAGTTTTGTTATTGGAGAATGTTCATTGATTTTAAAAACTAACTTTATTGTCATTATTGCAAAGGTGAAACTTTAATTGGACCAGGTTATCAAAATTCAATGCTTGGAAACATTCGAAGTAATGATTATTATCAATTACAAAACGCTTACATATACCCCGGCATAGCACCTGAAAAGCACTCCGATCGCTGGTGAGATGTGTGACGTCACATGTTGAACATGATTTGCATATGCAGCGATGTCCCATGATATCTCACACATTCTTAGTGCCTGTTTTATGATCTTCTCTTAATTTATTTCTCTTACTTCACTACCCTTAGGCTAAATGTGTAATCTATTGCCTCACTCTAAACCCCACGCATGGTATTAATTTGATGAAAAATGCAATGAAAAGAAAATAAAAGAATCCGTTGCTTGTAAACAAAATAAGACGTCATTGTATTTCATAAATATAAAACAAACCGAAGAAAATGCAATAAATTATCAATAATTCATGGAATTTTCCCCGATTCCCAAAAGAAAAAAAATCTTTTGTTTGCCCATGCCTTGAGCCATAATGCATGGCCGTACAGAGGATATGTTTATGTTGGGGACCGGGGTAAAATGCAATGAATTATTGATAATTTATTGCATTTTCTTTTTTACAATTTTATTTGTGGGAACTGCTCCTTACCCTAGCCCCCGCTGCGTACATTCATAGTTCAGTGGCAAAGCAATGGCCTCGTAATTGTAAGGCCCTAGGATGAAAACCGTAACGATGTGCTATATATATTAGTGCCCTTTTGTGGAGCATTAATCCTCATAACTGTCATTAATGACTTAAGGGCGTAGGTCCCCTAGTTGATAAGCATGCTTAAGCAGTCACGCAAAACAAACACTGGCAAATTAGTATTCAATAAAATCTGAGAATGTATACTATCATCTAGATCTATTAGGAATAAATCATTTACATTTACATGGTACGTCACATTTTCAAGAAAATGGCCGCACCCATGTCATGCCAAAAGGCATCACATCATGCCCAGAATATCTTCATTTATATATCTCTTGTACATTTTCGTTAGGAATATTGTACATTAAAGGGCAGGAATACATCTCATTTTTCAGAATACCTACACTTATTCTTTGGGGTGAGGTTTCCCTTAAAACCCCCCTCTCCAACAGATACGATTGTGCTATTTCGAATTCCTTAGATGGGTTGTTTTCAAACAAAGTTCCGGGAAGATATCACAATCAAGTTTTAAAAAAAGGGGAAATATCTTGGGATATTTTATAACTCTAACCAGTAAGATTTAATGAAAAGGTAACAGGTAAATCGAAAATGGTTAATCTAATTACAATTCAGTCTTCATAAAGATTTAAGATACTATACATAGGCCTATACACGCGGCTAAGTTTCTTCCTCACATGCATGGCCCGTTGACTGATTGCTATCATGGCATATCCATTAAGCAACAAGAGGTATTTAAAAGAATAAACATAGAGGGCAATGTATATTTAGCAGGACAGTGGCGGTTTGGGGAGGGGGTTAAGCCCTCTGAAATTGTTTTGCAAGGCAAGAACCCCCATGCCCCCCCCCCCCCTCCTCACCCGAATTATGTTATTATTATTATACTTATTGTTATTAGTAGTAGTAGTATTACTATTACTATTTATTATTATTATGATTATTATTATATGTGGAACAGAGAGACAAGGAGAAGTAGGCCTAATGACGTCATGGTTTGTGACCATAGCATAACGTTGATCCAAAGAACTATTGTTATCCAGGAATTACACGTCTACTTACCTGTTAAAGATATCAGTATACCGAGTTCAAAGACTGAGTTTGCAAGCGGGGCGCACATCATAGATATTGCGGCCAGTAGTCCACCGAACATTCCTAAGGTTCGAGGCGTCATCACTTTCAGCAGAACATTAGCAATGGGAGCTATTGGGTTAAAAAAATAAAAATTAATATACATGGATTAAAAAAAATCACAACGACAAGTATGATGCTGCATGTCTAAATGTTGTTGTGCCACAAGATGGAGAGGCATATGCTTCATTATTGTAGACTTATTCGGCAATTATTAACAAAGCATTCTAATTCTGGCTATAAAGTATTGTTTCATTTTTACAATTAATTTGTGTTTACATGTCCAAGTTTTGCTCCAAAGTATATAAATACACTTGTAAGAACGAATATATAGTACATATAACGTTGGTTCACTTACAACAGACGATGAGTGTTATTAGAGATCAAATAATGTTATGTTTTTTCCTTAGTTTTAGGTATTCTGTAATTTCCTATACGTTCACGTGCAAGAAAACGATACTCATTGGTATTACCGATATAAATGGATATCGTCTGAGAAGCAGAAACAAATATACTGGGTCGTAGGTCCTATTAACTTAATCGTGGCAACTTGATCTGAGTAAGAGCGTATGGACAACAAATTGTTTAAGTCAAATATTTATGGAATGTTTATTACTGCACGGAAAAACTTACGCCGACTGGGAGGCCACGTCTGAACATGGCTAATGTTCGAGTCCCACCATCCCGTTCACTCGAACACTTCCTTTCACCAGGGACGTGATAGAGAAGGACTGGAATCAAGCCGGCGAAACTCTTGTAATTTATTCAAACGCATTCGTGAGTAAAAGCGTAACAATGGGATGTGTAACATTCCACGTGGCTTTGAAGTACCATGCTCCGAACCGCGCCTCCACTGCGGGGACTTTCGGAAGCCAGGCACCAGTTTTACATTTATTACAAAATATTGAATTACAGGCAAAGTTTCAGTGTAAATCAAAAACTTTATATGGGGATTGTATTGGGAATAGTGCATCAAACACATTTTCAAATTTAGAACTCCGTCGTTCCTATAATTTTTGTGCCAGAGTTGGTAAAAGAAAAATTACATCCTGACAAAAACTCAATAGTTTTGGATAATGCGCTGATTTGTGCATGTTTTAATGTCCCGTTATTTTATCCATTTTTGGGTGTTTTTTGTATTTGTGAAGTTTAAAAAAGGATGAAATTACACAAGGTTGTGTCCGCTTGTTCTCCTCTTTACACATTCAACAATGGATGAGAAATCATTGACAGGGACAGCGAACAGTTGCTGTGATACCATTTTCTGATGTAGGAATTCTAAATCCTGAAATTCATGCGCTCTTTTATCTCACCATCTCGTCAAGTTGCAGATTAGCGCATAAATTTTCGGCGGCCTGGAGCATGGGGTCAAAGAAGAGCAGCTTGATTCCAGTCCTTCTCTATCACGTCCCTGCTTTCACTTACTTTGTTTATAATAACGTAAGAAAACTACTGTATAGCAATATTCTGAAGGATTTCTATGTCATAGTATATGATATATATTATGTATGTCAAGTTATTTTGATCCTTTGTACGTTTATATAATGTGAGGAAACAAATTTCCAATATTGGACAAAAAATTGGAATAAAAAAAAAAAAGGAAATACAAATGTATTATATTACCTGTCATGAACATCAGTGAATGCAGACTGCATATGAAGCCAATTGTCTTGTAGTCACTATCGTACCGGTCCACCATCTCGGGAATGAGAACTCCAAACGATTTAGCCATCCCGCCATCCACAAAGAGGACTAGACACTTACTGAGAACTATGGCGTACCGCCATGGATCTTGGGAATCATTCAGATGTGTAATTGGAGCCATTGTTGTTGTTGTATGGCGCCCTTGATGCTGTTGTAAAGAGACACGAAAAAAGAGAGCAGAAAACTAAGTTTGTGAGCCTTTATTACTGGTTTTAGGTTTACAAGCCTTATTATCCATAGCTACAAACGGAGCTAAGTTTTAAGCGACTGAGAACTCCGTCTTCAGACGACGAAGTGCGTGGAGAAAGCGGCAATTTTAAAACGAATGAGGGATGCGCCACACCCATCGATTATCCTAACATAGAGGTATGTGGTTACAAATCTGACCCTAACTCTACGCAGGGAGGTGATAGAGAAGTAGTGGAAACTCGTGTAATTTATTGAAACGCATGCGTGAGTTCTAAGCGTAAGACTAGGGACTTTTAGATTGAGTGGACGAGAACACGACGAACGCCGACTGATCATGCGTCTCAACGTACTCAACTGCCCATGTTGACTACAATTTACAAATCTTTTAAATTTCAATCGACGATATACATGCATATCTTTGAACATGACGGACAAAGAAAGAGGACAAAATATACAGTTCCTCAGGTAGACAAAGGAACATCCCTTCACTGCTATTATGTAAACATGTGTAGAACAGGCGTCACATGCATATCAGTTAATATCAGTTATTTCGACATAACTATAAACTGCTGATTTACCTTTTGATATAGTCCTTACAAGCAGTTTGTGTGGTAAAATTCGAACTTAAGTACAGCGGTGCATGCAGCTGCTCAAATTGGTGTAAACTGTGATAACGGCGAGGTCTACTTGAATCTTTTGAATAATAATTCTAGCCGAATTCGTAACCGTCCGGCTCTGATTGCATCAAAATCACCTAGTTTGCCAAATCTAATCAGACCTGCTTGAGTTAAGAAAGTGGGATAGTTCTCAAATGTCGACAACCTGACACGTAGGGCATACGTACGAAGAAGTAGTAACACACAGCGTTGGGAATTCCAGTTGAAAGCGGTCAAGTTATGAAAACTGAAAGAAATATAACAATGTCTCAAATGGTCGCACGCATTGTTAAATATTATCAAATTGATTGTGAATAGGCACAGCATTATGTAAATGAGATGAGGCAGAATGTTGTGGATCTCGTAAAAAGGAGCAAGCGAAACAACGTGGTGATTCATGGAATTCCGGAGGATGTTGAAGGTGACTCCAACGACTACACAGCATACGTCAAGGCATTTTTTTGATACACACATGAATGTTGCTGATGCAGAAGTTGAAAGAGCTCACAAACACCAAGTGGAACGCCTAAACAAAGAGATGCAGCTGCACGCTCATGCAGGTGCGGATCCAGGATATCTTTTTTTTTTCGGGGGGGGGGCGGGGCAATTTTGAAATTATGCAGGCCAAACATTGGTACGTGATGGTGACCAGCAGTGGCGTAATGAGCCTAAACGTTTGGGGAGGGGAGGCACACAAACAAATCCGCAGTCCCCTGTATAACGGTAAGATAATCATTCAGGGGCCCGCCTTAGACACCCCCACCCCCTCCCCCTGGTGGGGTCATGGGGGAGGAGCCCCTAGCAGCTCAGGGATTTTAGGCATTTAATTACGGTCAGATGATCACATTTTGATACCTTATTTGTGACACTGGCAGGTCACTATTCATTATTTCTCTCTTTCTTTCTATTTCTCTTTAGTATATACTTTTTTCAAAAAAGGCTTAACAAGTGTTCTTCTATCTCTTTTTTAAATATTTCCCTTTCTCTCCTCTTTCCCTTTCCCTTCACTTCCTTCTCTCTCTTTTAGGCTTGTTGGGGGGGGGGGGAGGCAAGGGCTTTTCGCATGAACGGGAGGTGGTGGGTTCGAACCCGGCCGAGTCATACCAAAGAATTATAAAGCAGGGCTCCCACTCAGGCACGTAGCCACGGGGGGGGGGGGGGGGGGGCACGTGCCCCCCCTAAATTTCCAAGATCGGTTGAACTTTTTTTTTACCTCGATCGATTACATGTATGTGCCCCCTCCCCCCCCCCCCAAAACAAAACAAAAAAAAAAACATCAAATTCTGGCTACTGGCTACGTGCCTGCTCCCACTTAGCCGAGTTGTGGCGAATTCTTGATATCACGAAATAGAATTCTTGATAATACGAAATCGAATTCTTGATATCAAGAATTACCATTGCTTTACAACGTAAAATTATTTCTTGATATCAAGAAATATGTTTTAATGATAAAACGGCTTGCCATAAGATTGCGCCAGCTCGCCACAACTCGGCTAAGTGAGAGCCCTGATTAACAATGGGACCTTCTGCCTTCTAGCTAGGCGCTCAGCATATTGGATTCAGAAGGGTAGTAATAACAAACTATGTTATGCAGGGCCCGCTGGAAGAGCAGTTTCATAACTGAAGTGGCTACCCCCGGTAAATATAACGTTATTATTATTATTATTATTATCTAAAGACGTTTGAAAACAGGCTTGCGTTTATCACCATGCAAATTTGCCTGAAACACGTTTGAAAAAGCTGATTCTCGGCCAGAAAAAGGATGATAAACGCACCCTCTGACACTCGTAATTTGTCATTTACATACGTACGGGCATATTCGATTCTAAATGGTCAAGATTTGAGGGAGCAGATTGACCAGGTCGTAGGTGATTATACTCCTTGCCCTATTAGCGTGGAAATATTTTGAAACGGCCACAAAAACATAATCTCTCTGGTATTTTACTTCTATCTCCATTTATCTTACTTCTCTGCTGTATACTACAGAGTGAGTCAGAAAAAATGTCCCATTTTTTAAAGTTGTATTTTTTTAATTATGAATTACTAATCATGGGTTTCATGATATGTCTTGATAGAGTTATTCTCCCAGTACATCTAGGTACAATTTTCATTTAAATCTCTGCATGCATGACTGAACATCAGACAATCTTTACAAGACTGCCAGATCTCATTTGCGCCAAGTTACTGGTTGACGAATAAAACAGTGCATTGAATAAAGACAGTCAGACAGACAGACTTACACACACGCACACACACGCACATACGCACACACCCACATACACAACACACAATATAACAATTACTTCATACATGTAGTTTCCCCTTTTCTGATTAAGCATTGGTTCTTATCAAGATCGCTGAATATTTAAGTGGCATTTCTCTGACAATCTTTCCCTTTAGTACACATTCACTACCACCATCATATCTTCATCATCATCATCATTGTCATCATCTTAATCTTCATCATCATCATCATCATCATCATCCTGTGCGTGTGCGTGTGTGTGTGTTTGTACGCGTGTGTGTGTGTGTGTGTGTGTGTGCGTATGCGTGTGTTTTTGTCTGTCTGACTGTCTTCGTTCAAAAACACTGTTTTATTCAAGGACGCAGATCTGATCACCCCAATGCATTATTCGATAATGTCGCTTCAAAAATAGGTATTAGCAAAGAGATGGAAGTTTTTTACAACTAACATCTACCTGTTTTTACTGAAAAGATGAATAACTTGTCAACTATCTATGTTAATAGTTATCGGGAAGGCCCTACATTGCCTTGACTAAACTTTACCAACTGTTATATAAAACATGTCCTCATTAAATAAACTTGAATCGAACTTTATGTCAACCACATATACTCAGTCTATCGTTTGAAAATATTAATAGAAATACTTATTAGAGGTTTGCAGCATATTTTTATATATACGCAATTGCCGAATATATATTTAATGGCGACCCTCCAACAGAGCATGTAAAGAGCTTAACAACTATTCGTACATACTGATTTAGAATTCAGTGTTTACGATCGATTTCAACCTTGACACTTTTGCTATACAAACATTTCCCACAATATTTTCCCATTCATTAGTACAGTGATAAAAGTAGATGTTAGCTGATATTATCAGCTGATTATTTTCATCATTATTATTATTATTACAAGTAATTTTTTATCTTTTTATTGTCACATACTTCATTAATTAGATATAACCACAACATCCTTTAGAAAAGAAGCATTCAAGTCTCGGCTATTGCCTGAATATATAAAAACATTCAAAGGCCAAACAATTATAGACATAATAATTATACATTTACAAAAAAAAAAAAGAAGCAGGATAACATACATGCATAATGGACAAAACACAACGAACATGTCATAGAGAATCGCTACGTAAGTTTTGACTCTATACGACTATACGAACGGGGGCTAGCTACAAGAATTTTCGTCAAGGGAACGGAGGTCCATCTGCAATGGAAGGAAAAGGGCACGACTACGTGGAATGATTTTGAAGAATAAGATCAACCAACATACCATGTAAGATGACTCATATTTTTATACTTTACTCTAGTAAATCTTATTCTACGAACAACTTGAATATGACACCTCACAACGTGTACGTGTTTATCAAATTATACTCCTGGTTTTGCTACTCGTTTTAATAAAATAGTAATTCGTGCAACTTTGAATAAGATTTCTCAGATTTGCCTCATGTTGCCAAACAAACATTTGTCTCATTTGAAGATTCAACCATGGCAGGATGTGAATGATTTTTATTTCTTTTTTTATTCCCTTTTTTTCTTCTTATGTTTTATGATGTAGGTCATTAAGGCTGAATTCATTAATACTTGCTCATGACAGGTGTCTATAACCAATGTCCTCCTTCACCGAGTTGTACCTCTACCTTTTATAAAATGGTTTTACACTTAGTCTTCATGCTATAAATAATTTTAAAGAAAGATATTGATATGTTAATCAGGAACTTGTCACATTATACATGTTATACGTAATTTGTAATTTGTTATACTCTGTTGTGAAAAGTTAACGACATGCATGCAGTTTCTTCCTCAATAGAAATACTTAAAAAAGTGCATGTTACTCTTTTACATTTGAATTACCAATCAACTCCCCATTTTTAGTGATCCTATTTTCTTATACAATTATAGACCTGTTTACTGGCTTGCTTAAATTGTATGCATGCATGCATGCTTTCTTGACAGGGGTTGTTCCTAACAACCTGGAAGCTCGCCCAGGGTTTGCCCTACGTGGCATCAGCTAAGGTATGCAAGCTAATTCCAAGGTGGATTCCAAGAATTGAGGTGTAATTGTTAGGTACAGGTTGATGTGGCTTGTTGCTGGTACCGGGGGGGGGGGGGGGGAGTATATTCATGAAGTTGGTGGACCGACCTATTCACTGGGTCTTTATCTTTGTTAACTTTGAATTAATTCATACATTGTTCTTTTCCTACTGAATTACGCATTTGTTAATGGAATTTCTTTCTGCAGTAGCTGTTCGCACTTTAATCGCGTATTTCATGTCGACAATGGGGCTCTTTAACCTCCACGTGTTTTACACGATCATTTAAATTACATCATTCTATAGCTTGGTATGTGTTATCCTTACTATTATCTCATACGTTTAAGGAGATTGGCCCAATAGCTTGTTCTTTTCCTACTGAATTACGCATTTGTTAATGGAATTTCTTTCTGCAGTAGCTGGTCGCACTTTAATTGCTTATTTCATGTCGACAATGGGGCTTTAACCTCCGCATGTTTCACACGATCATTTAAATTACATCATTCTATAGCTTGGTATGTATTATCCTCTACTATCTCATACGTTTAAGGAGATTGACCCAATAGCTGTACACCTATCAACAGTGTAACATTTGTTTTAACTATGTTATGTACTCATTCAGTTCCTTGCGTTTTGTTTGTTTGATTGCTTTTTTAATAATTTTTTTTAAAACTGGAAACACAGTTATAACGTATTGTTTCAATTCACTAAGCCAAAATAGATTTGATTGGTGTGAGTTTTGTTTATTGGGCGTTGGCTGAGAGCCACTTATGCGCTTTTGCACTCGATTTTGTCATGATGGGTGTCGAAGTTTTGGTTAATGATTTGAAGATTTGTATTTTGTATGCACCAGCACCTATTCACACGCACGCACGTGCACATACACTCATCCACATGAATATAACTTTTACCCCCTTGTTTAATGGAGACGATGGCTTCTAACTTACCTTTCCCAACATCATTAGATAATATATATAATGATTCTGTAAATGAAAGTAAATATTATACACCGTTGGAATTTAATGATACATTTAAAGATAGTTTGGATAATATCTCCTTATTACACATTAACTCTAGAAGTTTAAAGGTACTATGTCCCATTTGCAGGCCAACAAAATGAAAAAGTTAAATTCTAACTGCATTTGAAAGATAATACTTATTTAGAACTTCCCTAAAAAAGGTGGGGCTTGAAAATGTCTTCAAGTGGGAAAATAATGACTATTAGTTGTCAAATCGACTTTAGGGCTATAGAGCCCAAAAGTAGTAGTCTTGATTTTCAGACAATTGTACCGAATTGTCATACGTTTTATGCTGCGCAAAGATTCAATCAGTTTAATCTTGGCCATCACAAGAAGTGGGTTATTGATGTAGACAAATGCTCATGTACCCTTTACAACTCTGTCCATGTATGTTATTACCAAATAAGAAAAAAAGCCAGTCAGTCACTCAATAGTGTCTGACAGTGAAGTCTAGCAAGTAAACGGGTTTCCTTGCATAATTTGAATATGAGGACACTGCTAACGTTTAAATTTCACAGATAGGACATACATGACATATTCATAATTCCTGCAAAGTTCTACAGAATTTGAGGTTGGCTGCAAAAGGGACATAGTACCTTTAAATAGGAATTTTGAATATTTTGAAAATCTCCTTCATCCTTTAAATAATTTTAATTTTCTGTAATTGGTGTAAGTGAAACTTGGTTACATCATGACTCTCCCCAGTTATTTAATTTACCTAATTATACATTAATAAGGGCTGATCGTGAAGGAAGGAGAGGCGGCGGGGTAGCATTTTATATTGCTGATAATTTGAAATTTAGAGTCCGATATGATATTAAATTTGAACAGACAGAAGTATTATTTATTGAAATTGATAATGATAAATTGAAAAATTGTGTTATTGGTTTGATTTATAGACCCCCTGACAGTAATTTTGATTTATTCTATAACAATTTTGAATCATGTCTTCATAAACTATCTGACGAAAATAAACATGTTTATTTTCTGGGTGATTTTAATATATATTTTTTTTTCTTTACCCCATAAAAGTAGAAACTCTGACAGGTTTATTCATTTGATGCGTTCATATGGATTTTTTTCATACATTAGTAAGCCCACTAGAATACATTTACACTCCTCAACGCTTATTGATAATATTTTTTCTAATGCCTTTACTAAAAAAATAACTGGAGGATTATTATTACCTATTTACCTATTTTTGTAATATGTGAACATGAAATTTCCCAATTAAAACCACTTAATAATATTATGTATCGAAAAGAAACCCCTCATAATATTGAATTATTAAAGCAGAGTTTAGCTGTAGAGGAATGGGTGGACGTATATAATGTAAACGATGTAAATATTGCCTATGAAAATTGTAATAATAAATTACAAAATTATTATGATAGTAATATTCCTTTAGCGAAAGTTAAACGTAAAAATAATAAACCAAATAACCCTTGGATAACGAAAGGTATACTAAAATCAATACAAACTAGAAATCACATGTACAATACGTAACAAAACTGATGTAAATTTAACAACTTATAAAAGATACCGTAATAAATTAACAAAATTAATTCGAATATCCCGGAAGCTACACTTTTCAAATAAATTAAAGAGAGCTAGTTGTAACACATATGCTACTTGGAAAGTTATTAAAGAAATTATGGGGAAAAAATAGACCCTTTACCAAAAGATGAGCTCACCTTAAATAATGTTATAATTGAGGATTCTAGTAATTATGCTAATTATTTTAATTCATTTTTCACTAATATTGGGCCCCAACTTGCAAGTAAAATTGATAGTCCTCCTAGCATTCATTATACTGACTTTTTATCAGATCGAATCCAAAAATCACTTTTTTAAGTCCAACCAGGGACGTGATAGAGAAAGACTTGAATCAAGCCGTTCTCCTTTGACCCCATGCTCCAAGCCGCCGGAAAGTTATGCGCTAATCTGCAGCTGTTGACCAGGTGGTGAGATAAAAGAGCGCATGCAATTTTAGGATTTAGAATTCCTACATCAGAAAATGGTATCACAGCAACTGTTCGCTGTCCCTTCCAATGATTTCTCATCCATTGTTGAATGTGTAAAGAGTAGAACAAGCGAACACAAACTTGTGTAATTTCATTCTTTTTTAAACTTGAAAAATACAAAAAACACGCGAAAACACGCATTAGCAAACTTAATGTTATTGAAGATTGTAAATCATGGATCAAATAACGGGACATTAAAGCATGCACAAATTAGCGCATCATCCTAAAATATTGAGTTTTTGACAGGATGTAATTTTTCTTTTACCAACTCTGGCACACAATTTAAAGGCAGGACGGAGTTCTAAATTTGAAAATTTGTTTGATGCACTATTCCCAATAAAATTCCCATATAAAGTTTTTAATTTACACTGTAATTTTGCCGGTAATTTAATATTTTGTAATAAATGTAAAACTGGTGCCTGGCTTCCGAAATTCCCCGCAGTGGAAGCGCGGTTCGGAGCATGGAACTTCAAAGCCAAGTGGAATGTTACACATCCCATTGTTACGCTTTAGAACTCAAGAATGCGTTTGAATAAATTACAAGAGTTTCGCCTCCTGTTCTTTCAACTCCCTGGTCCAACAAACCCTAATGAAATTATTACCGTTACTAAAGCAATAAGCATGTCCAAAGCTCAAGGTTGTGATAGAATTAGTACATCACTTTTAAAACAAATAATACATGTTATCGCTAATCCATTAACCCATATTATTAATCAGTCTTTATTGCAAGGTGTTTTTCCAGATTTACTTAAAGGGATCGTTTAACAATGTTAAATCTGAGATACACGGCCCTACGTGTTATCAGTGTCTGTGATATGGTGTAATATTGAAGCCCTAAACAAATTGCGCTTCAAAATGATCAAGAAGTGCCTCAAAAAAGTAAAAATCTTTGAGTGACCGGTTTTACCATACTCGTTTCCCCCAAAAGACTGTAGTGTTATGAAAACCGTCAGGCGAACGGTTTTCAAAATTTGTAATTCCAATCATAAATATCTTGATAATCAGACAGGCGATCGGCTTGTAAAAGTCATGGGGTTCCTGACTGACCTAAAGGTTTATAATTATCATTGCATCATGAGCTAAATCCAGAATTTTATTACAGAATCTGAGACAAAGTTACCGGATCCCTTTAAGATAGCGAAGGTAATCCCGATTTAAAAAAAAGATGATTCGCATGAAATTAGTAATTATCGTCCAATATCTATTCTTCCTAGTATATCTAAAGTTTTAGAGAAAATTGTATATAATAGGTTAATCAATTTTTTTAAATACTCACCAAATATTAAATATAAATCAATATGGTTTTAGGAAAAATCACTCCACTAACTTGGCCTTAGTACAAATTTATGATAAGATTACTAATGCCATAGCAAATAAAGAACACGTGATTGGTATTTTTTTAGATCTCAGTAAAGCGTTTGATACGCTCGATCATAATATTTTACTCTAAAAACTCTCTTTTTATGGAATTCGGGGCCAAGTCCTCTCATATCTTAAGGATTATTTAACAAATAGAAAACAATATGTTAATTTTAATAGTCTTAATTCGGATTTACTCTCCGTTAATTGTGGCGTTCCACAAGGCTCCATTTTAGGCCCACTTTTATTTCTTTTATACATAAATGATTTATCCAACACATCTTCTTTATTGTCATTTATTCTTTTTGCAGATGACACAAATATTTTTTGCTCTCATAAGAAATTTGAATCATTAGTGAATGTTTTAAATTGTGAATTACGCAAAGTTTCGAACTGGTTTAAGTGTAATAAGCTCTCATTAAACATAAGAAAAACACATTTTATGCACTTTAAACACTATAATTCTCATTTAACTAATTTCCGTATTAATATTAAGATGGATAATATGGCAGTCGAACAAAAAAAGACATCAAAGTTTTGGGGAGTATTTATTGACGACAATTTAACATGGAGTGATCCCTTACATTATGTATCTATGTGTATATCCAGAAGTGTTGGAATCATAAATAAGTTAAAATGTCTTTTGCCCCATACTACGTTATTTTTATTGTATAACACACTAGTACTTCCATATATAACATAATTGTAATATTGTTTGGGCAAATTGTGGTGTAACCAAACTTAATTCAATTCTTTTATTACAAAAAAGAGCATTGCGTATTTGTACTGGATCTCCCTTTTTAGCCCATACAGACCCATTATTTCTTAAGTTAAAAACCTTAACAGTCACTGACTTACATACTCTCCAAGTTGCAATTGTTATGTTCAAATACATGAATAAGCAAGTGCCGCCATCATTCGATAATTTTTTTGTTCATAATAATACAATTCATTCTTATCCAACTCGTATTTCTGAGAATTTTCATTTAACTAACCCCAGATTGTTGATTACACATAAATCAATCAGACACCATGGCCCCGATTTATGGAATAATTTATCTAAAATAATTAAATCATGCTCGACCCTTTATTCTTTTAAAGCGACCCTAAAACGTCACATTATATCCTCATACAAAATCGTTTCTCATTAAACTTCGTCTCTGAATTCGAATATATTTTTAATTTATTAATTCTTAAAATACACTAGTATTGGATTATAAACATTACGTACCAGACCCCCATTCGCACTTGCACATGCACTTTCACTGCACCCACTTGATCAATTTCGCGTGTATAATTATATAATTTAAGAGTTTGCCGCTATTCTCTCGAGGCCACCATCGATTTCAAGCTTACCGCTCATGATGGCGGTCTCCTGCGTTTTCTGTAATTTATCTTTTTTTCATTGAAATTATATTTGTGTTTGTATGCAGCTTATTTAATGTACTTCAAAATGTATAATTATGTAAAATCAAGAATTATTTGTTACTTTATGTATATGATTATGTTCTATCTTGAAAATGCAGAAATAAAAACAAATAAACAAAAACAAACTATAATACTACACTATGATATTGTTTATGTACAAAATTAACTTTAAATACTGGAATTATATAGTTATAGTTCAAATTAATAAAAAAAAATGGAGAAAAAAATAGTGAATACTTCATATTAAAGGTAATTATTAGTTTACCATTATTATTTATATCATTATTATTATGATGAGTCGTATCATTATTATTGGTATAAAATTTGTTATTGCTCTTCATGTTGTTGTTGTTGTTGTTGTTGTATATGTCATTACTTAAAAGGTCAATTTCTATGACTTCTGAATACAATTAATTTGTTTTGTTAATATTTTAAAAACGGTATTAACTACTTACGTTATGTGTATAATCAAGCAGACGGCATTTCAGTGCATATCAATGACGTCATTCACCGCCTTAACTTCAGGGGCACCGCGATTTTTCGCTCGACGTAATAATAGTTGAGGAATAATGAACTATAAACTGCTGATTAATTAGTCCAACGATAAAGTCCTTACGAGCAGTTCGTGTGGCAAAATCCGAACTTAGGTACCGCGGTGCATGCAGGTCAAATTGGTGTAAACTGAATCTTTTGGATAATAATTCCAGTCGAATTCGAAACTGTCCAGCTCTGATTGCATCAAAGTCACCTAATTTGCCAAATCTAATAAAACCTGCTTGAGTTGAGAAAGTAGGATAGTTCTCAAATGTCGACTCCCTGATCCAAACAGGCCGACACGTAGATCATACGTACGAAGAATTAGTAACACACAGCGTTGGGAATACCTTGAAAACGGTCAAGTTATGAAAATGAAAGAAATATAACAATGCCTCGGATGGTCGCACGCAGGGGCGTCGCCAAAGTGGGGGGGGGGGGGGGGTTGGAGGGGTGCGACACCCCTCCACCTGTCAGGATTTTGTAGGTAAAATTGCGCAGCCGTCGGGAAGGAGAGAAAAAGGGGAGGGAAAAAAAAGAGGGAAAGGGAAAGAAAAGAAAAGAAAAAAAGGAAAAGAAAGGAAAGAAAGGAAAATAAAGGAAAGAAAAGAGAAGAAAGAGAGAGAGAAAAGAAAAAGAGGGAGGAGAGGAAAGAAAGGAAAAGAAAGAAAAGAAAGAAAAGGAAGAAAAAAAAGAGTAAAAGGGAAACAAAAGAAAAGGGGGTGAAAGAGAGGAGAGAGAGGGGAGTTAAGAGCCTGAGAGAAGAGGAGTAAAAGAGAGAAGGGGGTTGTTGGGTGGAGTCGTCTCGTCGAGGGAGCAAGAAAGACACGGTCAAATATGTTGCTGTGTCGGGTCAGCTGTGTCGGTATTCTTGCTCGATCCTCGTGTACTAATATCAATGCAGAAGTTTGAAGTCGGTGAGATGTATATTGTCGGTCGGCCGACAAGTTTTTTTCCCTACGAACTATGACTTTTTATCCGCTGTGTCGACTTCGAGAGCGACTAAAACTACAATACTTGTATTTTCTCCAAGTTTCACTTTCCTATAATATCAGCTAAAGAAATCAGAGGTTAACATTTTTCGGGGAAACTAAATTCAAACAAGGTTTAAGAGTCCACAACGGTACGACGAATCGTTTTCCTTTCTCTATATTGTGATGAAACGCCAAAGATTCCGCGCTTTGCGCGGAGGGGGAAAACTTCATTTAGACGAGTCGAGAACGGTTCAACGAATCGTCTTCTTTCTCTAATAATTTAATGAAACGTCAAAGCTTCCGGGCTTCGCGCGAGAGGGGGAACTGAATTCAGACAAATAGGGCTTATTAAGAGTGGAGAACGGTACAACGAATCGTCTTATTTCTCTAATAATTTAAGGAAACGTCAAAACTTCCGCGCTTTGCGCGGTGGGGAAAGCTTCATTCAGACAAGGATAAAGAGTCGAGCACGGTTCAACGAATCGTCTACTTTCTCTAATAATTTAATGAAACGCCAAAACTTCCGCGCGGGAGAACTAAATTCAGATAACGATTAAGAGTCGAAAACAGTACACCGAATCGTCTGCTTTTTTTCTCATAATTTAATGAAACGTCAAAGGATTAAGAGTCAAGCACGGTTCAACGAATCGTCTACTTTCTCTAATAATTAAATGAAACGCCAAAACTTCCGCGCTTCGCGCGGGAGGGGGAGGCTTCATTCATATAAGGATTAAGAGTCGAGCACGGTTCAACGAATCGTCTACTTTCTCTAATAATTTAATGAAACGCCAAAACTTCCGCGCTTCGCGCGGGAGGGGGAGAACTGAATTCATATAAGGATTAAGAGTCGAGCACGGTTCAACGAATCGTCTACTTTCTCTAATAATTTAATGAAACGTCAAAGCTTTTGCGCTTCGCGCGGGAGGGGAACTTCATTCAGACAAGGATTAACAGTCGAGAACGGTACAATAAATCGTCTTCTTTTCCTAATAGTTTAATGAAACGCCAAAACTTCCGCGCTTTGCGCGGGAGGGGATGAACTGAATTCAGACAAGGATTAAGAGTCGAAAACAGTACACCGAATCGTCTGCTTTTTTCTCATAATTTAATGAAACGTCAAAGGATTAAGAGTCGAGCACGGTTCAACGAATCGTCTACTTTCTCTAATAATTAAATGGAATGCCAAAACTTCCGCGCTGCGCGCGGGAGGGGGAGAACTGAATTCATATAAGAATTAAGAGTCGAGCACGGTACAACGAATCGTCTTATTTCTCTAATAATTAACGGAAACGTCAAAACTTCCGCGCTTTGCGCGGGTGGGGGAAGCTTCATTCAGATAAGGATTAAGAGTCGAGCACGGTTCAACGAATCGTCTACTTTCTCTAATAATTAAATGGAATGCCAAAACTTCCGCGCTTCGCGCGGGAGGGGAGAACTGAATTCATATAAGGATTAAGAGTCGAGCACGGTATAACGAATCGTCTTATTTCTCTAATAATTAAAGGAAACGTCAAACCTTCCGCGCTTCGCGCGGGAGGGGGGGGGGGAACTGACTTCAGATAAGGATTAAGAGTCGAGAACAGTACACCGAATTGTCTGCTTTTCTCATAATTTAAAAAAACGTCAAAGCTTTCGCGCTGTGCGGGAGGGGAAGAAACTGAATTCAGACAAGGATTAACAGTCAAGAACGGTACAGCAAATCGTCTTCTTTTTATAATAATTTAATGAAACGTCAAAGCTTTTGCGCTTCGCGCGGGAGGGGAACTTCATTCAGACAAGGATTAACAGTCGAGAACGGTACAATAAATCGTCCTCTTTTCCTAATAATTTAAGGTAACGTTTAAGCTTCCGCGCTTCGCGCGGGAGGCCTATCACCCACCCCCCCCTAATGAGCGCGTTTCGCGCGCTCTTTAAGTGATATATTTTGGTAAAAATAAAAATACAAGAACAGTACATTTTAGTTAGACAGAGAACTTCTAGTTAAGCTTGGGAAAATGAAAACTGGTCGAATAGTAATTATCACAAAATAATCCGCAACAATTCGGCTTAAACTATTGCAGTGAAACACAACATGCACACAAACATGAACAGCGCCGTCTAGCGCTTATGAGTGAAATACGCACATTATCTTTTATTTAAAGTAAAGCGAATTTAATTTATTGATGCTTGGTGTATAGGATTATGAAGCATATCCATCCTTTTTTCAAATACCATATAAAATGGAGGTTTTACTTCTGTATTCTTTATCAGACCAAGCGACCCCACTCATTTAACACATCGGTCACACCGCCAAACCGAGTGCAAACCGACTGACTTTATTGCCAATGGGTGTAATGTTATTGTTTGATCGATCTGTTGCCGCTCTTGTTAGTGTGACTGGGGTAGGCGATATTTTCTAAGCCTTTGTAGACTTGTGTATATGTAGTAGTGGTCTTGGGTGGAAATCACATTTTGTTTTTCCCTCTCGAGCAAACATCACCTTTAGCACCCTTTGAGTTTTGGTTTCTTTCTTTTGTTTGTTTGTTGTTAAAGACATAACTACAGTAATAAATAGATAAACTGTTAAAAATTCCATATAAGCCTAGTACAATACATGGACCAAAGTTCTAACATATGTTGCCCCATTCGTAAATGCAATTGTTCTCGATAAATAAACAAAAAGACAGAATGAAAAAAAAATCATGAAAGTCGAACAGTGAAGTTACCGTAAGCCCCACCCCACCATCCATCTCTCTCCCTCTATCTCTTGTCCTTATCCTTCCCCCACCTCTCTCAATCTCTCATTTTTGTTCTCTCTCTCTCACTTCCTCTTTCAATCCTTCCCTCTCTTACTCTCTTTTAAAAGAAAGCTCTCACTCTCGAAAGTCCGTCACGCCATCTATTTCTCTTTCTTTAAGCTCTATTTATCTACTCTTTTTATTTCTATCTTTTCCTCTTTCTCATCAACATTTTTATTTGCCACCTGTATGCCTTTCTTTTTATCTGCAACTTTGTCTTTCTTTCTGCATTTTTTTCTTTCCAGTTTCATATGGTGGGGATTGTTTTACCTAACTGCTGAGAAAGCATAATATCGAAAATAATATCGCTAGCGATATTCGTTTGTCTCGCAATGTGGTCAATAAGGAATCTAAAAGTTCACGACGTTTCGTATGCTACTGCGATACTTCGTCAGGTCCTGCCACCCAACAACGGTCGATTCCACTCAGCAGACGGCCCGAGCCAGCGGCCCGTTGATTGGTTGAGTACCGTATGCGTCGGCCAATAGGCCTGGTGCATCAGCCGAACCAGCGGCCGAACCAGCGGCCTTGGTGATTGGTCGAGCACCGTGTGCGTCGACCAATAGGCATTGGGCGTTATTGTTCCAATTATCGATCGAATTATAGACCGCTCCGCCGGTCTTCTCGTAAAGTGTAAAAGACCCTTGCTTACAATAGTTTTTATCACCTGACGAAGTATCGCAGTAGCATACGAAACGTCGTGAACTTTTAGATTCCTTATTGACCACATTGCGAGACAAACGAATATCACTAGCGATATTATTTTCGATACTATATCCGCAATGAGTAATATATTTAGCATTATTAAAGCATAATATGCTTGTAAGGAAACATTGTAAGTAAACAGTCCTCTCCAAGTGACTTGGTAATGATGATTATAGTCTTACTAAAGGGCACGAGCGCATTGACGTGGTTGGGTTCGAACCCGGAACCTTCCAGTTACGAGACCACTGCTATACCACTGAGCCATCGCACCTCCACATTACAGAGTAATGGATATAGTATAGTTAACAGTTGATTGCTAGTTAGTTAATTGTTGTCAAATGGGCCTTTTAACAATTTACATTATATTTTATCATCTCAGAAGGTAATCAAAGCTTGCGTAAATACAAAAACGAAATATATCTGAGAAACAAGTGGTAATTGGTAGAAAATTAGGAAATCTGAAGGAAAATTTTAATATTGAAACTTGAAAACTGACGTCACCAAAAGTGTGGGTAAAATGTGAACTGGCAAAACTGGCATGAGACTGTGACGTATTTCTAGCTATTTTAAATAGTTTATCCAATTTTGTTTGATAAAACAAATTTCACCGGCCCCTTTTTTTTTTTAAATCTTAAAGCTTTCCTAAAAGTTATCCTGAAAGATTTAATGCATGTGTATGACTGTTTCTTGGAATTTTATTTGAATGTTATGAATAACAAATATACAACGATCAACTAGGAAACGACAGGAATGTATTAAACACGTAATGTCAAAACATTAATAATTTGATAAAGAATATCCCTATTTAATACGATATCGATTTTAATACCAAAAAGGTTATTTATGTGAAACCTGTGTTTAAAGGCCACTCAAGGGAGACAACAAAATCAGTCTTTATAGGCAGGTAAATCTTTAAGTATATTTTGTATAACTTTCTCCAATAAATAACACACGTCGAGAAAAAGAGAAATAAATGAAGTCTTTCCCGACCGGCGATTATTTTGATACAGGCGAAGCATGATAGACGATGAAGATGTTTACTATCATTTAGAGGCTCAATTCAGATTATATTGTGTTCTTTATAGCATCATACTCGGGTCGAAACATACATTGTGTCCATAGCTGGCGGCGCCATAACCCATATCATTGGAGAAAATCACATATCCAAACAGTGTATACAGTGCAGAAGCAAAAACCCAGCATAGAATGCCATAAACACGATATGACAGAATACAATAAGCAAACAGGTTAAATATTAAAAACGGATATCAAATCAACAAAATACCTAAATGGAAGCATATTTCATAAAATGGCTATATGAAAGACATTTACATTTACAAATACATGTTTCTACACGTGATGTCGAGATGAAAATACAAAAAACATAAGCATATTATAATACATCATATACCGACTGAAATGAATGAAAAACAGGATGATTATGGAAAAGTAAGGCAGCGGCATAATATACAACTTATGCAAGTGATCCTATGATTTCTAAATACATGTTCAACAGTTGATATTAATACTAAATTAAAAGCAATCAAAGATATATATCAAACACTTTGTGATAAGTGGTTTATCCTGTTTTTCCAAAGATCTTTCCTAAACGTGACTTAATGTTAAGGTGAGATTCATATGGATGACTCTTATTTTTCACTTTCTTTCAATGTAGGCAGATTGCGATCCTACATTTATATGGATTATGGAACATCAACACTATACTGTGCGTCCCAGAAAAAAGAAACCGAGAATTATCGATGTGTTATTATAACTTAATCGCCATTATAATTAATAAATGACACATTTTTGTAAAGCTTAGATCCTCCTCTTTCATTTGATGCAACTCATATGATGCATAAGTGATTAAAAACAATTTGAAGAGAGGAAACAAAAAAGTCATTTGGCGGGCGGTATCTGGATTTCATGGTTAAAATCACATTTTTAGAAAGTTCAATTTCTGCCCTGTCATATGACACCTCAATCAGGGAAAAATGAGCCAGGAATAACAAAGTTCTCTTTGTTTTAAGTAATGCTTGCATTTTCATAATTTTATTAAACGAGTTCGTTTTCACCGGCTGCCTGCCGTAGCAACAAACAGAGTTGACAAAAGACTGAACTCCGTTTCGTTGACAATCAGCCATGCATCAAGTCTCTGAAAGTAATGTTTGTATTTGTAATATCTTCTTTGACATATCTGCTTGCAATATTTTATATTTGTAACGATTACACAAAATATTGAATATTTCAGATGAAGGCCGTATTTCACCTAGGAATCTGATTCTACTGATGCCTTGTAACAAACCAAGATGGCAAAGATGATAAGATTGACCATCGCAACGACAAGAGCAATACCATACGATATGAAGACTGCGTGCATCGAAGATGTGACATCATATATGTGCCCTGATCGAAATGAGATAAAGAGAACAGTTAAGTTACATAGTCATGTCAAAATAATATAATTTGAATGTTATAGTTTATCATTATCATATGAAACATTGATATGCCAGTGATATGGTTAACGTGATACGCCTCCCCCCCCCCCCCCTTGCCTCCCCAGAAAGTTACAGGCCTGCGGTTATTTAATGTTCAAGTTAAAATGACTATGCTAGAACATTCAGGTTTTGTCAAAAGCCCTCATCGTCGTTTTAACTATCGACCAATCGCTGAGTCGGCAATACAGATGGACGGCTGCCGAGGTCAGATTTGGATTTTTACGCGCCTTGTGAATGATATCATCTTCCCGTTAACAACCCGATCGTATGCATGCTCTCCTTGAAAACTGAAGAACAAAACTCAACTTTCGCTGAATATATTGTCGACGATTTAAGTTTCACTGGCCGCATCTCTTCTCAACTTCAAGATATAAAGCTGACTTGTCTTCAATTACATTCACAAGTAAAAGGTAAAATGTTAAAGCCAAAGTAGTTACTACTTTCTTTAAGTAAATGCTTCTAGATTAGTAAATGCTTGAATGTTTATCAACCAAAGTGATGTTTCAGCAGTATCTAGTGTTTTTACAAGCAGATCTATTTATAATTTACGTAGTTGATTTTCAGGTTTAAAGTTAAACTTCTGTAATTTGATGAAAATATGTTACTTTTATGAAGCAAGTAGTAGTTTTTACCCCCTTACACCCCTTACATTTAAGGCATAACATGCACTTTGTCTGTTGAATCGCATTAACCTCTTTTTATTAAAGTTAAGGCATTTCCATTTTAGTTTGCATCTGTTTAGAACAACAACCGACACATTTATATCCAACATTTTGTTTATTTAATAATGGGGTTAATGACGTTGTTTCCACATTGTATTAAAGGTATTACAAAGTTTTGGTATGGGTTCATGAATTTAGTTCACATTAAGATATTGGAAGCATATGCGTTCTTACAATATGGATTGATCGTTGTCCCGGTTGAAATCGAGTCTAAAGTTATGAAATTATAAATAATAAACTCTTTATGTTGTATGGCTCCCTCTCAAGGTCAAGATATCAATTTAGCTATGAAACAATATTTTTTGACTAAAATCGACCGATTAGCTATTCCCGTTTGGAAATTATATATCACAACTACATATTCTGAGATTTTCATGGTCGCAGCTACCATTGTACGGCCGTAGGCGCTATTTGAAATTTATCAAAATTTACCGGGAGCACCGGTAAACTTTTATATTCAATTTTTTCTCGAAAACAGAAGTGTTTTAGGGGTTCATTTTGTTAGTGCTTATAAAACATCCACAGGGGCATCCAAATATATCAAAATTGTAAAGATTCATTATCCACCCAATTTTTAAAATTTCCCAAAACTTTGTATTACCTTTAACACATCTTTAAAGTCGATATTTCAAAATCTTATATTCCCATTTAGCCTACAATTTATATGAGTAACAATAGTAATTGAATGTGACATTCATGAATAATCCTGAAATATACTCTGTGTTGCTGAGATTTTCACAAAAAACACGCTATTTTTGGAGCTGCTGCTGTAGGTAAGTACTAGACAACTTGCTAGCCGCGGCAAGTAACAGGTGTAATCATATTTAAAGTAAAAAGTAATGAATGTGATTTTTAGCAATTACTTAAGCTACACATTTTACTTATCTAGCTTATGCTTTTACTTAAAGGTTTTACTAGTTAGTAATTATTTATTTTTTATGAACACGGCTTATTGTTTGTGAGTTCATTTTTCATAGACCTATATTTACCCTGGGCTGTCAACAATACAGTGATGCACTGACATTTGTTAGTGTATATTTTATTTTAAAAAATAAAAGGATAACACAGAAAACATTTTGAAATGCATAATCAGTACTTGCAATTGTATTGTCATTGGTAGTTTAGGATAGATTAAAATTCAGCATTAATATCTCGAGTTGTTACTACCATAGGTCAAAGCAGTTGCATTTTAAAAGAAGCCTTTATTTATTTGATGTATTATCTGTGTTTTTGTTTTTATAGCAAACATGTTCGGTAATATACTGGTTAGAAGAAATCTCAGATGTTATGAATAAATCGATTATTACTAGTATTACATGATTATCAGTATACGTTATTATTATTATTATTTATTCGGCAAAGGAAAACATTACATATCAGTGTACACAATACAAAATAAGACATAATTATCAACCATTGGAACGCCAGGGACAGAAAAAGTTAACTAAATTACTGTGGCATAAAGCCTCCTGTCCCATACGTTAGTGAAGGGATTACATTTAAATATACTTTCAGCTTGAATTCAGTTTGTTCAAAACATAATTTAATCAGGTGTTATGGTAAGGATTGCTAACAAACATGATAAACTATATTCTTGAACTCGAATCGTACAGCCCGCAACTTCCAAACTATTTCTGATCAAATGTTTTGCTACAAAATGGTGCTCAGCAGCTGTTAAACCATATTATAGCCACTCTGGTCAAACATTGTCTACCACAAACTCCGAGATTTCAAGTATAAAACATGATTATCGCCGAGTTGTAAAATTTCGATTTACTGAAATGTATGATTCACTAATCAGGAGATGTGTCATACTCTAACTTTCTATTTCAGGTGAAGATGTGTGAACTGAAGATGTTTTTTCTTTATCGTTAATATGAGGTGGACTTAGCATTTTGTAGATATTTATTAATGATAAATGGAATGTTATCATACTCCCCGGTATGGTAAATGGAATGGTACCTTGTGAGATTTTTCAGAGTTATCATAATATTCACTATCTAGACTAGATGGTCACTAATTGCTCACTTACATCCATTTTATTTTTACTTTATATAATATTTCATATAGTTTCATTTTTACAAATTACAGCCATGACTTACAAGTTGCCTTTTTTTGTTTTATCTTACAAGGTGTCACAATGTATGGACACTAAATATTGGACGAAGGTGATGAAATAAATATCTTAAAATATACCAAAACTGTTTACCAAAATTGAATAACAAGACAGGTACATGTAGTATCTGATTTTAAACCTAACTGTTGTTATCAAGATACTCCATGTAATCATTTTACATAATAATGACAATAATAAAGCTTGTATAGCAAATATATCTCTGATTTTTTGTAATAGTGACATAAGATATTCCCCTTTCAGGAAAAAAATCCATTGGATTCTAGTCAATGACTTCCAATAAAATATATCTAGAAGGTATGCTCCAAATCGCGCCAAATGAGTTTGAAAATTCAATTTTCTTTCGACTTCTGAGGGGCCTACACCCCCTCCATCCCCCTCCATCCCCCTCAGACACCCCTTCCCCTGTCCGCGCCACTTCCTATTTTACTCCATTGTGCCCCCCCCCCCCACATTTTAGAAAGGATTGACGCCCCTGATTGAACCCAGTTCTATTATGTGTTACACAAACTATGGACAATGGATCTTAAGATGAATTATTTTAGTCATGAGACAGTCACGTACCAAGTGGCGTCAATAAAACATTGTTTATGAGGAGGGGGGAAAAACAAATTTCCCAACAAGCAATAATACAAAAGTTTCGCCCCTGACAGACATTTTAATAGAGGAAAAGTACAATTATGGAGAAGGAAAGGAGAATCCCATCTCTCTCTCTCTCTCTCTCTTCTCAGAGCAAACCTTTGATGTGCCTGTTAAAATAAGTAGATTTAATCACCAATAATTAACCTATGCATACCAGTATCCCCTATGTATATGTACCTGATACTGTATCTCCCACTCCTATACCAACTGCTTCGATGAACAGAAACAGGGAGAGTGCACTCGGTATATTCTCTGCATCTTTTACTGCTAGCTTCGCCATCACAGATGTAATAGATTGATGCATGAACAGGAAAAACCCTTGAAAACAAGCCATTACTGCTAAGAAGATAAACGTCGAGCTGAGTGTGTCCAAGAAGAAAGAGATGGCAGACATCAAGCAACAGAAGATGATGATGATTGTTGAGTCATAGTTAAAGTGAAGGAGGACCACAAAGACAATGCTTCCAAATGTACCAGCAATGCCTGCAATCGAAGACAAAAGTACGGCTCTTGATGGTTCTATTCCCAAACCCTCTGCGTGAGGCACTAGGAATAAGAGCCAAGCATAAAAGACGTACTTAGCAAAAAAGACGGCAGGCATAACTAGTGTACATAATGGCTCTTCGACCAGAATGAAAGATTTGAACAACTCTCCAACTGAGGGAAGAGAATGGAAGAAGTCCACTACCACCTGCATGTATTCAGTGTTTGAGCGTGAGAAGCCATCCTTATCTGATTCAGTTCCCCAATTTGAACATCCTTGATGCTTCTCGTTCTCTATGGTAGAGTGACTATCACTTGATGACTGTGTGTCCATAAGCTGCGTGTTTTCTTCTGTCCTCGAAGGAAGGTCCGTTGGCGGTCTAAGAATCATCGCAGAGACCACAGCATGAAGAGAGATGCCACCTAAGATGAGACAGGCACCGTCATAGCCATACTCTTCAAGCGATCTCTCGACGATGATGGGTACTGTGAAGACACCACATACGACACCAAACTGTGTTAGAGAATTCGAGAAGATAAAGGACTTTGGGAAAAATCTGGCGAGGGTAACCAATGTGGAGAAGACTGCCATAACTATTCCAAATCCTATAGTAAAAGAAGAGAAAGAAAATTGTAAATAAATCACATCTTAATTTCAATGATAATGTTGGTCTTAATGCATCAAACTCGTCTTTTTTTTCTTCTTTAAAGTACGGTAATGGTTTAATTATTAACATCTAAATTAATTTTGAAATGTATTAGTATTCCTTAATCAAAACACTCATCAAACATAAATTGAGAATACTAAGATTTTTATGAAAACTAATAGGAGGTTATCAATATCTCAAAGACAATAATATCTATTAGCATAAATCCAATTGGTTATTTATTCTTTCAATAGGTATTACGGTTGCGGAAAGTTTCGATGAGGGGTTATGCAATGAGAGGAGAAAGGCGTGTCATTAACCCTAACTGTACTGGGGGGGGGGGGGGGCTGGGAGCCCTCCTCCACATTTTCAAATATTTTCGCCGCAAACGCTTGGAATTTTAAATTTTCGTTTCTTGATTTTTTGTTCTCCCTAAAGTCTTATGCACATTTTGATACCATTTTCGTCGAAATCGGATATACCTGTAAGGTGTTACATAACACTTAGTATGCGCATGTCATCAAAAAGTGCTATAATTGCATATATTCATGTACAAGCAGAAATGTGAATACAGGTTTAGATGTATTTCTTCATAAGTGGGAGATATGAATTGATATCAAATTGCTTTGATAGGTTTCTCAAAGTAACTTCATGTATTCCAGAACAAAAGAATACATTAGAATTAAAACAATAGATATAACAAGAAATACAAGACAATAAAATACATAAGAAAATAAAATGATGAATTTGGATTTTTCTTCCGGATATGAGCAGTGATATGCAGATGGGTAGTGGAGAAATATTATTCTACAGTGAGAAAGTGGGTGAAATAAATGTTTTTGGCTTTGCTGACAGTGCTAAACATACTGTCAAAAACAACAAAATTAAGAACATTAACCTATGCATTTTCAAAAATCCTAAACATAATGAAACTTCATTTATTCAATACACAATTTTCGAGGTTCTTCACAAGCCTAGAGGCAAATATGTAGAGTTTCCTGTAAAATGCATAAATTAGCATTTTGCATAATTAAATAGGCCTAGGCTATAACGACAAAAAATTGCATATTAGGAAAAAAACGAATTAAACCATCTTGTTCCCAGGCTTACGTGAATATCTAAAAACACGCACAGTGTTGTGTTCATCGGACATTCGACGGCCGAGAACATAGGGGGGGGGGGGGGCTACCAGACCCTTCCCCCCCCCCCCCGGCACGGAGATGCTCAAAATAGCCCAGTACAGGAAGGGTTAAAGGTAATACAAAGTTTTGGGAAATTTTGAAAATTGGGTGGATAGTGATTCTTTACAATTTTGATATATTTGGATGCCCCTGTGGATGTATTATAAGCACTATAAAATTTAGCCCTTAAAACACTTCTGCTTTTGAGAAAATTGAATCTTTACAATTTACCGGTGCTCCCGGTAAATTTTGATAAATTTCGATTAGCGCCTACGGCCGTACAATGGTAGCTGCAATGCAAATTTCAGAACATGTAGTTGTGATATATAATTTCCAAACCGGAATAGCTAATTGATCAATTTTAGTCAAGAAACATTGTTTTATAGCTTAATTAATACCTTGACCTTGAGAGGGAGCTATACAACATAAAGAGTTTATTATTTACAATTTTATAACTTTAGACTCGATTTCGACCGCGACAACGTTCACTGAATATTGTAGAATCGCATAATGCTTCCAATATGTTCATTTGAACCAAATTCATGACCCCATACCAAAACTTCACCCGAAGAAATAACCTTACTTATTCTGAGAGATTATTATATTCTTGCCCATTAACCTACAAGATTCCCCACCAAAGCGTACGAGAGAGGCATAGAGCAAGAATAATATACAATTTCTCAGCACGACATGAGCATCCGATCGCCATTTTCTTGATAACGTGAAAAGTACTATGAAAGTCGCTTATCAAGTAAATGTATTCAAATTGATTGATGCTTCCTTCCTAGCTGTGTGTGGTGATGAAGCATTTTATTAACCTGCTACTGTCCTTTGTACTACAATTGTCAGAACGCAAATTACATGAATAAGCTGGTGCTCTTCTGGGATGACGGTTTCCCATTAATGAAATAGATTTATCGACTGCTATATTTTTGTACTTTTTAATGAATTATAGTATTAAAATTTCCCCCTGTTACATGTTGTTCACAAAACAAAGTAAAGTTTTGTTATTGGAGAATGTTCATTGATTTTAAAAACTAACTTTATTGTCATTATTGCAAAGGTGAAACTTTGATTGGACCAGGTTATCAAAATTCAATGCTTGGAAACATTCGAAGTAATGATTATTATCTATTACAAAACGCTTACATATCCCCCGGCATAGCACCTGAAAAGCACTCCGATCGCTGGTGAGATGTGTGACGTCACATGTTGAACATGATTTGCACATGCAGCGATGTCCCATGATATCTCACACATTCTTAGTGCCTGTTTTATGATCTTCTCTTAATGTATTTCTCTTACTTCACTACCCTTAGGCTAAATGTGTAATCTATTGCCTCACTCTAAACCCCACGCATGGTATTAATTTGATGAAAAATGCAATGATAAGAAAATAAAAGAATCCGTTGCTTGTAAACAAAATAAGACGTCATTGTATTTCATAAATATAAAACAAACCGAAGAAAATGCAATAAATTATCAATAATTCATTGAATGTTCCCCGATTCCCAAAAGAAAAAAAAATATTTTGTTTGCCCAAGCCTTGAGCCATAATGCATGGCCGTACAGAGGATATGTTTATGTTGGGGACCGGGGTAAAATGCAATGAATTATTGATAATTTATTGCATTTTCTTGTTTACAATTTTATTTGTGGGAACTGCTCCTTACCCTAGCCCCCGCTGCGTACATTCATGGTTCAGTGGCAAAGCAATGGCCTCGTAATTGTGTATATTGAGCAGGACAGTGGCGGTTCGGGGAGGGGGTTAAGCCCTCTGAAATTGTTTTGCAAAGCAAGAACCCCCATTTCTCCCCCCCCCCCCCCTCACCCGAACTGTGTTATTATTATTATACTTATTGTTATTAGTGGTAGTAGTATTACTATTACTATTACTATTTATTATTATGATTATTATTATATGTGGAACAGAGAGACAAGGAGAAGTAGGCCTAATGACGTCATGTTTTGTGACCATAGCATAACGTTAATCCAAAGAACTATTGTTATCCAGGAATTACACGTCTACTTACCTGTTAAAGATATCAGTATACCGAGTTCAAAGACTGAGTTTGCAAGCGGGGCGCACATCATAGATATTGCGGCCAGTAGTCCACCGAACATTCCTAAGGTTCGAGGCGTCATCACTTTCAGCAGAACATTAGCAATGGGAGCTATTGGGGTTAAAAAAATAAAAATTAATATACATGGATTAAAAAAATCACTACGACAAGTATGATGCTGCATGTCTAAATGTTGTTGTGCCACAAGATGGAGAGGCATATGCTTCATTATTGTAGACTTATTCGGCAATTATTAACAAAGCATTCTAATTCTGGCTATAAAGTATTGTTTCATTTTTACAACTAATTTGTGTTTACATGTCCAAGTTTTGCTCCACAGTATATAAATACACTTGTAAGAACGAATATATAGTACATACACTATGAACATGACTGACAAAGAAAGCGGACAAAATATACAGTTCCTCAGGTAGACAATGGAACATCCCTTCACTGCTATTATGTAAAAAGTAAATATGCATGTGACTCCTGTTCTACACATTTTTACATAATAGCAGTGAAGGGATGTTCCTTTTGTCTACCTGACGAACTGTATATTTTGTCCGCTTTCTTTGTCAGTCATGTTCATAGTGATATAACGTTGGTTCACTTACAACAGACGATGAGTGTTAGAGATCAAATAATGTTATGTTTTTTCCTTAGTTTTAGGTATTCTGTAATTTCCTATACGTTCACGTGCAAGAAAACGATATTCATTGGTATTACCGATATAAATGGATATCGTCTGAGAAGCAGAAACAAATATACTGGGTCGTAGGTCCTATTAACTTAATCGTGGCAACTTGATCTGAGTAAGAGCGTATGGACAACAAATTGTGTAAGTCAAATATTTATGGAATGTTTATTACTGCACGGAAAAACTTACGCCGACTGGGAGGCCACGTCTGAACATGGCTAATGTTCGAGTCCCGCCATCCCGTTCACTCGAACACTTCCTTTCACCAGGGACGTGATAGAGAAGGACTGGAATTAAGCCGGCGAAACTCTTGTAATTTATTCAAACGCATTCGTGAGTAAAAGCGTAACAATGGGATGTGTAACATTCCACATGGCTTTGAAGTACCATGCTCCGAACCGCGCTTCCACTGCGGGAACTTTCGGAAGCCAGGCACCAGTTTTACATTTATTACAAAATATTGAATTACAGGCAAAGTTTCAGTGTAAATCAAAAACTTTATATGGGGATTGTATTGGGAATAGTGCATCAAACACGTTTTCAAATTTAGAACTCCGTCGTTCCTATAATTTGTGTGCCAGAGTTGGTAAAAGAAAAATTACATCCTGACAAAAACTCAATAGTTTTGGATAATGCGCTGATTTGTGCATGTTTTAATGTCCCGTTATTTGATCCATGATTTACAATCTTCAATAACATTAAGTTTGCTAATGCGTGTTTTGGGGTGTTTTTGCGTGTTTTTTGTATTTTTGAAGTTTAAAAAAGGATGAAATTACACAAGGTTGTGTTCGCTTGTTCTCCTCTTTACACATTCAACAATGGATGAGAAATCATTGACAGGGACAGCGAACAGTTGCTGTGATACCATTTTCTGATGTAGGAATTCTAAATCCTGAAATTCATGCGCTCTTTTATCTCACCATCTCGTCAAGTTGCAGATTAGCGCATAACTTTTCGGCGGCCTGGAGCTTGGGGTCAAAGAAGAGCGGCTTGCTTCCAGTCCTTCTCTATCACTTCCCTGCTTTCACTTATACTTTGTTTATAATAACGTAAGAAAACTACTGTATAGCAATATTCTGAAGGATTTATATGTCATAGTATATGATATATATTATGTATGTCAAGTTATTTTGATCCTTTGTACGTTTATATAATGTGAGGAAACAAATTTCCAATATTGGACAAAAAATTGGAATTAAAAAAAAAAGGAAATACAAATGTATTATATTACCTGTCATGAACATCAGTGAATGCAGACTGCATATGAAGCCAATTGTCTTGTAGTCACTATCGTACCGGTCCACCATCTCGGGAATGAGAACTCCAAACGATTTAGCCATCCCGCCATCCACAAAGAGGACTAGACACTTACTGAGAACTGTGGCGTACCGCCACGGATCTTGGGAATCATTTAGATGTGTAATTGGAGCCATTGTTGTTGTTGTAAGGCACCCTTGATGATGTTGTAAAGAGACACAAAAAAGAGAGCAGAAAACTAAGTTTGTGAGCCTTTATTACTGGTTTTAGGTTTACAAGCCTTATTATCCATAGCTACAAACGGAGCTAAGTTTTAAGCGACTGAGAACTCCGTCTTCAGACGACGAAGTGCGTGAAGAAAGCGGCAATTTTAAAACGAATGAGGGATGCGCCACACCCATCGATGATCCTAACATAGAGGTATGTGGTTACAAATCTGACCCTAACTCTACGCAGGAAGGTGATAGAGAAGTAGTGGAAACTCGTGTAATTTATTGAAACGCATGCGTGAGTTGTAAGCGTAAGACTAGGGACTTTTAGATTGAGTGGACGAGAACACGACGAACGCCGACTGATCATGCGTCTAAACGTACTCAACTGCCCATGTTGACTACAATTACAAATCTTTTAGATTTCAATCGACGATATACATGCATATCTTTGAACATGACGGACAAAGAAAGAGGACAAAATATACAGTTCCTCAGATAGACAAAGGAACATCCCTTCACTGCTATTATGTAAACATGTGTAGAACAGGTGTCACATGCATATTCACCAGTTCTACACATTTTTACATAATATCAGTTATTTCGACATAACTATAAACTGCTGATTTACCTTTTGATATAGTCCTTACGAGCAGTTCGTGTGGTAAAATCCGAACTTAAGTACAGCGGTGCATGCAGCTGCTCAAATTGGTGTAAACTGTGATAACGGCGAGGTCTACTTGAATCTTTTGAATAATAATTCTAGCCGAATTCGTAACCGTCCGGCTCTGATTGCATCAAAATCACCTAGTTTGCCAAATCTAATCAAACCTGCTTGAGTTAAGAAAGTGGGATAGTTCTCAAATGTCGACAACCTGACACGTAGGGCATACGTACGAAGAAGTAGTAACACAACAGCGTTGGGAATTCCAGTTGAAAGCGGTCAAGTTATGAAAACTGAAAGAAATATAACAATAGGGACTTTTAGAAATGCACGTCAAGAGCTTTGACTGCAACGTGTGACGTCATTTTAAGGCACTGCGCCTGCGTCACGTGGTCTCAGTCGGCGATCGAGAATGCGTCAACCTTGATTTTCCTAAATCTAGTACATGCAATACATACATACATATTGACATTTATAAAGCGCCTTTACATGCTGAAATGTGTAGAACAGGTGTCACATGCACCTGTTCTACACATATTTACATATTAGCAGTGAAGGGATGTTCTTTTGTTGAGGGTAGAATGAGGAATGTCCTCTTTCTTTGTCCGTGATGTTTATTGTGTTACTTCCTGCATGCATATCGTCGAGTGAAATCTAAAAGATTTCTAATTGTAGCCAACATGGGCAGTTAAGTACGTTGACACGCATGATCAGTCGGCGTTCGTCGTGTTCTCGTTCACTCATTCTAAAAGTCCCTAATGTCTCAAATGGTCGCACGCATTGTTAAATATTATCATATTGATTGTGAATAGGCACAGCATTATGTAAATGAGATGAGGCAGAATGTTGTGGATCTCGTAATAGGAGCAAGCGAAACAACGTGGTGATTCATGGAATTCCGGAGGATGTTGAAGGTGACTCCAACGACTACACAGCATACGTCAAGACATTTTTTGATACACACATGAATGTTGCCGATGCAGAAGTTGAAAGAGCTCACAAACACCAAGTGGAACGCCTAAACAAAGAGATGCAGCTGCACGCTCATGCAGGCGCGGATCCAGGATGTTTTATTTTTTAGGGGGGGGGGGGGTGGAATTTTGAAATTATGCAGGCCAAAAAATTGGTACGTAATGGTGACCAGCAGTGGCGTAATGAGCCTAAACGTTTGGGGAGGGGAGGCACACAAACAAATCCGCAGTCCCCTGAACCTCAGGGATTTGAGGCATTGTATAACGGTAAGATAATCATTGAGGGGCCCGCCTTAGACACCCCCACCCCCTCCCCCTGGTGGGGTCGAGGGGGAGGAGCCCCTAGCAGCTCAGGGATTTTAGGCATTTAATTACGGTCAGATGATCTCATTTTGATACCTCATTTGTGACACTGGCAGGTCACTATTCATTATTTCTCTCTTTCTTTCTATTTCTCTTTAGTATATACTTTTTTCAAAAAAGGCTTAACAAGTGTTCTTCTTTCTCTTTTTTTAATATTTCCCTTTCTCTCCTCTTTCCCTTTCCCTTCACTTCCTTCTCTCTCTTTTAGGCTTGTTGGGGGGGGGGCAAGGGCTTTTCGCATGAACGGGAGGTAGTGGGTTCGAACCCGGCCGAGTCATACCAAAGAATTATAAAGCAGGGCTCCCACTCAGGCACGTAGCCACGGGGGGGGGGGGGGGGGGGGCACGTGCCCCCCTAAATTTCCAAGATCGGTTGAACTATTTTAGACCCCTTTTTTTTTACCTTGATCGATTATATGTATGTGCCCCCCCCCCCCAAAAAAAAAAAAAAAAAAAAATAAATAAATAAATTCTGGCTACGTGCCTGCTCCCACTTAGCCGAGTTGTGGCGAGCTGGCGCGATCTTATGGCAAGCAGTTTTATCATTAATACATATTTCTTGATATCAAGAATTCAATTCTTGATATCACGAAATCGAATTCTTGATAATACGAAATCGAATTCTTGATATCAAGAATTACCATTGCTTTACAACATAAAGTTATTTCTTGATATCAAGAAATATGTTTTAATGATAAAACGGCTTGCCATAAGATTGCGCCAGCTCGCCACAACTCGAGGCTCCAACTCGGCTAAGTGGGAGCCCTGATTAACAATGGGACCTTCTGCCTTCTAGCTAGGCGCTCAGCATATTAGATTCAGAAGGGTAGTAATAACAAACTATGTTATGCGGGGCCCGCTGGAAGAGCAGTTTCATAACTGAAGTGGCTACCCCCGGTAAATATAACGTTATTATTATTATTATTGTTATCTAAAGACGTTTGAAAACAGGCTTGCGTTTATCACCATGCAAATTTGCCTGAAACACGTTTGAAAAAGCTGATTCTCGGCCAGAAAAGGGATGATAAACACACCCTCTGACACTCGTAATTTGCCATTTACACACGTACGGGCATATTCGATTCTAAATGGTCAAGATTTGAGGGAGCAGACTGACCAGGTCGTAGGTGATTATACTCCTTGCCCTATTAGCGTGGAAATATGTTGAAACGGCCACAAAAACATAAGCTCTCTGATATTTTACTCCTATCTCCATTTATCTTACTTCTCTGCTGTATACTACAGAGTGAGTCAGAAAAAATGTCCCATTTTTAAAAGTTGTATTTTTTTAATTATGAATTACTAATCATGGGTTTCATGATATGTCTTGATAGAGTTATCCTCCCAGTACATTTAGGTACCATTTTCATTTGAATCTTTGCATGCATGACTGAACATCAGACAATCTTTACAAGACTGCCAGATCTCATTTGCGCCAAGTTACTGGTTGACGAATAAAACAGTGCATTGAATAAAGACAGTCAGACAGACAGACTTACACACACGCACGCACACACACACACACACATATACGCACGCACGCACACACACACACACACATATACGCACGCGCGCACACACACAACACACAAGGTAACAATTACTTCATAGTTTCCCCTTTTCTGATTATTAAGCATTGGTTCTTATCAAGATCGCTGAATATTTAAGTGTCATTTCTCTGACAATCTTTCCCTTTAGTACACATTCACTACCACCATCATACACCATCATAATAATCATCATCATCATTGTCATCATCTTAATCGTTATCATCATCATCATCCTATGTGTGTGCGTGTGTGTGTTTGTACGCGTGTGCGTGTGTGTGCGTGTGTGCGTATGCGTGTGTTTTTGTCTGTCTGACTGTCTTTGTTAAAAAAAACACTGTGTTATTCCCCAAGTACACCAAGGACGCAGATCTGATCACCCTGATGCATTTTTCGATAATTTCACCTCAAAAATGGGTATGACCAAAGAGATGGAAGTTCTTTACAGCTAACATCTACCTGGTTTTACTGAAAAGATGAATACCTTGTCAACTATCTATGTTAATAGTTATCGGGAAGGCCCTACTTTGCCTTGACTAAACTTTACCAATTGTTACATAAAACATGTCCTCACTGAATAAACTGGAATCGAACTCTATGTCAACCACATATACTCAGTCTGTCGTTTGAAACTATTAATAGAAATACTTAATAGTGGTTTGCAGCATATTTTTATATATACGCAATTGTCGAATATACATTTGATGGCGACCCTCCAACAGAGCATGTAAACTTGTAAAGAGCTTGAAAACTTTTCGTACATACTGATTTAGAATTCAGTGTTTATGATCGATTTCAACCTTGACACTTTTGCTATCAACACATATCCCACAATATTGTCCCATTCATTAGTACAGTAATAACAGGTAGATGTTAGCTGATGTTATCAGCTGACTATTGTCATCATTATTAATACTATTACAAATATTATTTTGTCTTTTTATTGTCACATACTTCATTAATTAGATATAACAACGACATCCTTTAGAGAAGAAGGACTCAGGTCTCGGCTATGCTGCCTGAATATATAAAACATTCGCAAAACAATTATACAAATAATTATTATACATTTACAAAAACAAAACAAAACAGGATAACATACATGCACAATGGAGAAAACACAACAAACATGTTATAGGGAATCGCTACGTAAGTTTTGACACTATACTATGATATTGTTTATGTACAACATTTACTTTAAATACAGAACTAATATAGTTATAGTTCAAATTAATTTAAACAATACAAGAAAAAGGACTTCCGTCATGGCAAAAATAGTGAATAATTCATTAGGTAATTAAAAGTTTATAACTATTATTATTATTATGATGATTTGTATCATTATTATTGGTGTAAAAGTTGGTGTTGCTGTTGTATATGTCAATATTTAAACGGTCTAATTCTATGACTTCTGAATACAATTATTTTTTTTCCCAAAAAAATATTTAAAAAAACGGTATGAACTACTTACGTTATGTGTATAATCAAACAGAATGCCTTTCAGTGCAGATCAATGACGTCATTCACCGCCTTTACATCAGGGGCACAGCGAGATTTGTCGACGTAATAATAGTTGAGGAATAATGAACTATAAACCGCTGATTAACTAGTCCAACGATATAGTCCTTGTCATGTGGCGAAATCCGAACTTAGGTACAGCGGTGCATGCAAGTCAAATTGTTGTAAACTGCGAGCCTTAAATCTTTTGAATAATAATTCACCTAATTTGCCAAATGTAATAAAACCTGCTTGAGTATGATAGTTCTCAAATGTCGACTCCTGATCCAAAACAGGATGACACGTAGAGCATACGTACGAAGAAGTAGTAACACACAGCGTTGGGGATTCCTTGAAAGCGGTCAAGTTATGAAATGAAAGAAATATAACAATGCCTCGGATGGTCGCACACATTGTTAAATATTCCCGGGGGTCTCAGTCACGTAGATTGCATGGTGACCACATGTGTTCAAAACACCCCATAAACTAGGATTTCTTCTGATGCCAAATTACACCCTAAAGGCCCTATCTCACTGAGCGGTGAATGCTTGCGAACTTAGCGAATTTAGGGTTTCGCCATGTTTCGTAAAAGGTTGCAAAAGGTTGCAAGAAAATTAGCAAACAGTTTTCATTGTCGCAAACAGTTTACTTTGCGAATTTATTGTTTCGCAAACGGTCTTTAGACGGCGTTGCTCTTTGTTATCGTCAGTTCGTTTTGTTTCGCCAATGCTAGCGACCACGTTACCATATGGTTCCTTTATAAAATCGACCCATTGAGTACCAGGAATTCTCAAAAGGTCTCAAACGTTCACAAATAGTGGCAAAGGATTGGCAAATAGTTGCTAATCTTCGCAAAAACTGTCGCTAACATTTGCTTACTGTGGCTAATAGTCGCCAACTGCATTTCGCATACACTTTCAGAAACAGTCTCTCAAATGTTGCTAATTGTCGCTAAACGACACTAAAAGTCGCCGATTTTTCGCCAACATTCGTCAGAAAAGTTGGCAAATCCAAATTCGCAACGTTCGCAAGCATTCGCCGCTCAGTGAGATAGGGCCTTAAACGAGGATTTCTTCTGACGCCAAAATAAACCCTAAAGGCCCTATCTCACTAAACGGTGAATGCTTGCAAACGTAGCGGATTGGGGGTTTCGCCGGGGTTCGTAAAAGTTCGCAAACAGTTTTCATTGTTGTAAACAGTTTTTCTTGTCGCAAAGATTTATTTTGAATATGTTCAAAGTGTCTTTGCGAATTTATTTTTCCGCAAACAGTTGCAAGCGTTTGCAAACAGTCGTAAGCGTTTGCAAAACAGTCGTAGGCCTTTGCAAACGGTGTCGCTGAATTTCGTTTTGATTTGCCAATGCTATCGACCACGTTGGTTCCTATATAACATCGACCCATTGATTAGCAAGAGGTCCCAAACGTTCGCAAATAGTTGCAAATGATTGGCAAATAGGTGTTATTCTTCTCAAAAACTGTCGCTAACATTTCTTTATAGTCGTTAATAGTTGCCAACCGCCTTTCGCAAACACTTTAGCAAAAACTCGCTCAATGTTGCTAATTGTCGCTACACATCTCTACACGTCGTTAAATGTCGCAGAGCCGAACCCTGATGTTCGACAACATTCGTCGGAAAAAATGGCGACTCCAAATTCGCACCGTTCGTTAGCATTTGCCGCTTAATGAGATACACGTACCCTTACATGAGAATTTCGCGTGATTTCTTTCCCGAATTTACACCCTAAACGGGTATTTCACAAAAGTGTACTCCTAAACAACTATTGTTAAATGGTTACCCCTTGGGCATTTTGAGGTGCGATAATTAACATTAAGTTGTTGACATTGTACGTGAATTCCTACCACCCATCCTCTCCTACCGGCGCTATAGTTTCCTTTAGAACTATAAACTCAACAAAGATAAACATCAGTCCTTTTCAGGGGTCCGAAATCCTCCCTCTCTCACATGATGCACCCGCAGTCTATATATACTTGTATAGTGTACGTGCAGTATAGGGGCTTACATGTGTTTTTACATTAAGCAAGCCGACGTTACTGAAAATTATAGACAACCGGCTTCCCGACCAGCTTTCAATTCGGAGTCGGGATCTAGAAAAATACCACTTAACGCGTACAGCGGGACTTTGAAAAAGTACCCTCTATCTTGAAAATGGACGTGTTTTAACCCCTTAATGTTAACCCCCTAATGTGGCATCGCGCAGACCGCGTCCAATCTATTAAAAAAAAAGAAAAAAAAAGCTTTTTCTTGGTCAAGCATGCTTACAGTATTTATATTTCACTGAGACCCCTGGATAAATATTATCATATTAATTTGTATTTGTGACGGGTTTTGTTGCTGTACATGGGGTCTTTAAGATGTATTTTAGTTTTAAAAAGAATCTGATTTAATCTATACCCACACATAGAGAGATAGAGAGAAAGAGAGAAAGAGAGAGGGGGGAGAAATACAATAAGGGAGTGGGTGAGTGAGATGATGATGATGATGATGATGAGCAGCATTTGTATGGCGCCATATATTTGTTTAAAAAACATTCAAAGGCGCGAGCTCCTCGAAATACGGGGAGGGAGATAATTGGGTAAGTGACCCAAAGCGATTAGGCCTAAAAGATGGAGAGAGAGAGAGAGAGAGAGAGTGTGTGTGTGTGTGTATAAAAGAAAGGGGGCGAGTGAGTTAGTGAATAAGAGAGAGAGAGTGTGTGAGGGGGAGAGAAAAGGGAGAAGAGTGAGTGAGTGAGAGGAGAGAGAGAGGGAGAGAGGGGGTGAGAGAGAGAGTGAGAGAGTGAATGAGTGAGAGAGAGAAGGTGAGAAAGAAAAACAAGGGACAGAGATAGAGATAGAGATAGATTGTGGGAGCAGTGGCCTATCGTGCTAGTCATGGGGGGGGGGGGAGGGGTTGGCAGGCCTACAAGATCAATGTTTTAGCAATCCTAAATTCATCACAGAATATTCACTTTGCATCACTCTGACACTCGTCATTTGCCATGTACGCGCGTTCGGGCATATTTGATTCTAAATTTTGCGAGTGAGCGGAACCCTTTTGAGATAACCTGCGGCACCCCGGTTAAAAGCAACGGTACTTCATAGTCAATATTTGAGGGGGGGGGGGGACAACCAGGTCGTTAGGGTAAATACTCCTTGCCGTAAAATAAAACAGAACATTTTTAGAAGCAGACAGGTGGCATTTATGAAAATTAATTAAACTGTAATCACTAGACATTATGAGCTCTTGGAATTGTCTAATTAGATAAGGTCGGCAGTGCCGGACAACTTTTTTTTTTTGGTATCAACCCACAAAACTACTATCCATTTTTTAATTGATGACTCAGGAAGGCCTTTTCTAGTGATTTGCTATTGATAATATATTTTAGTAGTGCCCAAGGCGAGAAGGTATACTTAGGGGAAAAACAGAATTAAGGATATTTTCGTACACGACAGGCGGGAGTTGCACGTAACGACATCATGACCATTAAATAAAATGCCAATTTGAGATTCACATTGATTAAGGGGTTCCATGTTTATTCATTCATAACGCTCGTATTACTGTCTTGTCTGATTTATTTCAAACTTGTTTTCACTCTGATGTTCCTCTTCTGCTTCCATACAAGTGAACTTACTTACAATTAAAAGGTTGGACTGCCCTATTAATTATCACAGTAAACACGGCACGCATGGAAATATGAATAGCACCATCTAGGGCTAATCATTTTTTGCCAAAGCAGTTTTGCCAAAATAACCTCCCTTTTTCGATTCAAGGTAACTCTCATTTTCGATACTTTCATATAAACAAAATACTCAGTTAGTTATGAATATGAACAAAATCACAAAGGTTCTTTGTCAACGTTTTTTCAAATAGTTCACAATATCTAATATTTGTGTTGATACACAAGTACTAGAAATCGTTATATTTCAGCCTTCTCTGAACCGATTTTGATCAAACAAAGATGATTTTGTCATTTAAATATTATGTTCTTTCAAATTTAACACTCAGTTTTTCATTATCTCACACAAAATTATTTTGTGTAGCGCCCTCTGCAACAGAACTCAAATATCCCGTTACAACATGGAAGAAGGCGTAAGTATTAAAGGTAATACAAAGTTTTGGGAAATTTTGAAATTTCGGTGGATAGTCATTCTTTACAATTTTGATATATTTGGATGCCCCTGTGGATGTATTATAAGCACTAGAAAATTTAGCCCCTGAAACACTTCCGCTTTCGAGAAAAATTTAATATAAAAATTTACCGGTGCTCCCGGTAAATTGTGATAAATTTCAAATAGCGCCTACGGCCGTACAATGGTAGCTGCGACCATGAAAATCTCAGAATATGTAGTTGTAATATATAAATTCCAAATATGAATAGCAAATCGGCCTATTTTAGTCAAGAAACATTGTTTTATAACTTAATTAATATCTTGACCTTGAGAGGGAGCTATACAACATAACAAGTTTATTATTTACAATTTCAAAACTTTAGACTCGATTTCAGCCGCGACAACGATCACTGAATATTGTAGGATTGCATATGCTTCCAATATGTTCATTTGAACCAAATTCATGACCCCATACCAAAACGTTGTAATACCTTTAAATATTTACAAATTTGGGTTATTCGGGTCCACCTTAAATATATATATATATATATGAGAACGACGAAAGAGATTCAGAGAAGTAAACATAAAACGGGAAAGAAAATGTAAGAAAGAGGAATTGAATTGAAGGTAACGAGGTTGCAAACATACACCTACAAATTACAAGACCATTCAAAACAGTTATATAATTATGAAGATACTTTATATATAACAATATACGTGATATAACTGAAAGAGCAAGGTTTAGACTGATACTGAATATATTTAATAAATCAAAAACAAGGACTCAGTCCCATCCAGCGGGTAACGAGCAACGACGACATTGTGCTGTTTCGGGGTCGGTGATTCGTTTCGTGTGACTTACATATCACTTTCTTTTTATTGACGGGGGGGGGGGGGGGGTGTGGGTTTTTTTATTGGCGGGGGGTGTGGTATCATTCCAACCTATTAAAATAAATTCTTTGTGAACTCTTCACGAGTAATATTTGTCTGAGTTTTTAAATTACTTATTGTTTTGGATTGTCAAGGATGTCCATTTGTAAGGACTAAATTAGAAAAAAGACATATTTCAGTATTCTTTATCATATCCCACTTTGTAAGGATTTGAAAACAAATATAAAAGTGTGTGTTGTTGGTTTTAGTCGGTCGAATCATTGTCGCTGCTATCTGAGTAGTGAGTATTACACATAACCTTAGAGTTTAAATTGATTTATTTGCCTTTTGTTACAGATATCCAAACAAACAAAACATCAAAGATTTTCAAAATGCATTTTATTAATGTACATTGATTTCTGTGATTGTTTTGCTCTCAATAAATGTTTATATTGATTGATCTCTTGGAAATTCAAATAAAACTGAAACTACATCGTAATATTTGTTTCGTAATATTTGCAGGCTTCCATTGTGAAGATAGATTTGAGCGAGATTTGTGATTATATATACCACGTATTCTTTGGACATAGCTAGTTTGCCCTGAAAGTGCACACTCATGCACTTTCTTGACGTTTCGATAGGTTATATTTATCGTCTTCTATTTATCATGAATACGTGGTGTACCCGCAAACCTTGCTCACATATATACTTTGTATCATCACGAAAATAAAAAGAAACAAAAATATATAAGACCGTAAATAGATCATTAAGTAATAATCGAAAAAATAGAAGATAGAATGAGTGACAATTAATGAGAGCTGTAAAGCATTTTTTTTTTTTTTTTTTTACTAAGCCTATATTAACTTGCCTTTACAAAGAGAGGGCGCACTAAATGTTGCTTTTTTTTTATAGAGCGTCATGTAAAGATTACACTCCGAGTTTATAGAGTATGATAAAAGTGGTACATGTAAATGTCAAATGCAAGACCTTTTGATATAAGAAAGTGGAAATGTTAGCATTTTTTGTTACTAAAGTTACGAATAATATACGGTGGTATGTTTTATTGAGTTTTTAAAAGGGTTGTCAAGAATGATATGAAGAGCATTTCATGATATTCGAGCAATGTAGATACCATAAGCGCACCCCCTCTATTTCCCTTCCTCCTGCTTCTCCCTCTCTCTTCATCTCTCTGAATTATATCCCTCTATCAATATTTATACAGCTCTCAATATTTCTCTTTCTATGTTGCCCTATATGTCTAAAAGATTTAATGACTGTTATTTTGAATTTTCATTTATTGTTATGTTTAACAAATATACGAGGAACTAGGAAACGACAGAAAACGATGTATTAATCACGTAATGTCAAAACAGTAATAATGTAATAAAGAATATCCCTATTGCGATATTGTTTTCAATACCAAAAGGTTATTTATGTAAAAGCTGTGCATAAGACCACTCAACGGAGACAAGAAAAGCAGGCTTTGTATAGGCATGTCATCAGTATGTATAACTTCCTTCCATGAGAAATACTCTTCAAGGAAAGAAGATACACATATAGAGTCTTTCTAGACGGGCGATCTTATTTTGTTTATACAGTTAAAACATTGACATACTGTGTATTAATAAACGATGTAAATGTCAACTATCATGCAATTACTCACTCGCCAACATTGTGTTATGATGCCTTTTCGTATGAAGTCATAATAACAAATACATTTAGAGGCTCAACATATTTCAGATTTGTGTTCTTTATAGCATCATATTCGGAACCCAACATACAGTCATACAGTCATTGTGTCGATAGCTGGCGCTATAGAAAGTCACATCTCCAAACAGAGTGCAAATATTGATTGGATATGACAGAAGACAACAAGTAAACAGGTCACAAACATTAAAATTGGATATCAAATCAACAAAATACAAAAATGGAAGCAGATTTCACAAAATTGCAAAATGAAAGACATTTAGATATGCAAATATCTACACAAATTTACGAGTTGAAAATACAAAAACATTTGAGCTTATTATGACACAGCATATACCGACTGAAATGAATGAAAAACGGGATGATTATATAATTATAAGACAACGGTATGGTATACAAAATGATCCTCCGCTTCCTATATACATGTACTACAGTTGATATCAATACAAGAATACATACAATCAAAGCTATATATTTAACACTTTGTAGTGAGTGGTTTATCCTATTTTTGTTCAAATTTTGACCTATCTATTTCTCTGATGTTAAAGCTTTCCTGCACGTGGCTTCCTATAGAGGTTAGATGTATCTGAATGACTTTTAATTGTAGAAGAAATGACGATCCTATTTATACCGCAGTTATATGGATTATCGAACATCAATAATATATACTATACATTGAGGTCGAGAAACAGATCATGCCCAATAAAGGTGACTATTATTATACCACAAACAACTAGGAAACTACAGGAATCTGTAGTACATGTAATGTCAACACATAAATATCATGAGAAAGAATATCACAATTCAATATCATTTCCAATTATCAACAAGTTGTAAGGTAAAACGTGTGTATAACGACCACGAAAGGGAGACAATGAAATCAGTCTTTCTAGGCAGATAATCTTCATGTAAAATTTCCTTCAATATAAACTCTTCGAGAGAAAGAGAAACAAAACTTAATATAGTCTTTCTAGACGGGCGATCATTTGTATACAGGTGAAGTGTGGTAGACGTTGCATGCTGTCTACCCTCATGTCAATACTCACTCACTAATAATGTATTATGGGTTGTTTTTAATATGGACGTATAATAACGTTTTCTTTTAGAGGCTCCAAACATTTCAGGGTGACGTCCTTTATAGCATCATACTCCGATCCCAATATCCATTGCGTCTATAGCTGGCGCTATAACCATTATCATTACATCAAACATAGACAGAAAATTACATCTCCAAACGGTGTGTACAAAACATGAAGAAGAGAGCATGGAATGCTATTCCCAGGATATGACAGAAGACAATAAGTAAACAGGTCATAAACTTCAAACGCGGATATCAAAACAACACAATACAAAAATATAAGCAGATTTTACAATATGGCAATATGAAAGACATTTAAATATGCATATACATGTACACAAATTGAAGAGATGAAAATACAAAAAATATACTCATATTATAATGTACAATTTATCAACTGCAAAACACATAATCATGCAATTGTAAGGCAACGTCATAATATCCAACTTATACAATATGCTTACGGTTCAACCATGTAAAAGGACTGTCGGTAATCCTTCTTTCTTGAGTGTGTGTAGTCCTAAAAAGGGACTGTTGGTAGTCCTGAGAAGGACTGTTGGTAATCTTTTTTGAGCTTCTAGTTATAGAGAACTATAGCGGCGGTAAGAGATGATGGGTAGAAAATGATCCTGTGCTTTCTATATACATATACAACCTGTTAATACTAGAATAATGTGTTATGATGTCATTTAGTATGGAGGTATATAAATAACAAATACATTTAGCGGCTCAAAAACAATTTCGATTAGTTGGTGTCCTTTATAGCATAATATTCGGATCGCAACATACATTGTGTCGATGCTGGCGCTATAGCCAATACCATTACGTAAATCAGAGACTGAAATTCACATCTCCAAAAACTTATATACAAACAGAACAAACATAGCATGCTATACACTGGATATCACAGGACATAATAAGCCAACAGGTCACTGTACATTAAAAATGGATTACAATATTTAAAGCTGTGTAATAAACAAGTCATTTTGATTAGGGTCCGTTAACACTAATCTTAGCACTTGATCATACAATTGAATTTTGCGAATGATTGCATTGATCACTATGTGCAGTAAATTGAAAATTGTAACGAGTATTTTATACAAATGATGAGGCACTTTTGACGGGACTTTATAAATAGATACCGCTGATACAAGTACTACCTCATTAAATTTGCATCATCAAAATACATTGAAAAGGTATCTGGCAGGAACAAAAAAAGGTACTAGCTCATCTCCGCGCATGCGCTGACGCTGCTACGTTAGGATATTTAGAATTCAATCACAGATGGTTAACACATGTCAAATAAAAAAATATATAAACATTAAAACATATACAAAATATAGCAATATGAACATTATCTACATATGCATGTATCTATCTACAATTTTGAGAGGAAAAAACAAAAACATAACATATTATAATACATCATAATTATGCCGACTGAAATGATGAAAACAAAATGATAATGCAATAATAAGGCAACACCATAATACACAACTTATGAAGATGACCTTGAGCTTCCAATATACAATACAGTAATTAACGTTTATACCAGAATAAATGGAATTAAAGATATTATACATGAAACATTTGTAATCAATAGAATGATAATAAAACATCTTTAAAGATGGCACCCACATGTGACATTATAATATGAGAGAAAACAGACTCAAATGGTAAAATATTAAATTAACAACATAATTAAACGCGAAGGAATGAAATGTAAAAACAAATTTACATTCATTTGTTCTGACAAGCGGGGAACATATTGGAAATAACCATATTCTACAATTCTTTATGTCCACAATATACTGTCCATTAAGAATAGCTCTTGCCAAGTTGCCAAGTTGTTCCTTAAAAGGCCGCAAATTTTGTTCGGCTTCCAGTTTGGGTAGCATACTAGTTAATTCATATTGCACTTGTTTAAAATGCGTTGTAACATTTATACATACACACGCATGCTGAAAGACTCGTTTATTGCACTATATCTTGTGTGGATATTTCACGTATCACTAAGATTCCATTCAATTCTCTTTGTGTACAATAATGACATGTGTAAACTTACAACAATCGCTTACAGTTAAAGTTGGGTTATTGTCATACGATTTAATTGTTAAAGGAATTGACTGCAAGCGACTAGAAAAGTAATGTCGCACATTACTGTATGTTGCGAAGTATTGAGATCATCTTATTAATAAGAACATTTCGACTTAGTCTTACTGAAAGCCACATGTACCGTTCTCAGATATGGATGTATGGAAATACACAAACATGGGGTATGAAATTTGGTCCAGATATTTCAGAATTTCATTATCATATTGACTATGAGAACATATAATGAGCCATTTTTTTTCTGAGGTATTTTTCCCCACCAAGAAAGAAGAATGAAGTTAAGTAATAACTTATTGTTGGCCTTTCCCAGAACTCAACTTTCGATCCATCTAACATAAAGCACAGCAAGGACATGGCGTCTGTCGGTTTGTCTTATTTTTGCTCTTCCTTGGAGGTCCAATCAGAACGTCATCCTCGGAACCATAGCTATTTGATTGGTTATCCCCACTTGTGTTGTCTTCCTCGATAGAGTCAAGCTCAGGATTATTTGGGATGCCTTCCACTCTGAGTACATGAAAAATCAGATCAATCGATATAAGTAGAAAATGAGGGAGTTGAATATCATTTTAAAGCAATGGTTGTTTTTCACTTCAATACTTATTTGTAACACACCTGTACAAGTGAACAACGAATTCCATTTGTTATGGACAATAGATCAATTCAATTCATGATAATATTAATAATAACAAATATATACCTCACTTAAGAAATCCAGCCATCTGATTGGTCGAAATTGCAGTCGTGATTTTAGCCATTCCCGTAAAGAAACAAAATATGCCAAAACCATTTACTAGTCCAAGAGTAAAATCCCGGCAAAATTCCAGTTACCGGGAAAATAATAAAATCTTGCTGCGATACCCATTGGTTTACGCGTTAACATTTTATTTGAGCAAGCGCGGACATCATATATTGCTTTTTGTCTGCGATTTCCCAACTGATCGAAAATTTCAGTCATTTTGGGGCGATGATAAACAGACAGTTTATCATATTTTCCGTGGTGTTTTAACCAATATTTACTCGATAAAAGGATTCTGTAAGAATTCTTTGTAGATTTTTGTTTGAATTCGGCATACAAAAGGGATATCGACTGCTTTAATACTCGATGACTGGCTGTTTCTATACTGGCTCTCGGGAAATTTGCCTCCGATGCTATCACCCCTCGGCGCTCCATTCACCCAGGCGCTCAATTCACTCAGGCGCACCTCGGAGTGATAACAGCGAAGGCAAATTTCCCTTGAGCGTATAAAAACAGCCAGTCCTCTCGTAGCAGTCGATATCTCTATACAATAATAGTGCTATTCTCAACATTTCCACTTTTAAACATGTATAAAGCATGACAATATGACCATTATTAAAAAAAAAAAAATTATGATCCATTACAAATCTCACTAACTGGTTTCGAAATGGTGATTATCGCCTACAACAATATTTCAAGGGAAAACTTAATTTCAAGTTTTCAACAGCTCAACAGTATGATGAGTATATTGCTTTTTTAAACTAATCAATATGAAATTAAAGAATTTTCAAGAGAAATTGAGGAACGGTTAACGATTATCAACATGATTAATAAGTACATTGAAAAAACGATGAAGACATATAAACTTATTACATTTATCATATGTATTGCCCATTACACAAGAAAGTCATTAATGTTAGAAGGTTATAATTTGTTTAGGAAAAGGTTGGAAGATGACAAGAGGGACCTAAGCCCATATAGAAATTGCCATAGCGAACAACAAGTATTTGCGTGTGTGTTATGGTTCTCTTACTTTAGTTGTTGATAACATCTCGTTACTGCAGATGGGCCTGTAAAGTGAGAAAGAGAGAAACAGAGATTGAGGAAAGAGGAGAAAAACGAAAAGAAATAATATGAAAAAGATAATGATGCGAGAAATAGAAAGAAAAAGAGGGAATAGGAAAATAAATCTATGGGGAGTTTCTTCGCACATGTTTTGTATGCAGTTGAAGCATGTTCATATTGTGTATTGATTATCATGCAATTATTCACTCGTCAACAATATTCCATGATGCATTTAAGTATGAAGTCGTAATAACGAATACATTTAGAGGCTCAAAACAATTCAGATGTGTGTTCTTTATAGCATCATATTCGGAGCCCAACATACATTGTGTCGATAGCTGGCGCTATTTCCCATATCATTATACCAAACAGAGACTAAATTTGGAATTTATTCAACAAACATAGAATACTATACACAGGATACAGCAGGACGTTATAAGCCAACAGGTCGAAGACATTAGAAACGGATTTGAATCCGTAAAAGCATGGCTCTTTGTTTGTTTCTCACCTTTTGTTCGTTCATCTTCATCGGTAGAGTAAGTATTTCGTTTTGTTGTCTTTTTGGTCTCCCCTGGACGTCCAGCATGACCGTCATCCTCAGGAACATGGCTCCTGGATTGGTTGTCCCCTCTTGTGTCATCTTCATCGATAGAGTCAGGCTCAGGGTTATTTGGGATGCCTTCCACTCTAAGTACATGACAAATCACATCAATATATATAGTAGAAAATGAGGAAGGGTAGAAATCATTTTAAAGCAAAGATTTATTTTTCACTACAATACTAATGATGATAGTAATAATAATAATAATAGTGCTAATTTCAACATTTCCACTTTTAAACATGTATATAGCATGACAATATGACCATTATATAAAAATAATACTTTTATAATTCAGTATAAATCTCACTAACCGGTTTCGGAATGGCGATTATCGCTTACAACAATATTTCAAGGAAAAACTAAATTTCAACAGCTTAACAGTATGATGAGTATATTGCTACATGTATCTTAAAATAATTGATATAAAATTAAAGAATTATCAAGATAAATTGGGGAAGGCTCAACAATTATCAACAAGGTTAATAAATATTTTGAGAAAAAGATGAAGACATTATAAACTTATTACATTGATCATACTTATTGTCCATTACACTAGAAAGTCATGAACGTTTAATAGGAGGTTGTATTTTTAAAAAGGAATATATTGGAAGATGATATGTAAGAGTGACATTAAGGTATAGAAATTGCCATAACGAACACAACAAGTATTTGCATGTGTGGTATGGTTCTCTTACTTTCGTTGTAGATGATCTCTCGTTACTACAGATGTACCTGTACAGTGAAAAAGAGAGAGAGAGAGAGAGAGAGAAGGAGAAAATGAATAGAAATAGTAAGAGAAAGATAATGATGTGATAAATAGAAAGAGCAAGAGAAAGAGGAAAATAAAACTATGGGGAGTCAATCCTTCGCACATGTTTTGTATACAGTTGAAGCATGGTCATAATGTGTATTGATCCGATTTAAATGCCTACCATCATGCAATTACTCACTCGTCAACAATGTTTTATGATGCCTTTTAGTATGGAATCATAATAACAAATACATTTAGAGGATAACAACAATTCAGATTGGTGTTCTTTATAGCATCAAATTCAATATCCAAACATCCATGTGCCATATGCATGATTATTGATCCAAAGACACTTTTTGTTTAATTAATGAAAACAGATGTGTGACGTCATGTAGGTGCCATTTTGTTAATTTATATTATTTAGCATATTTCCGTCGCACTATGATATTTCAGAATTATATTCATAGACTTATCGTCTATGGTTACGTTTTGGTCACGCCCATGTCCGTACGCACTGTACCAAATTAAACCCGATGTTAATATTTAGTTTTTATCGGGGTTTTTCTATTTTACTGGTTCATACTAACTTGCCATATAGCCCCTCAGGAGGTCTGCCAGACGCTGTTGCTTAATTGCAATTAGGGCTTTCATTAATTGTTCACATTCTCCAGACCTTTCAGTCCTTGTCCTCCAATCCCGAAGCATATGAAGTGTTCCCATGTACGAGTGGTTATCTTTGTTCTGTTGTATGTAACGTTCTATAACCGGAGGTTCAAACCCCAATCTTACGCCTAGATTGTCGATAACAGTATCCTTAGAAATCTGATTAGCTACCGTCCTGAGAAGGTCGTCAAAATCTTTGTCCCTGGATTCATCGGTAGGTCTATATTTGTATTGAGACAATATGAAATGTTTCTTTTTATATCATAATCTAACTTGAACAATATTACTATGTATAGCACATCAAATCACTGGGATTGTAAGTAGATACATAAACCAAATTTTCTTCTTCATTTTTGTTGTCGTTGTATGTCTTAAAATGTGTTTTTGTATATAATGTGCCTTATGTAAACCTACTCTAATAAGATTTTCCGGATATTTCCGAAGCACGAACATGGATTCTAATTCTTTTCATCGTTTTTGTTTCTTTCACTTTATTAATAAATGCAATTGTACACATTTTCTATCAATAATATATGGTTTATTTTCGTTTGTGTAGCGTGGATGACATGAGTCAAGGTATAACATTTTGATGAGTGTCAGGAGAATGTCATTTCCTCAAATTCCTTTGAATTCTATTTTTTTTTCTCCATTAAGTAAGATGGGGATCTATCCCTAAAATAAATTTATCTTCACAAATCTGAATATTAGTCAAAATGGACTTAGATAATGGCATTGCAAAGTCGTTAAATGAAAATATTGTTACAACACGTGAACAATCATGACAATTCTCGCTTATAATTGTTAATCTATGCTGGCTTATACTAGACAATTATCTAAGAACGATATCGGAATTTCATTAGGTAAGATATAAATTATCCCATCAATGAATAATCAATAATGATAAGCGTATATCGGCATTGGCGATTAGTACACAAATCTCACTTCTCTTTAGAAGTAGAGGCTTCACCGGTTGCTGCTGATGCACCTTGAAGAAGAATATCGACTGATGTGGATGCCGACGATCTCGGGGATGCCGATTCTGTTATTCCTTGTGATGTCTCGGTTATTTCTATTTTAAGAGCGGGAAATTGTGTTCACTTTATAAAACTATGTAGACCTATTCATTACGTTCATGTTATTGATTGTATAATCCTGTTGCACTATAATGGAATTACGATCAATTAGACACATCATAACTTTTCATTGATTAAATTTGTTGCCTCCTTTCATATTATTTATTTTAATCTTCTAACGATCAACATGCAATTTGTGTTAAATGGTATCGATTAACGTAAGCAAAATCATAAAATTGCAATAAAGCTTCTGTCTTAAAATTGGAAGGGGAGGGAAATAGTTAGAAAAAAAACAGAATGAAAAAAGCACAATGCAAACAGTAGGTGTGTTTTTATCTTAACGATGACATTCACAGTTATTTGTTTAAAGTTCATCTCTGCCGATGACATGACATAGTGTCTGTCCATGACAAAGAGTTTTCACAAAAGTTGGAGCTTGGTTTAAAATTCAATCAATGTGAAAAGACTTCCTTCACTATTAAATATTCGCAGTTGATAGTAAATGTCAATGTAAATTAGTTTAGATTCTAGATAATGTACATGGTTACCTTCCAAGTGCATGGGAACCAGGAGCTGCTTAGTTGTGCTTTGTTTAAGGATGAAGTGTAATATCACTTTATACATGCCAGTGTCTCGTGTATCCACTGTGAACATCACTTTGTGCTCAGTCAGATGGCGAATCTCACTTTCCTGTAGAGTCTACAAAATAATCATAACATTTGTTGTGTATATATCTTTATATAATTTGTACATATATTTTAATATGTACGTATGTATTTATGTACTGTATATACAGCTTAATAATAAACCGTACAAATTCTACGTAACCCGTCAGACAAAAATGCTGCTGAACGGACTACAGTTGTATTTGAAGTATTGGGGTGACCCACATAATGAATCTCTTATTTCAATCCTAGCTACCTTCAAAAACGAATTTACAAAGAAGTTAGATCTCTTTAAATAATTTTTCTGCAGGATCTGAAAAAACGTTCCAATCATCAATTAATATGTAAAACCATATTTTAACCAGTCTGTCATATATTTAACATGTCATTATACATATTTTTAAAAAGAATCCACACCCTTATGCAAGTTGAGCAAAAGATTGACGAATTTGGGTAGCATAATGTCCACTGCCTTTTAGGTTAAGAGTTTACCAACTAATTTTGGTGAGCTGGAATTGCCAAACAGCAGATTACCAACCATAATTTGCCCCAACTCCCGAATTGCCAAATTATTGGTTACATAATCTGTGGTCAATTAATCCATTGCTAAATAGTTTTCCTCCAAAAGTCTTTATCCAATATTCTATCCAATATAGAGTACACGTAGTCCTAATCGCAAATGAGGCATTTCCCAACTCTCAAAAACTTAGATTTCGGGCAGTGATTATCTGACTTTCATTTACTAAACTGATACTGATTATACTGGTTATATTAATGTTACCGTGAGCCCGTCTTCCATTGAGGTGCTTTCTTTACAAGTTATCTTTAATCCTCCAGAACGCCACTTAACTAAGAATTGCTCTCCGGTGATCGGAGCCATATATCCATGCTGTACCTAGAAAATAATGTTAAGAAAAAGTAAATAATAGTTCAAATACATTTTCACTCAACAATGTTCATTATCAGTCTTAAAGAGAGAAAGGGGAACGATTGAAAAAGAAAAAAAAATGACACGTGAATATATCAAAACCAAAGGTCTAATCGAGGATTTACCGAAGATAAGAATCTGCAAGCATTACTAGAGATATTTTAGCCTTAATAATGAAGATGCAAATAAAAACAATAATGATAACAATATTGGCTTTTTTTAAACATCACTTTATTGGGCACACTAGCCCAACAATAAAGGAGACATAAGAGCCCAGAATATAACCAATTCATTGCAATATAAACTCAACAATAACTTATTTACCCAATATAAGCACATCGATATCAATGCTTCTTTTCATGCGGGTCCTCCAATTATTATACCCTTATCATTGCCAGGTACCCATTTAGTAGTAATTAAGAATTAATGTCTTGACAAAGGACGTCACCGCCTGGCCAGGATTCAAACCCCCAAACGCTTGGATTAAGAGAAAAGTGAATGGACCACAGTAACATATCACTTCGATGTAATCCGTTTACACTTTATCTTGAATTGTTTATGACAAATATAAATGCACGGAAGAAAATGACGATAAAGAGAGGGGAAAACAAGAAGAATAAGTTTAAGATAAGACACAAAGAAAAACAGTTTACCTCTCCTTTTGCAATGTTTTCATCTCTTACATGGACAAACAACACGTGTTGAACATTCTTTGGAGTTAACACAGGAATATATGGTGTACAAATAACACGTTTTCCAATGAATATCCATGTGATGACAGCTACAATCCAAATTTCAGAGAAATGGTTCATGTAGATATCTAGGTCCCTATGTCTTACAACACATCGCAGGCTCCCGTTGGTAGAAGGAATTGCTGTAAAACTTTCAGAAGCTGTCCATGCAAAATATCAAAGAAATCGAGTTAACGTACGTTTATCCAAATCTTTTAATAATTATTACAAATTCATCAACAAGTATCGCAATTCTTGTATCTTACTGCAAAATAAAGGAAACATGTTTTCCTTCTCTAACAGTAATTATAATTCTTGAAAGGCGTTTTTGTGCAATTAAACTCCTTGAGTATATCTATTACTTTATTTAACAAATATCAATGTGAACGGGACAGAGAGAGAGAGAGATTGAGAAAGACCAGATTTTACCACTCTTGCGATAATAAGTGACGACTTCCACAGCCTCAGGCTTTGTGAATATACCACAATGGGGCATCGTTACTATCACTGGAAGGTCAAAGGTTGCATCGGAAGGCGACATCCTCAAGCCGATGGCAATTTTGGCTTCCGTTTCCTTCAGCACCAACTCAGGTGGAATGTCATGGATTGGTTCGACGATGACATCCTTTGCTCGGTAAGCTTCGTTTGGTGGAATTCTTACTTCAATACCATGCTTCTCAAGCCGAATGATGCCAGTACCATCACTCAAATCCTCCCTGCTTTCAAGATTTTGAACTGGGGTATCATCTTGGTGGGTGCTCGGTGGAGAGATATGGTGAGCGGACTCTATTATCTGTCCCTCCCCATCTGTAGGTTGTGTAGTGTACTCATGTGGTCTGAATTTCGCCGGCTTTACTCCTTCTCCAGATTCCATCCATGCAGAAATGGGTTGCTCGGAATGCTCCACTTCTGTAAATGAATTTGAATTTTCTTCTAGTACATGTTCTACTACTAATAATAATTATAACTATATTTACATATAGCACCGAGGATAAAAGGCGCTGCCCCTTCAAGTCTAAAGAGCTGTTTGTTTTCAGATGCTTTATAGGTATTGAAAGGATTTAAAACCAGGTTGGAATTTAGGAATGAGACAGAAAGGAGCCGATGTAGATTAAAGTGGATTTGATGAAAGAGATATGGATATCTGCTTCCAGATACCCTTAACCCCTTTATGACATGCATCTTGATACGAGTATCCTCTGATGCGATTTAGATTATGAAATTGCCAGATTAGGGTACGACAAAAATAGGTGACACGGTCAGATATTCTCATGTATCAATCAAACACAGCACCCAGGATCCTGAATACAGGATAAGGAGATATTTTGATCACCATTAGAAAAGGAGAGGTTAATGATAATAACACTGCCTGCCTCTACCTGAGAAATGATTTGTAACTATAAAAAGCAAGAATGAATAACTTAATTGCGTTTACTGCCGTATTGATAAAACTTACTTATCATTCTACATCACATTCACTCTCGATAATATTTGTGTTAAAGTTGTCATATGGGGCTTATATGTAGAAATTCTATAAAAATCTCCTACATCAAAAATATATTTGAAAAATATATATATCTACATATTTTTCAATGAGTGATTTTTAAAATAAATGTAGACACCAATGTAATATAACAAGGCATAACAAGTCATTTTTTTATTGTATTTTATTTGTACTTCATGGTATGGAGATTATTTAAAGCAAATGCTGTTTGATTAATATTTTAACATGGTCCATTAAGTTCACTTTGAACATGGAGTATGATTAATTTATTTACTTGCCAATAATAAAATATTTGTAATAATATATTAAATATATGAAGGGGATACCTACCTTTATCTTCATGTTCCTCGTCCATACTCAGAACTCTAAAACGAAAAGCCATAATAATTGACAGTAAAATTTGACCCATATCCAGGTAAATGTTTGCACCGAAGTTACCCTACCGTTTGTGTATAAAGGGCCATTACCCTAAGTGATCAGGGGCCTTTAATCAGAAGTTTGGTTGTAATGGTTTTAAATAGCTTACCTGGGGTAAATATTTGCGCTGATTCCGAAAAAGTCTTATTGACCCTCGTCAACACATTTTGGTGTTTTTGGTCCAAACTGATTCCATTATAGTCACTTTTGATAAGGGTCAGGGGTATTTTTTCATGTCGTCAGTAAAGGCAATATAATGGACATATTCTTCTTTTTTCGGGGGGGGGGGGGGCAAAGATTGACCATTTGTATTGAGTTTTGTCCGAAATCAGCCCAAATCTTCATTCGAAATCAATCGAAGAGTGGATATTGACATCCGAATGAAATATAAATATGCGCTGATAGCAGAACTATCAATCTCCTTGACTAAATTTACACAGTTCGGACTGCTCTGGTCATTTTGGCTTCTTTGAAGCAAATTGAACATTTACGCAACTTCTTTAGCAAACTTCTGTGAGCAGGGAGGAATTCAATTGACTTGAAATTGAGCAGAATCTGCGACAAGTTAGATTTAATATACTAATCCCAGGATCAAAAATTGTCTTGATTTCAAAATGTCAGCTGTATGGGCCCCACTCTTTACATTTTGGTAATTTTTGTCACTTTTGGTCCAAAAATGAGCAAAGTGGTCAAAATAGTGAAATTTATGTGACCATATTGTCTTTGAATCAGAACATATTTTTACATAGAATTTCGGTTTCACAACACATCCAACCAATTACTCTGACTGAGTTTTAGACTAATGTTGAACTGTGCAAATTCATTCAATGAGATTAACTGTTCGGATCTTGAATTTTAGTCAAAATTTACTAGGATGATTGCATTACGAAACCTTAAATGAAAATATTATACCAAAACGCAAACAATCATGACAATTATTGTTTATAACTTTAGGTCTATGCTGGCCTATAGATAGATATCTAAAGACGATATCAGGAGAATATTATTACAGTTTTTAATTATCTAATCATAATAATAATAATCTTTTAAAAGTCCACTCCAAACATTATTTAAACCGAAAATGGAAATTCTTTTTGCCCAATTGATCGTGAGCCCGGCAGCCACTGAGCAGCGCCAGATCGACGTTGCTCTATCGCTAATTGTTGAACGCCAAACAAGGTAGCAGCAACTCCCATCTTTTAACGTCTTTTGGTATGACGTGGCCGGGGTTCGAACCCATGACCTCCCGGTTGTGAAGCGAACGCTCTACTGACTGAACCAACACTCCGGTATATATCATTAGGATTATATTTTAAAATATTAGTGATTAGGAAATAATTCTAACCTGGCCTTGGATATACAAGCTTCACTAGCTGCTGGTGAAACATCTTGAGGAGAATTGTCGACTGATGTGGATGCCGACGGTCTTTGGGATGCGGAAACAGGTTTTCTAGATGATGTCTCCGTTGTATCTAATCGGAAGAATAGACATTGTGTTTAAAGGTTATACAACAATTTGGTATGGGGCCATGAATTTTGATCAAATGAAAATATTGGAAGCATATGTGTTTCGCTGAGCGAAATTTATTTTGTGTTTTTTAAGCAAGTTGAAAATCTTAGAGGAGATTTTTTAGAGTTCAGATTGTTTGTTTCATAAGATGAGAAAGAAAGTTCATTTTGTTAATTTTAATAACAAGAAAGCTAAATATTTATTCTCTTTCAGCCTCAATGAAGCATTTAGGTATTTTATAGAAGGTGAATTGACAATTTAAATATTTACAATGTCTGTTGTATTTATGATCGATGTTTTTTATAGTAGGATTTGAAATGGCCTTTTCTTTGAGTATTTGTTTTTGAAGGACACCTTACTTTCGGCTTCGATAACTAGCAAAGCCATTTTAGACACTTGCTCGTGTAGTCTGTCGAGCGTCAAGTCACTGGAGATGAGCTCTCCAGTTTTCCCAGTTTTCCCCGTTTTGTCCTGTTTTTACAGTGACACCAGTGAGCCCAGTGTTTCGGCAGTAAATTGCTTAGTTCCGGCCACAGAAGTGAGTTTCTGATATATAGATAAAATATGTAAATTATAAGTTGAATTTCATTTGTTCAACTTCGGTAAACATTTAATCGCACGTGTAAAAGTGGATCTTATACGTGTGGTGCTATGCCAGGGACATTACTGTATAATTGTTGCCGTTTTGACGAAGAGTAAAAGTGGATATATGTAAAGGTGAATAAGAGAAAATGTCAATTTAGGTGAGATTTCGTCAATTTATATTGAACTGTATGGTGTTTGTTTAGTCATTGCAAGTGAAGTTTTGCTTCATGTAGATTTCTGGATAATGTAATTTACAAGCAAGTGGTTTGTACTGTGCAGGGTGTAAATGTCACCTACTTAATTATGCGCACAGCTAGAGCCAAGCTTTTACATGGGGCTTTGCATTGATAGCAGTCTTCATGTTTTGAGTTATCTTTGTAACATAAACAGAGAGTTATGAATTATAGGTTTGTGAAGACTAATTGAGTATAGGCCTAGTTCAGATAAAGGAATTTGGTCACAATTTTAATGTGAATTATTAGGAACAAATGTTGATTTTCAGATTGGGTTGATATTTTGGAAAGGTGTGATTTAAGCAAGTATATTGTGATAGGCTTTTGGATTTCAGCCATAGCATTTATTTTCGTTAGGCTTTTATCAAGATGTTCATGAAAGTATACATTTGTAGTGACATATGTTTAACTAAAGTAGTTGCTTATTAATTATGCAAATACAAATGCATGTTTATGTATGGCTACCAAATCACAAGGTTCAGGTTTAGAACAATTTAGGTAATTGATATACAAGTGGTGTATATTTTGGAGTACAAGTTCATTAAGTTGTATTAGAGGCACTCAGAAATAAGAAAACAAAGGAAACTTTTTCGTGCAATACTTATTAATTTATTGTATTTTCTGTGCATCTTATTCTCATTACAGATTGAATTTTGAGTCTGTGTTGTCTTCGACTCTTCATACTACTCTTCGTTTGAGGAAGCTAATAAAGACTTCATAATCCCATTTCGAGTTTGGAACTTTTGCAATTTGTTTCATGGTTAGCGAACCAATATGCGATCCTACAATATTCAGTGATCATTGTTGCGGTTGAAATTGAGTCTAAAGTTTTGAAATTGTAAATAATAAACTCTTTATGTTGTATAGCTCCCTCTCAAGGCCAATATATTAATTAAGCCATAAAACAATGTTTCTTGAATAAAATCCACCGATGGGCTATTTCCGTTTGAAAATTATTTATCACACCTACATATTCTGAGATTTTCAGGGTAGCAGCTGCAATTGTATGACCGTAAGTGCTATTTGGAATGTTGATGCTCAATTTTACTCCAAAGCAGAAGTGCGTTAGGGGCTAAATTTGCTAGTGCTTATAATACATCCACAGGGGCATTTAATATCAAATTTGTAAAGAATCACTATCCATCCAATTTTCGAAATTTCCTAAAACTTTGCATTAATACCTTTAACTTTGTAAAAAATATTTGATCATTTTGTTTGTTATTACTTGTAAGATTGTCTTGGATTATGAATTAATTTATCATTTAATTACAGAAATAAACATTTTCAAATGATTTAATCTTGTTCTTTCAATTAAATATCCGCATTTTGATTATACATGTACTGATCTGCAATTCGTGATAGTGAGATTGAGTTTAAATACAAAATAAAAAAGTATTGATTAATGCTAATAACATTCTTACATTTCAGTGAAGCTTCTTTTTTAATGGGAGGGGGGGGGGGGGGTCTTCTAACCTCCTTCCAAAGAAGATTAGCCTATGGACATTTCAACGTTTCAACATTCTATTGAACGAGGCGTCAGCCGAGTTGAATATAATCAGCGAGCTTTCGATTTTAGGCACCCGACGTCGGCTACTACGGGTGACGTCATATTCATCCCCTGCGCATGCGTGAGCTTCTGGGCCCACGTTCCCTTCCAAATAGCCCGACGGGAGTCGGCGGCAATTTCCGTAAATCGCCGTCGCCATGAAAACGTCAACGTGGGTGTAGTTTCATCACCTTCTTTTATGTTATTATTTGTTTTTATTATTCTAGTATTTCATCTTGCTATCTTTTGTTTCTTCTTCTATCACCTTTTCTTATTTTATTCTTTGCTTTATCATTCTATCACTTTCTCTTTCTGTCTTTCCTTATGTCATTCTTTGTGTCTTCCTTCTATCACCTTCTCTTATTTTATTCTTTGTTTTTATCATTCTGTCACTTCCTCTTGCTATCTTTCCGTATGTTATTCTTTGTTTCTTTCTTCTATCACCTTCTCTTATCTTATTCTTTGTTTTTTTGTTATCATTCTATCACTTCCTCTTTCTATCTTTTCTCATGTTGTTCTTTGTTTCTTCTATCACCTTCTCTTATTTTATTCTTTGTTTTTATCATTCTATCACTTCCATTTTCTATCTTTCCTTATGTTATTCTTTGTTTTGTTATCATTCTATCACTTCCTCTTTCTATCTTTCCTTAATATGTTATTCTTTGTTTCTTCCTTCTATCACCTTCTATTATGTTATTCTTTGTTTGTTTATCATTCTATCACTTTCTCTTTCTGTCTTTCCTTATATTATTCTTTGTTTCTTCCTTCTATCACCTTCTTCTCTGTTTTTCTTTGTTTTTATTATTCTATCACTTCCTTCTATCACCTTCTTTTATGTTATTCTTTGTTTTTAACAGTCTATCACTTCCTCTTTCTATCTTTCTTTATGTTACTCTTTCCCACCTTCTCTAATGTTATTCCTTGTTTCTTCCTTTTATCACCTTCTCTTATGTTATTCTTTGTTTCTATTGTTTTCTCTTCCTATCCTTTGTTTATTCTTCTATCACCTTTTCTTATGTTATTTTTTGTTTTAGCATTTTAACTTTCTATTTCTGTCATCCTCATGTTATTCTTCGTATCAGATTTTCGCGCACTGTGAATTTATTACCTGATTTAATCACCTGATCTAAACAAAATTGGTCACGTGACCGACGAAAGCACCGACGTGACAATCGAAAGCACTGCCGCGAAGGGGACGGACGTGAGCTGTGCAACGTCTCCACGCTCCAGTACCTCGTAGTAGCCGACGTCGGGTGCCTAAATCGAAAGCTCGCTACTAACGTAAATCTTTCAACGAATGCAAATATTCGCACTATTGAACGAATGAAAAACATTCATTATTTGCTTTATACAACATCCAAGAGGTCTAATAGAACGTTAATCAACAATATGCTTTACTCCACTTACATTAAAGATAAATTAATGTTGGAGTCAAGCCTTCTTGATTACATGCATTCATATTTCCTTTGCGTCAGATAAATGCAGGGATACGCGCATGGCAGAGAGGTATGCAGTCTGCATATAACCAAAAATGCACGCCCGTGCAATCGAACATCTATTAAATATCATGTGACCAACAATCCTCCAATCAAATGACAAGGATCCACGTAGGTGTTGTATTAAATAGGATATTCAAAGTGTCTTAGAGTTGATTTTTTGACAGTCTCTGCGGAAGGAATCGTTGTGTGTGCGTATAGTGTGAAAGGCTAGAGTTAATTTTATGTCTATTTCTTAATCGATTGCAAATTGTGTATGTGCTGTACATGCATCAACATAATTATGACATAGATAATAACTTAAAAACTGGCTTTCTCAACAAATATTATGTATAAATGATAATACAGATTTAAAATTAAAAAGAAAACACACAGTAGGTCTGTTATCTTAAAGAGGAAATTGACAGTTTTTTTGTTAAAGTTCTGCCCTATACATTCATTAATGTACATCCATGAAAAAGAGTTTGCACATATGTATCAGAAGACAGGGCTCTGTTTAACATTTAAACAATGTGACGAGGAAACAACTTCCTTGACTAAAATTTGCCGTAACGTCACGGAGGCATACAAAGAAAAGTATTGGCAAACGTGTAGAAAAAAATCTTTAAGATTCAAAGTGTAAGATGTCAATATGACATACATACATTTAAGTGAGGGTTCCATATGTGTGAGTTCAGACAAAGCTTATAATACTAACCTTTGGTAAATGCTCTCTGCATATCGCCAACATATATTGCACAACCTTTTGCACAACAGGCGGTCTTATCCTGGGCTTTCAGGATATCTCTTATGTGGAACCACTCCTTATCGCCGAAGTTAGCACACCCTGGACACCATATTCCAACACGATATTGTATCCGCCTTGCCCATCGCTTTTTGAGATCCTTCAGTGTTTTATGCAGATAGTCAATAATCTTAATCAATGAAATAAATTACATTTACTAGTAGCATAATAAAGCACTATACACAATATATCAAGATGCCTAAGACCAGTATGTTACTTGCAGCAGACAGTAATTTATGCATGCTAATTACCACACTCTGTATAACAAACCATAATGAATTATATACCAATGGGTAGGCGGCGTAGGCCACCAATACAGATATAAACCAATAATTTGAAATAACAAGTCAACTTTGATTATGTCTCGCCCGCCTGTAACCAGATTACATGAATGTGGCCAAAGAGTAACCCTGATCCGAGGATGGTTGCATTAGGAGCAAGGGCATAGTTACTAGTTATAAGAAAGTCTCGGAGGGGAGACAATAAGTAGTAATAGGTGCTCTTTCACCCGAGGCGATCTTGGCTATAAAGTGATGAACAATGCTGAAACTTAGCGTAGAGATTAACTGAAATTAGAGTAGAGTGTATTTCATAAATGGTAAGCCCATGGAGTTATTGACAAATAGTTACTATTCACATAACCGTGAATTGACAATTCTGCCTTGTGTACAAAACATATGAGAGAATTGTCATTTTGGCCGCAATTTGTTATGCTGCGCGGTACCCGCTGGTCGAATTCAAAAAAATATTGTATCAAAAGACGTGCCTATAGGGAATAAAATCATGAAAGCTTGCAGGATAAAAAATATATATCCTTGAATGCACGCTGCAAAGATAGGTGGAATCACCCCCCCCCCCCCCTCCCCCCCCCCCCCCCCAATTCTCCCCGTCCATTTTAGCATCAATACTTACGTCCTTATTCAAGTTGACTGTAGCTGGTTGTCGCGCAGATGGTGCACCGTATGGGGTCACTGCATACATCATAACCTATTAAAGATACCAGAAGATGAAAACAAGTAATCTTGTTAAAGATGTAGGCCTAAATCTACAAAATACTACGGTATTTTCTTATATTACATGGGTTTCATAGGGATAAGAGACTACAGCACGCAAGAATTATACAGATATATCAAGGGTAACATAGTTTTATATGTCACCCGAAAAAGGGTTGAGTCAATTATTATCTATATCAAATATCCCATAAAATCAGTGTAGGTCGTACCTATACTCCATAATCACAACAATTTAAAATCTCTTTATAAAGGGATTCAAACTACGCTATGATTTATTGACCATCACATAAAGTTGTTATATCATTCAATATGTGTGGATTATAAAAGGAAAATCCTTATTACAAAAATGTTTGAAAGGATCAACTCTTGAAACAATACAATGGTCACTATTTTATATATTATATGCTTGTTTCTCCATATATTTCCTGCTCTGTGGAATTTTATACAATATCAGTATACCGGTTAAAAGAAGTGGGGCAATTAGAGAGAACAAAGTTACAAGGGATTATGTAAGTTACACAAAGCTGAAGGCGAGCTAAGACTTTTACTACATCAATTTTTTTCCTGGCAAATTACGCGAATTTGCATATCCAACTTTAATCGGGAATTGAGATGCATACCAAGATATTTGAATATTTTGCTTTGCAATGCGTTTTCCATCTATGTTAACATTCGCATCATTAAAGAGCAAGTCCGATCCCAGAAAATTACTTTCAATAGAAGCAGAAAAATCAGCCAAACAGAACCGAAACAAATCAGACAACTCGTTGGAACAATGCATGAAGTCTTTCGTATACGGCTGATTGTCAACGAAACGGAGTTAAGTCTGTTGTTAATTTCTTTTGTTGATACGGCAGGCAGCCAGTGAAAACGAATTCGTTTAATCAAATTATGGAAATGCAAGCACTACTTTAAACAAACAGAACTTTGTTATTCCTAGATCATTTTTCCCGATTGAGGTGTCATATGAAAGGGCAGAAACTAGACTTTCTAGAAATGTGATTTTCTCTTTGAAATTCAGATACCGCCCGCCAATTAAACGACTATTCGGTTTCCTCTCTTCAAATTGATTTTAATCACAATCAGCCGTATACGAAAGACTTCATGCATGGCTGATTGTCAACGAAACGGAGTTAAGTCTTTTGTCAATTCTGCTTTTTGCTACGGCAGGCAGCCAGTGAAAACGAATTTGTTTGCTAAAATTATGAAAATGTAAGGGCTACTTTAAACAAACAGAACTTTGTCATTCCTTGCTTATTTTTCCCGATTGAGGTGTCATATGAAAGGACAGAAACTCGACTTTCTAGAAATATGATTTTCTCTTTGAAATTCAGATACCGCCCGCCAAACGGCTTTTCGGTTCCCTCTCTTCAAATTGATTTTAATCACTCATGCGTGAAATATGCATCATAATGAGTTACATCAAATATAAGAAGAGGATCTAAGGCGAGGCGTCAAAAATATCGATACCAGCTGGCTCCCGCCTCACGTATTGGCGGATCGAGGCTGCAATTCCGCCCGAAGCCTGGCTGGGGCAATTAATTTTCACTTATTAGCCCAGCCGGCTTGCGCCAGGCTGGGATCTGACTTTTACCCCGGAATCTTTAATCGGCCCATCCACCCCCGGCCTGGCGGCACGTCTATAATTGGCTCAGCCAGGCTGCCGCCAAAAATAGGTTGTTAAAGTTGCAACTTTAAAGTTTCCAGCTGGCGGTCGCCGTACGGAGATGCTTAAAGTTTTAGTGGCGGCAGCTAGGCGGTGATGCTTGTAGTCCAGAATCTGCACGGTCCTTTATAATTTCCCCACACTTGATCCAAGCCGTCGAAGATGGCGTTATCAACAGACTCATAATTATGCTTACCAGCCCGCGCATATTTTTTTTACACGACTGTTTAGCCACTTCAGTCAAATATACTGTGCAAACGACTAGAGACAGAGTCTAGTATTACCCTTAGCAGTTTTGTTGGATTGCTGGATCTGTACGTGTGTACATGTATACTCGTTATTTGTGTCGGGTTAAATCTATCCTCTATTCTCTTTCATTATGTATTTCTGTGTTCTTCTTCAATCTATCCTCTTCTCTTTTGTCATGTATTTTTTTCTTCTTCAATCTATCCTTTTTCTCATTCGTTATATTTTGTTTTTCCTTCAATCTATCCCCAGTTCTCCTTCGTTTTGTATTTCTTTTGTGCTCCTTTATTCTAACCTTTTCTCTTTTGTTTTATGTATTTCTTATTTCTCCTTCAATCTATCCTTTTCTCCTTCGTCATCTATTTTTTTGTTTTAATCTGATAGATTCCCTTTCTCCTTCTTTATATGTATTTCCCTACGGTTTTTCCTTAGTCTAGATCTTTAATCCTCTTAGCTCTTCAATCATGCATTTCTATGTTCTTCCTTTGACTTATCCTCTTCTCTTTCCTTATGTATTTCCTTGTATTTCCTTGTATTTCCTTCTCCATATCCTCTCCACTATCCTTGTTTTCCCCTTTCTATAATTTCCTTCCCTGTCATGGGTGTACTTGCTTGGCTTGCACATAGTGCGCTGACGACTTAGACTCTTTCACCAGAGCACTTCTTGGAATTTTTTCACGAAAATGGCTAAACAGTTGTGTAAAAAAAATATGCGCCACCAGCCCAGCCTGAGTTTCGCCGGGCGGCGCATATTTTTTTTACACAACTGTTTAGCCACTTCAGTCAAATATACTGTGCAAACGACTAGAGACAGAGTCTAGCATTACCCTTAGCAGTGTTACACAGTGTACATACTCGTTATTTGTTTCGGGTTAAATCTATCCGCTCTTCTCTTTCATTATGTATTTCCTTGTTTCTCCTTCAATCTATCCTTTTCTCTTTTGTCATGTATTTCTTTTTTTCTTCAATATATCCTTTTTCTTCTTCGTTATTTCTTTGTGTTTCCTTCATACTATCCCCCAGTTCTCCTTTGTATGTATTTCTTTTGTCCTTCATTCTAACCTCTTCTCTTTTATTTTATGTATTTCCTTGTTTCTCCTTCAATCTATCCTTTTCTCTTTTGTCATGTATTTCTTTTTTTCTTCAATCTATCCTTTTTCTTCTTCGTTATTTCTTTGTTTTTCCTTCAATCTATCCCCCAGTTCTCCTTCGTATGTATTTATTTTGTCCTTCATTCTAACCTCTTCTCTTTTATTTTATGTATTTCTTTGTTTCTCCTTCAATCTATCCTTTTCTCCTTCGTCATCTATCTTTAATTGTTTTAAACTGATAGATTCCCTTTCCTTCTTTATGTATGTCCCTGTTTTTCCTTAGTTTAGATCTATGATCCTCTTACCTCTTCAATTATGTATTTCTATGTTCTTCCTTTGACTTATCCTCTCCTCTTTCCTTATGTTTTTCATTGTTTTTCCTTCTCCATACCGTCTCCACTATCTTTGTTTTCCCCTTAGCTATTATATCTTCCCTTCCCTGGGTGTACGTGCTTGCACATAGTGCGCTGACGACTTAGACTCTTTCACCAGAGCACTTCTTGGAATTTTTTCGCGAAAATGGCTTAACAGTTGTGTAAAAAAAATATGCGCCGCCGGGCGTCTTAATTTAATGATCACGCCATCATCGGCTGGTAGCAAGTAAGTAGGAATAGGTGGCGTTGGTGTGGTGGAGATCAAAATTAAATAGGCCAGATTCTGGACTTTGATGCTTGAAGTTGCAACTTGTTGAAACGTACTGAGCTTTCCCTAAAAAATGGCGCTCATTTTCCGATTGTGACGTCATTTCAAGCTATGTTTACATTTCTATTCACGCCGGGCTTTGCGTACAAAAAGAGATGGACGTTAAGCAACGAGGGGAAAGATACAGTGATAGACCTTGACAAAAACTTAGCAACACCCAACAAATCTTGAATACAGAATGTTTCAAGCAAACGTGGCTGCCGTGATGCTGGGAACATAGTTTAGACGTAGCTTTGAGGGCGATTGTTATCGCGCCTGTTCACAGCGAAACGCACCTGTTTTTAAATTGCTTGGATTAGCAAGTGTGCGCTTGTAAAAACGACGCTTGGCTGGAATGCTCCCCCAGGGAGTATGTGTGCGGCAAAGCCTAAATCCGATGACCGGGGTAATAATTGTGAAGCGCTTCGAGAAGGCCTTCGGTCCTGAAAAGCGCTACTATAATAATCTAAGAACTAGCTATTATCATAATTATTATTGACAATGTAAGTGTATAATTTCAAATATTTCATGTCATTTTATGTCTTTATATCCACTATCTTACACCATTTAAATTTAGTGTCCACTCAGGGGCGTCTCCAAAGTGGGGGGGGGGGGGGTGTGATCTGTCAGGATATTGTCGGTAAATTGGCTGCCGTCGGGAAAAAAAGAGAAAAGGGGGAGGGAAAAAAAGAGAGGGAAAGGGAAAGAAAAGAAAAAAGAAAAAGAAAAAGAAAAAAAGGAAAAGAAAGGAAAGAGAAGAAAGAAAAAGAAAAAAGAAAAAGAGGGAGGAAAGGATAGAAAGAAACAAAAAGAAACTAGAATTTAAATCGATTAAGGTGGTCTGTTTTCAAGTCTTATGATAGATTATAATATTTACTATATTGAGAAAGGAAGAAGTTATATAGACATGTAAAGAATGATCATTATCATGATGATCATGATGATGATGATCTTGATAGTAATGGTGATGACGATGATGATGATGATCATCATCATGATGATGTTGATGATTATGATGATTAATGATGATTGATGATTGATGATTATGTGAGTTCAATAATGCAACAGTCTATTTTTTTATATAGAGATACTGTTCGAATGATGATGATTATTTTGATATGTTTGTCATTATTGTTCATTGAAAAGGGAGAGAGGAAGGATGGAATGTACGTACATGTATGTATGTGAAATTACTGTACACTGAAAGTACAAACATGATGTGTTTATTAGTAATGTCGTTCAGAAGCATTATTGTTGTATATTTGTGTGGTACAATGTATTTTTAACTTGGACTAGCTGTTCTTTGCATCATTAGTTCCCAAAAGAAAAAGTACAAGAACAGAAATGATTTATTTTGGTTAATAACATTTATTTTATTGTCATGCTGTGCAAGTACACATAATTATATGGACAACTTTGTTGCAAATGATGTTGAAGTGCCAAATGTTGCACAATACTCTAATGTTTCAGTTTGGTGTTTAGCAGACCTCAATAAGGTGTTTTCAAGGTTGTTAGTGTTATGAAAGTTCTATTTGACTTTGTCTAGTATTTTGCAGTTCATGATTTCGACAAGGATTTTGTAATGTCAGGTTTAAGACAGCAGTCCTTTTATTGTTGTGTTATAACTAACCTCGTATAGGATTTTACACAAATACAAGTGCTAACAACTCTCAAAAGAAAATAGCCAAATCACTCATATATATTTTGGTTGTTAGATTTGATTTTAATATCCAAACCGATTCAGTTACATAGTATTATGTGCCGATACTGTATGTATTCAACAGGCTTAAAGGTACTGTCCCTTGTGCATCCAACCTCAAATGCTGTAGAACTTTGCAGGAATTATGAATATGTCATGTATGTCCTATCTGTGAAATTTAAACGTTAGCAGTGTCCTCATATTCAAATTATGCAAGGAATCCGTTTACTTGTTAGACTTCACTGTCAGACACTATTGAGTGAATGACTGGCTTTTTTTCTTCTTTGGTAATAACATACATGAAAAGTGTTGTAAAGGGTACATGAGCATTTGTCAACATCAATAACCCACTTCTTGTGATGGCCAAGATTAAACTGATTGAATCTTTGCGCAGCATAAAACGTATGACCATTCGGTACGATTGTCTGAAAATCAAGACTATTACTTTTGGGCTCTATAGCCCTAAAGTCGATTTGACAACTAATAGTCGTTATTTTCCCACTTGAAGACATTTTCAAGCCCCACCTTTTTTAGGGAAGTTCTAAATTAGTATTATCTTTCAAATGCAGTTGGAATTTAACTTTTTCATTTTTTTGGCCTGCAAATGGGACATAGTACCTTTAATGCACCTTCTCCAACATTATAGGAAACTCTATCTCAAAGAAGGGAGAGGTGTAGTAATGTGATATTTGCTATGTATATCCATCAGAAACTTGTCTGTACGAAACAGTGAAATACTGCCCTCTCCGGCAGAATAAAGTAAGCTTATAGCAACGAGCATAATGGCGTATACTTCTAGCAGTATTACTTTCGTATTTATGGACATATAATATACGACACTACGTGTTTTAAAATTCAAAGGAGATTGCACAGTGAAAGGTCAAAATGAAAAAAAAGTGAAGAAAAATATTGGTAAAGACGCCCGGTCTCGAACCAGGGGTCTCAAGGTCGGAAGTCAAGTGCGTTACCGATATACCAAAACACTTCCCATAGCGATTACACGTAAACGGAAAATGGAATTCGCAAATCCAACTTTGCAAGTGAAATATGAGCATGATCCCGGCATCTGATCGAAAAATAAAGGCCATACTGGTGATAGCTTATTGTCTCAGCTACAACATACTCAAAGCTCAGCATAAACAAAGATTAAACGACGGAGATATTGCTCGCGAAAGACGAGAATGTGGAATCCAGTTTTGAGAAAAAGTCATATCCCATAGAGAATACACGCAAAATGTGAAAAATTGACATGCCTCCTTTAATCGCAAAAATACGCCATGATGCCTTTGTCAAAATGAAATATCGTGACAACTGCATTTGTAGACAATATTCTCAGGTAGAACATATCAAAATTCGAAAGAAAATTGATCAATATTTACAGAGATACAATCAATTTTCCAAAAATCTGCTGACGTCATAATATGCAAATTAAAATTATGAGTTCGGAGGCCATTATGATGACGTCATGAGTTAATTGAGGGTCAAATGACACATGAAATCATATCTCCAACTCATGCTTTTTCCAACCATGATATAAAAATCGGGGTCAATTGACTATCTGAAGAGCTATTTTGATTTTTAAAATGGGATGTTTTTGATCAAATTTGCATTATATTGCCCATAGCAGCACGCGCAGATTTTGAACTTTGACGCGCGCTCACGGCCTTATGAAAGGTCAAGAGTGACTGAAATTAATGTAAATTGTCATTTACGGTAAGAGGAATCTAAATCATGTAAACAACTTGAATTTGACCTTTACCGCGCGTTATGAGCGCGCGCAACGCGCGCGGTGACACTTACGGACGGAAAATTTTGAAATGCTTAAAATGACCTGATTCGTACTCTCCTTTAATAGTAAAGTGATTTTGAGCATTTTAAAATTTTGACGCGCGCGTACGTGCGCGTCATGACCTTTATGTGACTTTTGATGACATGACTTGTTGACCCTTGACCTGAAGTATATGTGATATGAATATGAATGACCTTTGCTTAGGCATCATGAAGATATGATGGATAACGTGATTTCACAAAATGGCGCCTGGATGACGTCACGATGACCTGATGACCTTGAAAAGGTTACTGTCACGTCTCATGACAATGACCTATGAATGTGTCAAAATTGAAAGAAATTAACACAACCGATCTTGAGTTAACCGATGAACAAAAAACGGGGAGAAATAAAAATAAATAATAAATAAATAAATAAATAAAGAAAGAAAATTCTGACGAAAACAATAGGTGGTCTGTTGATAACAGACCACCTAAAAAGAGAAAAGGGAAACAAAAGAAACGGGGGAGGAAAGAGAGGAGAGAGAGGGGAGGTAAGGGTCTGAGAGAGGAGGAGTGGGAGTAAAAGTTTGAAGTCGGTGAGATGTATATTGTCGGTCGGCCGACAAGTTTTTTTCCCTACGAACTGTGACTATTTATCCGCTGGCCTTCTTTTAGTTTAGTTTTTTGGTTAGTGATCGCGAGGAGGCGCGATAGCTCAGTCGATAGAGCATTGGTCTCGTTATCCGGTGACCGGGTTCGAAACCAAGTCGATGCGCTAGTGCCCTTTGGTAAGGCATTAATCCTCATTACCAGGTCCCTCGGAGAGGACCTAAAGCCGTCGGTCTTCTGGTTGCTTACTAAAAAGCATGTATTGCTTTCTTAGCTGTTAGGTAAAATAACCACCACTATCACCTATCACAACCCCCCTCCACTGAGCGAAAAAAAACGGTCTGCGCGATTTTCAAATTTCCGGCGGCAAAAATAAAACAAAAATTATACTACTACCACTACTAATAATATTACTGCTACTGCTGTTGCTACTATTAGTCTACCACTGCTGCTATAAGGCCTACTACTACTATTACTACTACTTTACTGTTACTACTACTTATACTACTGCTGATGTTGTTACTACTACTACTACTAGGCGCGGTCCAGGATTTAGTTCTTAAGGGGGGGGGGCCCACATTTGAAATTATGCGAGCCAAATATTGGTACGTAATGGTGACACCGGCAGTGGCAAAAACTTTTTTTTGGGGGGGGGGGGGAGGGGGGGGGGTAGACATGTAGGCCCCGCCGTTGAACGTTTCTCAGCGGGGTCAAGGGGTGGATCCCCCAGAAGCTCAGGGGGTATAGGCATTTAATTACTGTCAGATGAGCATATTTTGATACCGTATTTGTGACACTGGCAGGACATAAAATTGTTTTGGGTCCAGAGGGCGGAGCCCCCAGAAGCTCAGGGGTTTTATACATTAAATTATCGTCAGATGAGCATAATTTTATACCTTATTTGTGGCACTGGCAGGTCACGAATTGACGTGGGGTCCAGGGGGGAGCCCCCGGAAGCTCAGGGGTTTTGGGCAATAAATTACGATCAGATGAGCATATTTTGATACCTCATTTGTGACACTGGCAGGACACAAATTGGTGTAGTGTCCAGGGGGTGAAGCCCTCAGAAGCTCAGGGTTTTTTTATACATCAAATCATCGTCAGATGAGCATAATTTTATACCTTATTTGTGACACTGGCATGTCACGAATTGGCGTGGGGTTCCGGGGGCGGAGCCCCCGGAAGCTAAGGGGTTTTGGGCAATAAATTACGGTCAGATGAGCATATTTTTATACCTTATTTGTGACACTGGCAGGACATAAATTGGTGTTAGGGCCCTAGGTGGGGTCCAGGGGGCAGAGCCACCGGATGTCAAGGGGTTTTAGGCATTCAATTACGGTAAGATGAGCATATTATTAGCAAATTGAATGACGCAATTAGCTTTTTGAATGTTGATCTACATAGTCATTCAATTTCGCACGAACTTGAATGAACGTAACATTAATTAGGATGCTAAGCTAGTTTACGAAGTTTGGCCGGAAAACCTATAGTATCATTATCATTGAGATTTAGATATTTTTTTAATTACTATAGTTTACCCAAAATTATATTTCTGTAAATGTAAATGGGTTTGTAATTGCAAAAACCAGAAAGTCCGAAATAATATGTTAACAGTTTCTTAATTCCGAAAATGAAATGGACCGGGCTATTTATTATTGACATTTCGTTCTCATTTTCTTTATCACACGTTTTGTAATCTTGACACAGTTCATTCTTTCCTAATCGCTTTTTAAAACACCAATTTAGATTGGCCGCTTTTCAAAGACATGAACAAATTATTATGACGTGCGCTTACCAGCCGATAATTGATTTTTGTTCTTTCTTTTTGTTTATCCACGCACTGTAGTCCTGTAGTCTCTTTCTATTCTTTACGCGTTTTAGAAGAGGAAAAAGACGAAAAAACACACCTGAAAACAATGTGTTTATTTAACACCTTCTCGTTCTCTCAAATGTTCTCAATGTCTAGCCATGATAACACTGTCTCATTTTGTCTCGACATGCCACTATTGCCAATATAAAGATCCTCTAATGCCCCATTGTACTACTTGTAGCTACTAATTGCTCCCTCTATATAGAAGACAAGCCTTTAATAAATCGGTGACCATTGGTCCCCATGATCCTCTCTTCTTATGTTAATCGAGAGCTGAGTTGATGAGATAGCCATCTGTCAGTGAGCACCCTGGGCGGTCTATTAACTCCTAGCCAAACTAGTACAGTCCGTCTTTAAAGACAACATTACATCTATGCCTAGGAAATGAAGGCCTATTATCCGCTACTTTACTACGCCTCTGCAAGTATCCTGATGGGCCTTTGCCATTTGGGTCCGATCGTTCACGAGACCCCCCCCCCCCCCCCACTCATCCTCACACACACACATGCCTTGCCGAGACATCAACATGGTATCAAATGAACACCTATTCTACTGACCAAATATTTAATTGGGCGATTCCCAAATCCTTAATCCCCAACCCGAACGATAGAATCTGGCAAACCGCAAATCTGGACAACGGCAATCGAACAATAACGTTGAGTCGCTGAGCGCGCGACTACGTAGTAAAAGCTATATATGACAATAGATGCTTAAAGAGCTCGCCGTTGACTTGTTTGTAAATAGGGACTTTTAGATTTGCGTGGACTGATACATGTGACGTCCTTTCAAGGCAGTGCATTAAAAGGACGTCGACCGTAGCAATCCACATTGTCTTCGTGCAAAACTAAAAGTCCCTAATAACCGATAAAGGTGTACGTTACATACAGTATTTGATCGTGGATCCTAACTTTTCCTTTTCTTTTCGTATATGTCTGTTTAACTTTATGTTTTCTATTTGTTTCCATGACGCACCGCCCCAAGAAAAAGCAATAACAACAACATACAATAGAAAAAGAAAATGAGAATGATAATGAAGAGAATGAATGTACACATATTTGAGAACATTACAGTTAACTTTAAAAACATTACGGTAAAACAAAAATAATAACAAGTGCAATGCGATGCTGGTGTATCGCATTTGTCTGCCTTCAGAGGGTTAACAGAACATACATGTATATGCTTTAGTTTTTATCTACGTTCTGTGATTTTATGATTCTTCACTACCAACATTCTGAAGATTACAAACTTAGTCGTAATGAAAGTCATATCTTAAAATGGGGGATTTGGAAAAAGAGCGACGTTTAATAGAGCAGATACAATAACAACACATTCTGGCTTTGCAATATGCATATTGTCTTCTAGGACTATACAAAGTTTGTTTGTGTAGTCGCATATAGGCTACATCTTTCTATGTACGGTGTTTGTTACTTTATAACCAAGGCTTGGCTAATTCATAAACCTTGTAGTACACACCAATACGTACATGTTACATGATCAACCTTAACTAAGTTTGCGCCCCCTAAGTTTCAGAACAATTTGCGGCACCTCAATAAAATATAAATTTCTGCACCCTAAGTTTCCGAGTTCAAATTTGCGCCCCCTTAGTTTCAGTTCAATTGTGCGCCCCCCTCAATAACATATTAAACGTCCTACCCCCCCCCCCCCCCCCCAAGTTTCAGATCAATGTGGCGCGGGCCGATCAACGTAATATATACATTTTGCGCCCCCTAAGTTTCAGAACAAGTTGCGGCACCTCAATAAAATATCAATTTCTGCATCCTAATCTTAGATCAAATTTGCACCCCCTTAGTTTCAGACCAATTTTGCGCCCCCTTAATAACATATAAACGTCCTACCCCCTTAGTTTCAGATCAATTTGGCGCCGCCTCAATAAAATATAAATTCCTGCCCCAAAGGTTTCAGATCAATTTTGCACCCCCTCAATGAAAGATCCATTTTGCGCCCACCTTAGTTTCAGATCAATTTCGCGCCCCCTCCTTAGTCTAAGATAGATGTTGCGCCCCACAGGTTAAGATAAATTTTGCGCTACCTCAATCGAATATAAAAATGCCGCCCCCTTAGTTTCAGATCAATTTTGCGACCCCCCCCCCCCCCCCCGAAGTTTCAGATCAATTCTTCGCCATCTCAGTAAAAGACCAATTTTGCGCCCCCGGTCAATATTTTCCGCCACCTAAGTTTCAGATCAATTTGCAACTCCTCAATTAATCAGCACTGTCATTTTTCTCTTCTTTTTTCCAAGTTTAATATTTTTCGTTATATACTTTCAATTATTTCGCTCTATATCTAACACCATCACTTTAATACGGCGAATAACATGTGAACGCAACGTTGCCATATGATGGAAGGCACGTTTGAAAGGGAGAGGAAGAGAGAGAGAGAGAGAGAGAGAGGGGGGGGGGGTGTCGAAGACCAAAGGGGAACCTTTGACCCATGTATTGTTCGTGAAATGCATGCAATACTGTTTAATGCACCCATAGGCCTGCAGGGATGGGGCATATATAGTACCCTTTAATATACAAAGAGTTGCGACACGAAGCGTCCGTTTTGTTGCGTTTTGTTGGAAACAGATATGGCGTTTGAATTATAATTTGGACATGCATGAAGTAATCAGTTGATTGAGTGAAACAAGCCCGGATGCGTATGGCATGGAAAATTAAGGCATGCCATTAATGGCGTGCGACCTATGCCTTGGACGTGTCGGGCAGCATGCTAAGACATTTTCGACGTCATGCTTTACTCAATATATTTACAGAACATTCATCAAACATTGAACATTAGACAAATCTAACATTATTAAAAAAGAATCACCCCCTCCCTCCACACACATAGCCTATGCCATGCCGATACTTTGGGTAATTCAAGTTAGGCAGCCTTAATCCGCGCCAGAACAATAGAATCTGGCAAGCCGGACAAAGGCGATCAAACTAGCGTTGAGTCACCGAGCGCGCGACTACGTATAGTAAAAAGCTACCAGTATATGACAACAGATGCTTATAGTTGTTGAGCTCGCCGTTGACCTGTTGTTTATTATTTATATTTATATACAGTCCCCAAATAACCGATAAAGGTGTATGTTAGATAGAGTATTTGATCGTGAATCCTAACTTTTCTTTTTCTTTTTGTATATGTCTGTTTAACTTATTTTGTTCTATTTGTTTCCATGACGCACCGCCCCAAGAAAAAGCAATAACAACAACATAATCAGGAGTAAACAGGTACTAAATACAAAAGAAAAAGAAAATGATAATGATAATGACGAGAATGAATGTACGCATATTTGAGAACATTACAGTTAACTTTAAAAACATTACGGTAAAACAAAAAGAATAAAAAGTGCGATGCGATGCTGGTGTATCGCATTGTGCATTGTCTCCCTTCAGAGGGTTAACAGAACATACATGTATATGCTTTAGTTTTTATCTACGTTCTGTGATTTTATGATTCTTCACTACTGTCGTGTTGGGATCGGTGTATTGAGTTATTGGCAGTAGGAGAGGTACATAAATATGAAGAAGCAAGGAGAGACTTGTAATTCCGGAGTCATATCAAGAGTATTTATTATCTCCAAACTTTGGAGACTCAAATCGGTCACATCATACAAACGTCCACATATGTAAAAAAACAGGATGAAGAGAGAGCCAGCTAGAAAGAGGGTCTTGATCTAATGGTGATCAAAACTGAACCCCTACAGAAAGCCAGAACATGTAATATTTATCTAGAAGGATACAAGTAATATGAGGGTAGGTTACATTGTGTCAAAGGGACAAAGACATGAATGAGAGCCGCCAAGACAATGGACTACTTCGTAGTTTTATGTATGGGCTTAAACATAACAGTGGTGGTATTTCCTGGGAAGGAGATTATGGATGCACTTGGTATTTCTATTGGGAAGGATTATAAAGATATAGACTTGGCTTTTAAGTGCATCTCAAATATGAGGGTACTTTACTGGGTTTTGGGACGATACTACACAACATCCCCTTTCTTTGGAAAATGAGGCACTCATTCCTTATTAAACAGAACAATAAACAAAACCTAGTTAATAAAGCGAAACATGTGATTATTGTTCCAATTCCTCTTAAATCTCTCTCACACACATTTACAAATTAACTACATGAAAATCACTAATATTCTAATACAGACTATAGAAGCACAAACTGATAACACTTATAATAGTAACAACTATTGCTTAAGCACTGAGTCTATTCTAAACACATTTACTAAACAAAAACAGTGGAGACTATTATGCAAATCGAACAAATGATAACTAACCTTAATGGAAAATAATCCAGGTTAACTCAAATACAAATTATGCTCCTTATTCTTTTCTGTAAAATCACTGGTACACTAACCAATGAATGAGCAATGATCCATTGAATAAAGAACTCAAACAAATTGTTACTTTGTATCTAAATGAGTTTGATACTTAATTTCAGTAAGTAGGCGCATGTTGTGATTATGATCACCTTTCAAGCTTATATAATTATATGAAATATGAAAGCAACGGGTGCGCTCAAGGTAATGAAAGTACGCCCATGCTACAAGACCTATAATAGGAACATGGAAATGCAGTACAATCATATACCTATCCCGTTATTAATCAAATATTTGTCCAATCATAAACTTTTAAATAATGAACCAAAATCAATAAACCTCAAACATATGTTTTCAAATTTGTCAATCAAAAGCGACGTAAGAATTAGAATGTAACAGCAATTATGATCAATTAACAGCTATTACAAATCTATTCCTACTCCGACAATACAATAAGCAAATTCCTTTAAAACAAATCCAAACATAAGTCATAATCATTGACTTCCTATCAGTTCACTAGTATTTTATATGTTTCATAATGTACCGGTCCAAAGTAAGTGTCATACTGCAAAGTGTCCTCTGTGTATAGTCTGTTTGTCGCAAGTATATGGTCAATAGTCAGTAATTTAATGTCTTCTTAATCTGCCTCGTGTTAGTGAGAACAACAACAAATAGTTACAGTAATTTAATAAAACAAACTTCGTATCTATATGCACATGGTTTGTTCAGTTAACCAATATCGCAGAGACAAATCTTCATTTAAATTACGAAGTGAACTGACTATCTGTCAGTTTTATGCGTCATACTGCCTGCACTGGTAACTGCATCTCTAACCCTGGGTGAATATTTAGATATTTCATTCATTAAACTAATTTCCACTCAATTAAAAATTTGAACTACAATTACAAAATATGAATACGAAACACGAAAAGATGATAGAATCAAAATAAAACACAATCACACAAAATCTGTCCATCTTTTAACTGCAGAAACGTTGCAGGTTTACAAAAGCCTCAAACAGTGATAAGCTAATTAATAGTTTAGACTAGCATGTGACATTACCCTTAAATCACACATTATATTGTCTCACCTTTCCACTGCAAATTGGCAGGATTACGAAAGCCCTGAGCAATTGATCTAGTCTTAGACAAGCTTATATAGGGTGGTGATGTAATTTATTAAACTTCCAAATCATTTATCATGTTTAGCTACATATATTATATATGTGTCACCACAGTCGTACTTGTCTGGTCAGTTAAAGGGAATTTTGGTCAAGGCCAGTGAACAGAAAGAAAAGACAGCTAGTGCAAACTACGAATTTGTTGCAAATAAATTACGCAGATGCACATGATTAAAAGTATTAAAAACAATTAACTAGCTACATGTAATTACTACGAATTTGTTGCAAATAAATTACGCAGATGTACATTATTAAAAGTATTAAAACAATTAACTACAACACTATCCTCTCTTACACACTCACTCACAAACTTGGAACACAAAATGATCACTTACCCAACTAGCAATCTGTCTGGTGTGTTAAAATTTAAAAACAGTGGATCATACATTAAGTATGAAGAAGAAAAAAGTAGAAAGTTCAGGTTGTAAAGTTATTGAGCAAGAAATATGGGTGTAGTGAAGTAACAGTGATCGAGGCATCGATGTCCTCATCATGGTCCTGGGTGCATGCTGTCAGTCGATGTCATGGGCGTGAATTGTTTGTCGGTGTCGTTCCTGGTCCGTTGTAACGTGGTCTGCTGTATGTAGCTGGTGCATTGAAGTTTGTCATCGTCTCCATCGTCGTCGTCACCAGTCGACAGGTCACCATCGTCGAGGCCTTTGTCGACCTGCTCCATGATGTAGGGATCAGGCTGTAGCTGTCGTCGTCATATTAAATGTTCACTTCAGTTGTCCTCCTCACAATCAGAATTAAGTAGGAATATATTACAAAACTGGGTCCTCCTCGATCTCTTATTGAAGAAAATTCTTCAAAGCCGGGCTCTCCTCGATCGCAATAATTAGTATATCAAGGAAAGCTTCTTTTAAATTAAAGCCGGGTTCTCCTCGATCTCAGTAATAAATATTTTGAAGAAAACTCTTCAAAGCCGGGTTCTCCTCGATCGCAATAATTAGTATATCAAGGAAAGCTTCTTTTAAATTAAAGCCGGGTTCTCCACCATGTTGTGTGGGATCTCCTCGATCGCAATAATTAGTATATCAAGGAAAGCTTCTTTTAAATTAAAGCCGGGTTCTCCACCATGTTGTGTGGGGATCGGTGTATTGAGTTATTGGCAGTAGGAGAGGTACATAAATATAAAGCAGCAAGGAGAGACTTGTAATTCCGGAGTCATATCAAGAGTATTTATTATCTCCAAACTTTGGAGACTCAAATCGGTCACATCATACAAACGTCCACATATGTAAAAAAACAGGATGAAGAGAGAGCCAGCTAGAAAGAGGGTCTTGATCTAATGGTGATCAAAACTGAACCCCTACAGAAAGCCAGAACATGTAATATTTATCTAGAAGGATACAAGTAATATGAGGGTAGGTTACATTGTGTCAAAGGGACAAAGACATGAATGAGAGCCGCCAAGACAATGGACTACTTCGTAGTTTTATGTATGGGCTTAAACATAACAGTGGTGGTATTTCCTGGGAAGGAGATTATGGATGCACTTGGTATTTCTATTGGGAAGGATTATAAAGATATAGACTTGGCTTTTAAGTGCATCTCAAATATGAGGGTACTTTACTGGGTTTTGGGACGATACTACACAACACTACCAACATTCTGAAGCTTACAAACTTAGTCGTAATGAAAGTCATATCTTAAAATGGGGGATTTGGAAAAAGAGCGACGTTTAATAGAGCAGATACAATAATAACACATTCTGGCTTTGCAATGCATATTGTCTTCTAGGACTATACAAAGTTTTTTTGTGTAGTTGCATATAGGCTACATCTTTCTATGTACGGTATTTGTTACTTTATAACCAAGGCTTGGCTAATTCCAAAACCTTGTAGTACACACCAATACGTATATGTTACATGATCAACCTAAACTATACATTTTGCGCCCCCTAAGTTTCAGAACAATTTGCGGCACCTCAATAAAATATAAATTTCTGCACCCTAAGTTTCAGATCAAATTTGCGCCCCCTTATTTTCAGTTCAATTTTTGCGCCCCCTCAATAACATATTAACGTCCTACCCCCCCCCCACCCCCCCCCCCCCAAGTTTCAGATCAATGTGGCGCGGGCCCTTTAATGAAATATAAATTTTGCGCCCCTAAGTTTCAGAACAAGTTGCGGCACCTCAATAAAATATAAATTTCTGCACCCTAAGTTTCAGATCAAATTTGCGCCCCCTTAGTTTCAGACCAATTTTGCGCCCCCTTAAAATATAAACGTCCTACCCCCTTAGTTTCAGATCAATTTGGCGCCGCCTCAATAAAATATAAATTCCTGCCCCAAAGGTTTCAGACTCAATTTTGCACCCCCTCAATGAAAGATCCATTTTGCGCCCACCTTAGTTTCAGATCAATTGTGCGCCCCCTCTTTAGTCTAAGATAGATGTTGCGCCCCCGAAGGTTAAGATAAATTTTGCGCTACCTCAATCGAATATAAAAATGCCGCCCCCCTTAGTTTCGGATCAATTTTGCGACCCCCCCCCCCTGAAGTTTCAGATCAATTTTTCGACATCTCAGTAAAAGACAAATTTTGCGCCCCCGGTCAATAATGTATATATTTTCCGCCACCTAAGTTTCAGATCAATTTGCAACTCCTCAATTAATCAGCACTGTCATTTTTCTCTTCTTTTTTCCAAGTTTAATATTTTTCGTTATATACTTTCAATTATTTCGCTCTATATCTAACACCATCACTTTAATACGGCGAATAACATGTGAACGCAATGTTGCCATATGATGGAAGTCACGTTTGAAAGGGAGAGGAAGAGAGAGAGAGAAAGAGAGAGGGGGGGGGGGGGGTGTCGAAGACCAAAGGGGAACCTTTGACCCATGTATTGTTCGTGAAATGCATGCAATACTGTTTAATGCACCCATAGGCCTGCAGGGATGGGGCATATACAGTACCCTTTAATATACAAAGAGTTGCGACACGAAGCGTCCGTTTTGTTGCGTTTTGTTGGAAACAGATATGGCGTTTGAATTATAATTTGGACATGCATGAAGTAATCAGTTGATTGAGTGAAACAGTCCGGATGCGTGTGGCATGGAAAATTAAGGCATGCCATTAATGGCGTGCGACCTATGCCTTGGACGTGTCGGGCAACATGCTAAGACATTTTCGACGTCATGCTTTACTCAATATATTTACAGAACATTCATCAAACATTGAACATTAGACAAATCTAACATTATTAAAAAAGAATCACCCCCTCCCTCCACACACATAGCCTATGCCATGCCGATACTTTGGGTAATTCAAGTTAGGCAGCCTTAATCCGCGCCAGAACAATAGAATCTGGCAAGCCGGACAAAGGCGATCAAACTAGCGTTGAGTCACCGAGCGCGCGACTACGTATAGTAAAAAGCTACCAGTATATGACAACAGATGCTTATAGTTGTTGAGCTCGCCGTTGACCTGTTGTTTATTATTTATATTTATATACAGTCCCCAAATAACCGATAAAGGTGTATGTTAGATAGAGTATTTGATCGTGAATCCTAACTTTTCTTTTTCTTTTTGTATATGTCTGTTTAACTTATTTTGTTCTATTTGTTTCCAATTCCTATTTTTTCCTATTTTCCTATTTTTTGAAAAGGCAGGACGCTAAACACTTTTATTTTATTTGGCCTAATGTATGTCGCCGTCATGTTTTCAAGTTCTGATGAGTTGCGTTTTAAAGTTCAGTCTAGAAATCAGGGGCACTTTATCTTTCGAAGAAAATATAAATCTAAGGTCGCCTCTATCGGTTATTTGGGGACTAAATAGATATGAATGAGGCCAAATAACAAAAACGAAGTGTTTCTCGCCTCCTTTTTGGCCGCCGCTTCCTTTTTTTGTTTTACTATTCCGGAACGCCCCCCCCCCAACAAAAAAGCCTGTGATATATATTTTGTTTAAATATCTTCTAAAGTGATACAAATCATTTATTTTGTCATACATTACATCACTATACTCACTTAGCACAATATCTGTGAATAAATGGGCTTGGCCAGCTATAATAAGCAATTGGCAGCCATCTTGGAAAAAAATGAAAAATATAGGATTTCCCGGCCAAATTCGCGAGTTTGTCATTCAAATTAATTTGTCTTGCGTTCAAATACGACGGTTTTAGTGCAGTCAGCTATATATCGGGTTTATATTCCCTTTTCTAGTTTTCAAATCTATGGAATTTTGGTTAGAATCTACGTATGTTTCATTCAAATTAATAAACAATGTGCTTCTTTCGCTATTTGGTCATTCGATTTGGCTCAACACGATTTTCTGACAACGCGACGATGTACTTCTAGCATTCTAATTCATTTGTAGCATTCAAATTAGCACTTTGTGCACTTAAATTGATGGTCAATATACATTTCTCGTTTATTACACACTTTTTATAGCTCATTCTTTTTCTTTCAAGATTGTTTTTTCATGTGTATTTCATCTTATTTAATTTTCTTGCATTTATACACTTATACTTATTAGATTGATCTAATATTCATCAGCATTTAAGTTTGATTGTTAAGAAGAAAAAAACGACTTGCATCTACGGACCTGATAGTCTCGGTATATTTGTAAATGTTCATGCAAGGAAGTTGTTTGTCTTATGTTTCATCATAAATTTATCATAATTTCATCATAATTTCATTATGGAAGAAGGGTACAATATTGTGACTGGGGTAGGGACTAGAGTCAACAATTTGAACATGATTCATTATTTAGCCATGTCTTTAGTTATCGATCTGCTGGCGGGCAAGTAAACTATGAAACTCTTTAAGAAAAACAGAGTGGTGTGCTGGGTATAAGAGACGATGTGAATTACTTTTGTAAAGTTCCGAGTCTGTAGTAAAAAGGGGCCTCTGAGGGTACCCCCACATTTCCCGGGTATATGAACATGTCTGTGCAGAAATGCCTTATCCCTTGATTTCGCCCCTTCTTTACTCTATGTCTGACTACACCCATCTGCATTGTCCTGAAAATAAATAAATGGAATAACAGCTTAGACCCCAATGGCAAATGATGCATTTTAACTGCATTATTTAAAAACTGTAAAAATTTGTTGCAATTCTTCCCCCTAACATTCCTAACTTGAATAAAAATATTACGAATACGAATGACAGGAGTTAATTTGAATGATAAAAAATACGCTTCGACAAGTGAATATTAATTTGAATGCTATTTGAGCAGTTTCTAAATTGAATGACAGATCTATGAAACCCTTCGACCAAAATCCTAAATTAAATACAAATACTGGAAAATTGAATGATAATTGGCATGGCAAAGCCGATCTGCGCTAACTTAAATGCAAAGTAAATGAATTCGAATGACTAACACGCGAATTTGGCCGGGAAATCCTATAGTAAAAAGTAATGCCCTGCATGCCTCCTCCGTTTTGTGTTAAAGTTTGGACGAGAAACACGTTATTTTTATTATTTGGCTTAATAACAAACATGTCAACGGCGAGCCTAACAATGAAGTATCTGTTGTCATATACTAGTAGCTTTTTACTACGTAGTCGCGCGCTCGGCGACTCAACGCTTTTTCGTGGGGCGGCGCGTCATGGAAACAAATATAAAATATAAAGTTAAACAGACATAATAAAAGGAAAAGTTAGGATTCACGATCAAATACTATATCTAACGTACACCTTTATATGTTATTTGGGGACTTAATATATACAAATAATAACAAACAAGTCAATGGCGAGCTCATCAACTAAGCATTTGTTGTCATAATTATACTAGTAGCTTTTTACTATTCGCGCGCTCATTCAACACTAGTTTGATCGCTTTTGTCCGGCTTGCCAGATTCTATTGTTGTGGCGCGGGTTAAGGCTGCCTAACTTGAATTACCCAAAGTGTCGGCATGGCATAGGCTATGTGTGTGAAGGGGGGGGGGGGGGGGGGGGGGGAGGGGGGTTGTCGGATGTTCAATGTTTGATGAATGCTCTGTAAATAATATTGAGTAAAGCATGACGACTAAAATGTCTCAGCATGCTGCCCGGCACGTCGGGGGCATGGGTCGCACCCCATTAATGGCATGCCTTATTTTCCCCTGCCGCACGCAAGGGGCTTGTTTCACCCAATCAACTGATGACTCAAAGCATGTCCAAAGTATAATTCAAACGCCATAACTGTTTCCAACAAAACGCAACAAAACGGACGCTTCGTGTCAAAACTCTTGGTATATAAAAGGGACTCTATGCGCCAACCCTGCAAAGCCTGTGGGCGCATGAAACAGTATTGCATGGATTTCACGAACAATACATGGGTCAAAGAAGAGGAAGAAGCAAAGAAAAGGGGGTAAGGAGATCGAGGGCCTTGCCTCTCAGGCTGTTGCCTCCTTAACCCTCCCCAACCCAACTCCAATCCAAAAAAAATTAAGAGCGAAAGAAGGAAAGGGAACGAAAAAAGGAAAAGAGGAGATAAAGGAAAGGGGAAAAGAAGAAAAGAAAAGAAGCCAACAAGTTGTGGATCGGGGGAGGCAAAATTCAAACGTGGTTTATGGGAATGGCGCCCTAAATGTTCATTGTATTGTATTGTATTTCTAATTCCATAACCTTACGGTGACTTACAAATGTTGCTAAATGATGGTCATTTGACGGTAATTTAACGCCTAGAACCCCTGAAATTCTTGGGGGCTCCGTCCCCTAGACCTCAAGTCAAAGAGTGTCCTGCCAGTGTCACAAAATAATATGGTATCAAAAAATACTCACCTGACCGTAATAAAAACGCCTTAAACCCCTGAGCTTCCGGCGGCTCTGCCTTCTGGACCAAACCAAAGGCCCTAAAGCGGGCCCCCGAATGTTTATCTGACCGTAATTAAACGCCTAAAATCCCTGAGCTCCCGGGGGCTCCGCCCCTGAACCCCATGCCAATACGTGACCTGCCAGTGTCACAATAAGGTCCCCCCCCCCCCAAAAAAAAAAGAGGAGAAAAGGGAAGAGGACGGTAAAACTGTTTATACCTTCTACCCTTTTTCTATTATCGACCTTTTTAATATATCTACAGAAAATTCATTTAATAAAGAGCTATATGACAATATGCTTCATTGTCTTGCTTGCCGTTGACATGTTTGTTTTTATTATCTATTCAGTCCCCAAATAACTGATAGAGATGTACGTTAGATTTATATTTTCTAAATTATTCGAAAAACAAAGTACCCTGATTTCTAGACTGAACTCTATCTTTCAAACGTAACTCATCAGAACATGACGGTGGCATATTATAATATAATATAAATATTATCTGTCTCGCCTCGACTTAACAAAGATAATATTATCTCCCTCACCTCGACTTGACAAAGATAACATTTTGGCAGGCATATTTAAAAACAGATCATTTTGGCGGGCATAGTTAAAATCACGACTTCACTTTCAACCAATCAGGTGGCAGGATTAGGAATGATTCTTAAAGTAAGGTATATAATAGGATTTATATCATTGAAGCATAACAAAAATAAATACAAATATATGATTTAGGTATTATAAACAATAGGCGAGCCAATAATTTAAAATGCATGGCATCTAATCCGTTTACAGGCAGGATGCATCTACATAAAGTGAGCCCACATATATCCACGGTACGACTGGTCTCTTTATTGAAAAAGGCATATCAGAATAGAATGACCACATATTGTCTCTAGTAACAAGTTGTTATTGTTGTTTTGGGGTTTATAAGGCTGTCCAATCTGAAAAGATTATTTTCGCAAGGCTATACTGTTTTTTCGAGTTATTTATCAGTGATCATAAGATGGCGCTGTTTCTTTTGCTCTGACAAATTAGATTCTGCTTTATGAAGATATCGATTGGCAGGATGTGGCGGTGAGCCAGGCCGCGGGGTGGCTGTTTCAATTAGGCCCAGACGACCTCATTGAGAAGAGGCTCGGCTTCCATGCGAGAGGCTGGAGTTTGGCGGCATATCACTGTCCTCCTGCCGGCGGCAGCCAGGCTGAGCTCATGTTTTCTAGCTTTTTCCGAGGCTCGGTTTCCATTCGAAAGGCGGCAGCCGGCGCATGCTTTTGGATACCATTTCCTACCGCCAGCGGTAGCCGGCTCAGCTAATTAAAAAAATGCAGCCAAGACGCATAAGTGCAGTTAGCTGCCGCCGGCTGGTATATTTATTTTTGACGCCTCGCCTAAGCTTTCCAAATATGTGTCATTTATCAATTATAATTGTGATTAAGTTATGATAAAACATCGATAATTCTCGGTTTCGTTTTATCTGGGACGCACTGTATATATATATATATAAATATTTTGTGCGTTTATTTTCAAAAATCAATTTAACAACATATATTTATTTATTGTTTTGAAAATATCAGATTTGCATAAACACTCATTTGTGGGTTTATCATATCATATATGTAATACATTTATACAGGAAAAAAAAGATACTGTGTGATCATTGTGTTTATGTCAACATGCAAAAGACAGATTAATATACATATAACTTGATTGAAATTATGAAGAAATCATATTCATGAACAAAAATGGAAAATTAGTAATATCAATATAAAAATAAAATTAGTGAGTTGTGAGGAAATGATGACAACGTGATTTCATCGTGTCTTGTAATTTTGATAATTTTCCGGGGTGTTCATCATGTCATTGAAAAATCGTAATTTATTACCGGTAGTTGCCCGATTTTCTCCATACCATTCTTGATTTGCTCGTCTGATTTGTTATCAGCTTCTTCTAAGACCTAGTAAATCTAGCAAGTTAGCCTTAAAATTTATATGACATAGCATCAGTTCCGAGTAGCATAAAAATGACATCGGTTTTGCCAATATTAAGGCTAATTTTCTTACGCACAAACTGTGTATTATACGTAGATGAAGATTGATTATCTTTCAACTATATTATTCATCAGCAAATTAGTTCACTGTTTCACCGTCATGAAGATGTAATTTAGACCGATCTACTTGTTCCGTCAGATCATGACGTATTTCATAATCTCTATTAAAATACCCTATGTAGCAAAATCAATACAGGTAAACTTCCAGTTCCACCAGGTATATAAATAACTCTCAAACGCCAGTGGAACATCAACATGTATGTGATAGTGGTACATCAAGTCCTACCTTAATTTGATGACCCTCTCTACTGTGGATCTCATTCGTCATCACCACTCTATGATCATTGTCAATATAAAACACCATGTCCCTGCAGTGGAAAGTCGGTTTGAAAGATGTATTCCTCATCATAGACCATTGTGCCATTCGAACATAGAACCGATGTAAGAAACCATCTATCAAACAACAACGGATTCCCCAACATAATAAAGATTTGGACTGTTTAAATTCAAAATCGGCTGGTTACTTCTAAAGAATATACAACTTATGGATATACATGAATATGATATAGAATGGCAACAATATTGATGATGATGACTATGATAATATTCATGATAATAATAATCATAATAGCAATAATAATAATAATAATAATAATAATAATAATAATTGCAATACTAACTGCAAAACAATTATAATAAGAATAATTATAATAACAGTAATCATGAAAAAATAATAATCATGTACATGTTTCAAAATGATAAAAAGGGATTAAAAAAATACTTTGTTCCATCAAATTCGGGTCGGTAAACTCGGGGTATTGATTGATTAACAGTATAATTAAATATTCAGATTCTTTATTTTGATTTTTAAGTACCTGCATTACAAAACATAGTCCATACTAAAGGATCTTGTGCATATGCCTATTAAAATGGTTCCCTTATTGATCGTAATGTTGACTATCGGGTTAGGTGTATGGTTGTGGTATAGTGCATACATTTCAATTTAAATGCGCATTGTTTAAAATAAGGATCAAGTAAGTTCAGCATCGGTGAACGTACATGTCCTTTCGTTTGTGCCTCTTTCTAGATTCTCCTGATGGTAGTCACTTGGCTGATATGAATAAATACGTATATACATACAGGAATTTAAATATACCCTCTTGTTAGGTACTTTCATATCAAGGGTACGATCACTACAGTCACAGCAGATTATTCTCACACCTTCGTCATGATAACATTCTCTTCACTTCTGGACCCCATAACAAATAGCTTATGATACCATCCCTTACAATATTAGATTTCGAAATTAAACAAATTGCTTTTTTTAATAGGTAAGGAAAAAATAATGAAATAACTAACCTGGTAAGAATTGATGGAAGTCAATGGTAAATTCGACTTTATCGTCGCAGTCAAGGACTTCCTTCTCATCAAGCTTACAAGAGGAACGACATGGAACGAAGAACTGTCTCTATTGATATAAGATGAGTATTTCAAGGTTTCATTCAGTACTTGATGTCTACGCATACCATTATGTGATTAATAATGATAATAATAATAATAATAATAATAATAAATTTATATAGCGCAGCTTTTATACAAAATATGTTCAGCTGCGCTGGTTCAGAGCTCCTTTTTATATTAAATTCTACAAAATAGGATCTCTCAATTGAACAAATATGTTTTTAATTTGGATTGAAGACATTGAGAGATGGAGTGCTTCGTATTTATATTGGCAAGCTATTCCATTACTGTAATTATGAAAGATGTTAAATACACTTTTTAGTGAGTTACGGTTAAGGGAGTGAATTATGGGAGTCCTCGAGGGCCCTTAAGCGCAGGCCCTGCTTAAGCGAAGAGGTGAACTAAGGCTCAAAATATTATTTCATATATTAATAAGTGAAATTTCGACTTTAGACTGTTATGTTGATTGCAGTCTACCTTCAAATTCAATGGAACATTTTAAACATTTGTTTGAAATACAAATGATCGGAGGACAACCTCCATTGAAACTATGGAATGCAAAGCGTGTTTACATCTTACCCCATCAGGCATTTTGGGTATTTCACAGATCAGATCAAACAATTCCATCATTTTGATAATGATATCGACCCGCTTAATGTCTTCTTTATGTTCCTTCCAGACAGCTTTGATCAATTCTATACGAAGATTACCACTCTTCATAAGATCTCTCCAATATTTGGCTAAGTCCCCTTCCTAAATTATTACAAAAGATAAAGAAATGTTGAGCGTATAATTATTTGAAAAACGTTTTCCGAATGAATTTATTACGAGTACTGGTGCAAACAATATAAGTAATCCTTTAGAAGTTCTTGCACAACTTTTAAGGCTTGATGAGTAGCATATCCAAATAGCAAAATGCTATAGAAACTCCAGGCTGTAATGGCTATATAGGTTTTAATAGGAAGGTGGAAGGGTTGAATAATTGACCGCAATCTTCCTTTAATATACTGGACACCATAAATAATTCATCAGAAATTGTGGCAAATATAATTATATATTTAAAAAGTAATAATCATGCCTTTCCTCATGCAAAAGAATGGTATTTTTTATCTAAGAAGCACATCAACACTCTGGTAACATGGGAAATCATATGTTATTATTCATGCTTTGCTTTTATGTTACTCTTACAAGGAAAAGAGTGACTAAATGGATATTATTATGTAATGAGATGCGCATTCTTTTGTATTAATCACGTTTAAAATCATAGAGACTTTTGATCAACTAAGATCCCGCCCGCGTAATTTTTTTCCACCTGAGCTCCGGACCCCAGGATAAACTCATTTGCATACAGCCAATCAGAGCTCATCTTGTTAATAACAGGCTTTAGGCGTGCTAAAGAAACGTTTCGAATGTCGCATCTTTAGCACGCCTCAAGCTTGTTATTGACAAGATTGCGCAGTAATTCTTCACTTCCGGCTGGGTACACAAATGCGCCACAACGAGTAAATTGCACATGCGGCAAAGCGGCGGTTGCACCTTTGTTTATGAGGCAAATTATATCAGTCTTTCAATCGGTGTGTCTCCGATAGAAGGACTTTGAAAGGGGTACAATACTAACAAAAAAGCAAAGAATAAACAATGCCTGATTTATCTTGCCAAAACGATTGTGCTGTTACCAAAATGTTGATGTGCTGTTTAGATCAAACTAATACTAAATTTCGGCATGAGTAAAGGAATGCTTATTGTCTATCAGTCAATCAATTCCGAAAATTCATTAGCACAAACAAGGGTCAGATTTTGTAGAATGCCTCAAGGTCAAAAATGCTGTTACTTCTTTATTTTGCTGGGTATGATATACATATACATATGTGAGAATTGAGAATTCTCGCACTTTTATATATATATATATATATATACATATCTATATATATATACACACACAGAGTGAGTCAAAAACAATTGGGAATTGCGTATTAATTCGGTCTTTACAGATCCAAATAACATCCCTTACAAAATTAATCATGCCAGACATATTAAATATCGAATATCAAATATCAACGGACATTTGTGCACGTGTATGTGACTTTGCTTCCGCAAAAAGCATATGCAATGCATTTCATTTGATACATTCAATTCATTCTCCCACTCCGCTAATCACATCATAATACAAGCTGTGAGCATCACTTTGGCGCAAGTCGATTTTTGCACTCTCGCAAACAATGCCTCATGTTCATCCAACCGTGAACACATACAACACAAAGATGATACCAAATTATTTGGGATAAAACACTCTTGTGTATAATAATTTACTGTTTATAGATGATTTTTTAAAGAATTTGCAATTTTCTAGGTGTAAACTTTTTATATTATCATTACAATTTTAAACTTAGTTTTCCTCCTTTTACTTTTACTTCCTCCCATTCTTCATTTATCATCTATTTTTCCCGCTTCTTTTCTTTTTGGATATTTATCACACATTGTAAAACAAAAGTAAACAATATTTCGAACCATTTTCTTATCATCGATGACTGTTATGATATTACTGACGATGCTGTTGAGAAACTGTGGCTTAAGTACAATAAGCTCACATCCCTGGTGATATATCAGGTGTCCTATGTCATGGTAGAAGGTTAGAACATCATCCACTTTGTCGTCGATGATTCCCAAACGTTCCAGTATTGGACGTGCCTGTGTAATATTGTAATTAAAAGAAGTCTGTGACCAATTGTGTTATACACTGTCGCTCTTATAGTTGGAACATTTTTTTTTACCCCAATTTATGGAATTAATTTGACAATAGTATATATTCTCAGATTTCATTGAATAATAATTTGCCAGTGTTTGTTTTGCGTGACTTCTAAAACATGTGTATGCTAATATATCAACTAGTGGAACTACGCCCTTAAGTCATAAATGACAGTAATGAGGTTTAATGCTCCACACAAGGGCACTAATATGGCACATCGACACGGTTTTGATCCTGGGGGCTCACAGTTACGAGGCCATTGCTTTGCCACTGAACCATGACTGTACGCAGCGGGGGCTAGGGTAAGGGGCAGTTCCCACAAATAAAATAAAAAAGAAAATGCAATAAATTATCAATAATTCATTGAATTCCCCCCCCCCCCCCGGGTCCCCAACATCAAACAATTCCTCTGTACGACCATGCATTATGGCACTAGGCATGGGCACACAGAAGAAACTGATATTTTTCCATGATTGCACTAAGAATGCAATCATATCAGCTCTGCTTACCTCTTTCACGGTTAGGGTGTTTTGATCACTGCCCTCTATTTCAGTTAAAAATGTTCTCCACTTAGTTGGCTTACAAACTTTCATATACTCTAAGTCCTGTATGAGTCCATCAATACGATCTTGAATTGTATTCACCTGCAAAATAAAATTTGATAACATAGATATAACATAAAACATCCGAAACCTTTACATGCCTGTTCACATTTTGTATCTTATATTATGGTGTTCTAACTGCACAAGATAGAGACACTTTCATTACATTTTATTTTGTGTTTTTATTTTGTGATCATTATGTTTGATTGTCAGCCTATGTGTGAAAAACCTATTCTCGTTGGAAATAAACTTCAACATCATCTGAAAGGTAGTTATTACAACAACCTAGCTAGAAACTGCTCTCGTAATCAACTAAATAGAAGTGCAGCCCTTCAAAATGTTATTACCTGTTTTCTACTACATGTACTACTACTACTACTACTCCTACATTAATAACAACGAGACAATTAGGACTGCGTCTCCTATATGACTTCTCCCTAAATTCAGTAAAGGGAATTGGTGGAATTATTCATGATATATGATGAAAACAAATTAGATGGATCTTCGACTGCGCGCAGTCGAAAATGATGCCTCCGCCATAAAGCGAAACAGAAGCAATTTTTAAAATTGAAGTTTGATTGTAATCCATTAACAGGTTCTCAGAATATCGTGATTACAAGCTATTTTTCATATACATGTATGACCCTTTGATGTTTGACCCCATGACCCTAAAATCTAATCAGTTCATTAATTGGCTTTGCCAGAGTTATACATAATAATAATAGTGTAAACTTATGGAGCGCGCACACTGTCCAGGGACGCTCATTACGCTGGCTCAGCAACAATTCTCTTTAATACAAGTAAAGTGAACAATTTTGCAATATTGTTATCACCCATTTCAAACCTCAACTCTGCCCGGTGGGGGCCGGTACCCTCCAGCAGCTCCGTTCACTGACAAGTCAAAGGACTAGCCCAGTCAGCACATTATTCACATGGGCTCTAGTATCTGAGGCCACCAGGCCCCACACGGGCAGCCAATGAGACTAAAGGGTGATAACTAATTAATTTCAGATGTATATACAAATAAAATGTCAATTATCGATTTAGTAAAATAAACCAATACATTTTAAGGAAATACTGGGTTACATGATTGACCCTTTGATCTTAGACCTCGTGACCCCAACATTTAATCAGTTCATTGGCTCTGCTAGATACATACATGACCTAAGTTTGGCGGGAATCCATCAGTCTGTTCTTAAGATAAAATGATCACAAGAGTGGGACGTACAGACATAAAAACATAATGTCTCCGGCTACTTTGTAGCGGAGGAATTAAAAAGCCTATTATCATTATGTCAACTGACCAACAAAATATGATATTTACCAACTATAACTTTACAATGTAATTGGACCATATTTCTATAGTAATACTCTCATCAAGTTTGCAGCTCACACCTCAAAAAGTATCTAGACATATTTTGAGGGCAATACCTCTAGTTTATAACATTGACCTCTATAACCTTTGGCCTTTGTTGTACTTCCTATGGCGATACAACTTTCAAAATGTTCAATGCTCATACCTCTAGTTGTTCTTGAGATATTGCAATATCGAGGCCAATACCAGGAATTTTATAAGTTTACCTCTGTGACCTTTCACCTGGTTACTCCAAGATCGACACAAATTGTCTACCTTTGGTGAAACGTACAATCCCTAAGTGTTAACATCATATATCAAGTGGTTCTTGCAATATCACAATAACGGAATGTGAGATGGACGTACAGACAGACGAGCAACCTGAAAACATAATGCCTCTGGCACCACCACCATCTTACACCAGACTATTTGTTCGGATTTTCTTTTTGGTGTTTATACTTGAAGAATGAGGTGAAATGAAAAGAGGAGAAGGATCATAGATATTAAAGGAAAAAAATGTTTGTATTCCTCTGTAGACTAATTCTGAAAGCGAATTTCAAACTATTATTCTGTGAAAAAGAAAAGGAGTAGGCCAACAACTCTTTTGAACTGTGTCGGGCTACCACAGGGCTTTACCGTAAGACTACTCACTCGTCACGGAACCCTCCAAAGAGCATCTGATGAAGGTGAGATCGCAAATTGAAAAAGGTCACCCCAATTAACTATTCCAAAAAGGTTCATACCTGTGGAAACCTTAGGGTCCCTTCTACCACATGACACCAAAAAGAACTGATATTTCACGCTTAAATGAGCACAAGCCACCTTTTTTAAAGGTTGTACATTTGTTGAGATGGACTAGGGCCCAATAATTTAAAGTCCATGGCAATATCAACTCATGTAAATATCATCATTAAACAATAACTTACTTCAGAGTCTTCAGAAAATCGATTGTCAATCCCAAACATGGGAGAGAGAACTTGCTTCCAATATGGGTTGGATCCTAACTTGTCCTTCAGTTCTTGGAATTTGGCTGTGACCTTTGTAGAAATCAAATATGTGGGTAATAGTGCCTTTATATTTACTCACTTTATCTCTCTCTCTCTCTCTCTCTATTCCACTACAGAACATGATTTAATACGTGGTTGATATCTAGCAATATGATTTATGATAGTTATTCAACAAGTTATTCTTTGAAATAATGGCATTTGATAACTTGCTTCAACATTAACTGATTAAAATAACTCACATTAACATTGTAAATTGGAATTCATTCAATTGTACAATGGTTCATGGTATTAGACAGAGGAAGGGACCATCGCTGCAATTTTCCATAATAAATAGGTTAACGGTTGAGGTTCAGTTGCTTGATATTACAATTTCAATGAATAGCTATTTGTTTTGTTGGTATCATTATCAGTGTATCATGCATGTAATTTCCCCCATGATATAGATATATGGTCAAATTTTGTTATCACTGTAACCACGGCTGTTGATGATGAAAGATCAAAAAGGTGAAGACACAAATTTCAGTTCTGTCTGCAGATGCCGTCAATTTTGTCGTCAAATATCTCAAACCCTTTAATTAATTAATCGAAAAATTGAATGTGAAGCCTGCACAAGTAATAATGATAACAGACTTATTATTTCAAACAAATAATGCATTTGTTAATTAATAAAACCATCATGTTACTCTGAAAAAGAAACCAAAAAGGTTCAACAACCCAGTCCAACTATATACGTAGCCTGCTTATTTTCTTCTCCGAAATCTATATGAACAATATCATGCTTGCAAATGCTGTTCTTTGTATGAAATGATAACGAAAAAATCATACCTTCTTTTTAAAAATTTATCTTACCTTCTTCTCATTGATTAGCGGGCCCTCATTACCCGCAAACGTTCCTATCAACAAGACCTTTGGTTCATATGTCGAGTCTAGATTAGAATCTGGTACTGCATGGGTGTAGACCGACATCAACCAAAAATGTATCAAGTCCAGAATGGTACGATGCGTTCTTCCAGCAGACCCTTTCAGCTGAAATTTCACATCAAAAGCGAATTTGTAAATTGTCAATGGAGTGGATATAGGACCTTTTGGAACCGACCTGATTTTTAAATGGATTTTTTTTTTTGATAGCTTTTTGGAAGTGTCAGTGTATGAGGCTACTGGAAATGTGTACATAAATGCAAACAAATCAATTGTGATAAGAAATGGATGTAGTACCTTTCGGAACCAAGCTTTTCATATGAGGTGGCGGGTACTAAAATATTGGCAATTAGAAAAAGAAATCCAGGGGGGGCACAGTCCTATCAGCACACACCTTGTATGCCTATAATATTGGTGCCCCTCTCCCTTTTCTAGACACACGCTTGGCCATAGAATAGAACCCTCTTTTAATATTAAAGGAGGATTTGGGGGATACTTTAAGAACATGCTATTCAGTGCCCATTGCCTACATGAACCAAGTTGTCCCTGTATTAAGCCTATAGGTGCATAGATTGTTTTTCTCAAAATTTGGATCTATAGATGTAGTACCTTTTGGAACCGAGCCCTTCACATTGGTATGCATGCCTCCATCTGCATTTGTTAATAGACAACCCAAAAAAGTTTCATTCTTCTATAATTTCAATTAGCAACAAAAGAAGCATATTCCAAACTCTTTTATCACACCATTCATATTTCATGATCAAATGCATAAATCTATATTTATTTCGACTACTACGGTTTTGCGGCTCCAAACACATTTGCCAGCATTACAATGAGCTGTTTACCCTACAAGTCATTTAAGAGGTGGGGTAATTTGACAACCGGTCTGCAACCAATGTGCATTAATGTGTGGATCTGATTTGGCATCCTTTCTCCAACCCCACACCACCCAGTCGCTAAGTAAAATTTATTTTAAATTTAGCCAGCAGTATTTGTTGATGGTTGTAGCTTTTTTCAGTTGTTGCTGGTGAGTGACCAGTTGACACTCAAGTATGACTTAAGATGTGGCCGAGGCTAAAGAACGAAATTATCACGACTTACTTGCTTTTGAGCATCTTCTTGGCGTGGTGCTTCATCATTCAGCTCCAGGTGTAGCGGTATAACAAGAATGTAAAGAGACCGCCACGACAGAAAAAGCTATACAGACAATATATGGAGAGAGTCAGGGGCTGAAATCCCGGAGGACGGGGGGACACGTCCCCCCCCCCCTCCCCCCTCAGTTTTTTTTTTTAGGGAGGATCGTCCCCCCTCAAAATTTGAAAAAGTGAGGAAAAAAAATGTATAGCAAATACTGACTAAAGACTGCAACACACCTTTAGGCTCTGGAGGGGCCAGGAGTGCAGCGTTTAGACAAATACAAAAATCTTCTCACTCCCTCGCATAATATCCTCCAAAATGTATATGTAAATACCGAGAAAATTGGAGTGTGAAAAAAGGATATTGCTGCTTTTTATACTTTAGTTTTGGTAAGGAATGTAATTTTTAATACAACAAAACTTTAAAGCACCTGTGAGGGGGTAGTCATTTCCGTCACCTTCACCCCTCTCAATCACTATGCTCCCACGCACTTGCGTACTGATGGGGAGGCTTTGGGGCAGTTCCTCCCGAATGAAATTCAAACATGGTTTATTTCATTTCTAACTCGATACCAGTGATTTACATATGTTGTTGAAATGGCATGATTTTCCCTGAGCTTCCGGGGGCTCTGCCCCCTGGACCCCACCAAGGGCTCTAAGGCGGCCCCTGGATGTTCATCTGATCGCAATTTAATGCCTAAAACCCCTGAGCTTCTGGTGGCTCCGCCCCCTAGACCCTAGTGACCTGCATGCCAGTGCCAGTGTCACAAATAAGGTATCACAGTATGCTCATCTGACCTTAATAAATGCCTAAAACCCCTGAGCTTCATCAGGCTCTGCCCTTTGACACCCGCCGGGGCTTTGCCCCTGGACTCCACGCCAATTTACTCTCCACTTTGCTTTGCATATTACCTGATCGCAAATACTTTAGCCCCCCCCCCCCCCCACCTTGAAAAACGTTCCCAGGGCCTGCGTAACGTGTAAGAGTGGTGGTGATGCGGATTTTTTTTTCTGCCTCACCATACGTTTTTTGTTAATTACGGCACTGCTCCCTCGTCCCTCGCATTTCGTCCCCCCCCCCCCCGGTCATGAAAATAAATCGCCACCCCTGGAGAGAGTAGTTGAAAATGCTTGACCATCTATATATACATGTATATGTGTGTCATATATTTATATCATAAATGTAAGCTATACAACAATATAAGCTAATATGCCACAGCTTTGGCAACTCTCATGGAAATAAATACAATGCGAAGGGAAATCGGTGGATAATGGTTGCACACCTTCAAAGTTCTCCATTACTGCCATCCTTTTTTGGAAATTCTGGCAAAGGTTACACAATCTCCAATAGGAATCCAACCGGATTATAAGTCAAATGCCTTAACCACTAGACCAAGGAAATGGGCCAGTGGTTTCGGCAAAACCAGATTCCACTGACCGACAGACTGGCAAATCTTCAACCTTCAATTTATAGGCTACCATTGTTCGGGGGGCAAGCGAGTTTTGAATAGACATACATTACATAAGATTGATTTTTTATCAAAGTATTTTCAATTGTAATCCGTAATTGTTATTCTGACGAATATTCCACTTGCCAAAACTTGAATCTCTCCAAGGTTTTCTACGACACATGCTCCTGTGACATTTGCTTCACATTGATTTTACTTCTCTTCAATTTTGCGCATGTAGTCTTGATTTTGATAGTGCATTTTTTTAATGCATTTATTGATGCATTTGTATTTTGCAGTTTGTAACATGAACAATCCTAATGGGTTAACAATTGTTACACCATTTCTTTGTTTTATATTTGATGTCGAGTCTCTCCTCCGTCGCAACGATAACCCCCCCCCCCCTAACTCCGACCCCTATAACAGGTCCATGGACTTACTGGATGTGTGATGTAGTAAATTTCTTGTCCTCCAAAGTCCCACATGCTGTATGTTATGTTAAGTTTGGATGACTTCACCTTTGTGATCTCTTCACGAGTAATACCTTGTGAAATTTTAGCAATTGTAGGCAAAACTTTTACGCTACTTTTGTCTTGGGCTGCTTCAGACACTTTTCCTTTTCCTTGTGTTGATCCGTTGCTGTCTGATTTGACAAAGCAATAAATAAAAAAAAAAAGAATTGTTGTTACATAAATGAGGCATTGTACACATACATAGAACTGATACATTAGATAATGTATAACAAAATAAATGTACGTTCAACTTTATGTGATTAAATAAATATCAATGGAATAAAATTATGTTACCAACAATCAATTAAACTGAAAAGTAAAAGTACAACAAAACAGATAGGTATTTTAATGTAGTTTTTGTGTCTCCAGCTAGTCGTGAGTTGTTGTAGCCCAGTGAGATAATAGCTTTTAAGTGTCCATGATTATTCAGATACGTGGTGTAAAGAATCATTGTATAAGCGAAGGAAGCATACAGACCAGACAGAAAACAACATTGGATAAACATGTCGTCGCAACAGTTATACCAAATACCTGAGACAAAAAGTATCTAGCTTGCAAACCGTAATATTACCTGTATTAACTTTAAAGTTTCACTTTACCTGTGTTTTGAAGCCTCTCTGATTCTGTTAGTTCTTCAACATGTCCTACGTCGGACTCTGCAATCTGTGAGAATAAAAAACTCACTGAAGCAAACTTGCATATAATAACATAGTAAATGTCACATAATAATTAAACTGAGAATATGTATAGTAATACACAAATACAAGTTCTCTGTGATATACATGTATGACACAAATATGATATGTGAATATATATATACACATGTATATATAGAGGAAGAGAGGGAGAGTCTACAAGAGATGTCATGAATTAATACGTAGAGTAATGGCTATTGCCTTAGAGCAGGAAGAAATGTATAGGTATTTATGTTTCTAAAGAGACCAAATCAATAGTTGTTTTGGTTTTTATTCTTTGAAACTTAGGAGCTAAATCATAATAACAGGTCAAAACGTATCAAACACATATTATTTAAGAATATGTTTGTTAATTTCACACTTACATGTCTATGTTCCGGTGTCGAGGTCACATTTTCTAAAAAGAAGAAAGGAATACAATAAAGATTTTCTTTAAAAAAAAAAGGTCACAGACTACACATACACCGACCTGTATCTTGGATCTTTAAAATAAAAATGCAGGTGGTTGAAAGGTGTCTTTGAAATAGAGTAGTGTAGAAAACTAACGCGCTGTAATAACATTTCCCCATTGATGATATTTACCTCGAACAGTGTTTTTTTTCTTCTGCCTTTGTAAAAATTGGTGTTATCACAATTTGCATCTTCACTAGTGCTTAGAACGGTTTAATATTTGTAATGAATCTATAAAATGTAATGACAATATATTATTAGAAAATAGTATATAACATTTGTCAAAATACCTTCAGTCATCAGTTGTTGTGATGAAGTAGAGGGTGTTTCTAGGGTCTATATCGTGATACAGCAAAGAGAGAAAAAGAGACAAACATCATAATAATGTAATGCAGTCTTGAGATTACCAGCCAGCTAAAGTGTTAACCGTGACCGAAACATCAGCAGTCGATATTTGTTTCATACCTGTATAAACGCATCCTGCATGGAATTATTTAATGATTTCTGCATTTTTCAACATAATATAAAGTAATATAAATTAATATACAAACTAGGTACATATATTTTATCAGCAAAAGTTAAGATACATATAATCATATAACAGTATAAATCAATTAAAGAAGTATACCTTTCAAAAAATAAAACAGTTGACAAATCATTTCACACACACAAAAGGATACTTTTGACAAAATAGCCCATTCTATATTAAATGTATATATTATACAAATAATGAATGGTTATGAGTTCAATAGTGCGAATATTTTCATGAGTTGAAAGATTAACATTCTATTCAACGAGGCGTCAGCCGAGTTGAATAGAATTAACGTTAATCTTTCAACGAATGAAAATATTCGCACCATTGAACGAATGAAAAACATTCATTATTTGCTTTATACTACATCGAAGAAGATCTAATAGAACGTTAATCAACAAATTATGCTTTACTCTTTATATTAAAGATAAATTAAAGTTGGAGTCGAGCCTTCTCGATTACATTCAGATTGCCTTCGCGTCAGATACACGCAGGGATACGCGCGCGCACGGCTGAGAGGTACGCAGTCTGCATGTAACTAAAAATGCACGGCGCATATAACCAAAAATGCACGACCGTGCAATATAACATCTATTGAATATCATGTGACCAACAATCCTCCAATCAAATGACAAGGATCCACGTAGGTGTTGTATAATATAGCTTATTTACAGAGATGGAGCGAAAAAGAAGAGATAGCAAACATGTTTGATATATTTACTGGAATGTGGTATACAGTAATGAAAGAAATTATACGATATGACATGGACGTAGCTTAGGGTTTCTTCCTACATTCGTCGAGTATTTTTGTCAGGACTCTAGGACAAAGAAAAAAAAAGGATAGTTGTCCGGGGGGAAGTTGTCCTAGAGGATGGTTGTCCAGGGGTAGTTGTCCGGGGGGAGTTGTCCTAGGGGTAGTTGTCCTATGGGGTAGTTTACCGGGGGTAGTTGTCCGGGGGTAGTTGTCCCAGGGGGGTAGTCGTCCTAGACTAGAGGGTGGTTGCCCTAGGGGGTAGTTGTCCTAGGGGGAATTGTCCTAGGGGGTAGTTGACTGGAGATGGTTATCCGGGGGAGGGGGGAGTGGATGTCAACGGGGGAGGGGGAAGTGGATGTCAACGGGGTAGGTGTCCTAGAACCATATATCATACCATGTTCCTTCAGAGTCAGGCCCTCTCGATTTCAAACAATGGGGTTCGTGCGGCGAAAATAGGTGCAACAATCTTATTCAGTTATATATGCGTTATACCATGCACACAAATAAGTTTTTTTTCATTTTTTTCATTGAGCGCTCGGGCACATATAACGGAATGTTGAGAATCATGTGACACTCTTTAGCTACTAGGGTGCTCACTAGCAAATACCGTATCTTATGTACATATATATATATCTGACAGTAAGTCCACATATTGACATAAGATGACACACAAATCATGTAGAAGAGAAGTTCCATGTTTTGAATTCGACCAATTTTATTATAATTTTCGATGTACCTTACATCTTTATCTAGTTATTATAATCAATTGAGCAATGTTTTAAAAGTCGCAGATCAAGCTTGAAATATAATGGCACGAGGTAAATTCTTAATCTGGAGGATAATATATCATAAATATGCATAAGTAAATATAAAAACTAGAACAGAGATCCCCTCTCCCCTCCCTGAAACAAAAGGATGACGTAAAAATCGCTACTAGTGGTTTGGACTATTGTCAAGACTAGGAGCAGCATCAGCAAAACAATGTGTGTGTAGATTAGAGTATAATGCATCTCTGTAGAAAATTTGAAAGAAATCTGTCAAGAAATGTGGCAGTTAGACGCACAAAAGACAACCACCAACATATGACCTTTGATCCTATAACAGACGGAACACAGGTGGCAGCATCACCAAACAATACAGATGTGTAGGACGCACCTCCATAGAACATTTGAAAAACATCGTCAAGAAATATGGCATTTAGAGCCAATAACAGACGGAGCACAGTAGGCAGCATCACCAAACACTAAAGACGTGTAGATTTGATAAAGATATACCTCCATACAAGATTTGAAAGAAATTCATCAAGAAATGGGGTCTGCAGAGTGCACTCATGCCTTCCTGCAATAACATTTTGACACTATAAAACACAGGACACTAGTGGCAGCATCACCAAAAACTATAGGTGCATAGATTTTACCAATATACACTTCCATATACTCAATTTGAAACAAATCTGTCAAGAAATGATGCAGTTAGACCGCACTCTCGAGTGCGCATCTTTAAAAATATGACCTTGACCCTATACAAGTCGGAACACGTAAGGCAGCATCACCAACAATTATAGGTCTGTAGATTATACCAAGATACACTTCTAAACAAAATTGTAAAGAAATCCGTCAAGGAATGTGGCAGTTAGAACGCACACAAGAATATGACGCGGCGGCGGCGGCGGCGTAACGCTGCTGAATCCAAAGCACCCCTCCGGCATGCGGCAGGGGAATACAATTAACGGCCACATGGATCCAAAGTTGATAATTTTAGAAAATAATCAAAACCATCTAGAATGGAAATCCATGTTCCCTATGCAGCTTGACCCATGTCCAAAGTAAAAATCTTCTTTCATATGATTTCTCCAAAATAACTTACCGGTAACCTCATTTGTGTTATGTGTGTCTTGTAGGCACAGTAAATCTACTACCTTCTTATTCCGTTTAACATAATCTCTTAAACCACATACATTGAGCAATACAATGAAGGTTGACATTAAAAATAGAAAAGTAGTTTAACAATACTGATAAGTTCATTAAGATTCAAAAAAATATTTCAGAGATAAAATCGAGCTCAGAATACTACTCCTGCTTTGTGTTAAAGTTGAATGCACATACGCAAATTTGGGTTTCGTGAAAGGTATATTGGAATGCTTGAAACTTTAGCTTTTAATACTGAATTCATCAGAGGGCGAGATTCGCGTGCATTTGATCTAACTGTTATCAAAATGAATGGTAATGACTAAATAATTAGATTGGCCGAGAAAACTTATATTACGTATGTATTCACCTAAAATTCACAATATGTTGGTATTACCAAAAGCTAGACGCATATTGTAGAACAGAAGGGAGAACAATTATTCTTAAAATAGTTGAAAATTGATTACTCACATGAGGACTTTCGACGTTTTTTGTGCCTATGTACAACAAGTTCAAGAAAATGGAAAAAACATTTGAAAATATATTATGTAAAAGCCAACGGATATTAACTTGTGGGATATATTCGCTTATGTTTTGATAATTACCCTGAATTTTAATCATTTTCTAATGTCTTTAAGAATATCTACCAAATTATTATTATTTTATTCCTGCTCCATGCAAAATTAATCAAGCATTACACATTTGACATAACATGAACATTTCTTTAATAAATGGAAATAGATAATCCTGAATCATAGTTATTAATAACATGAACAAAATGTTATATAAATCATTAAATATGGAAATAAAAAATTGAACATAAAAAGCTAGGCTTGTTGCGTATAGGTTCTCTGAATTAAAATAATAAATTATGTATGCAGAAAAACATAAATCACATACACTAGACCCGACACAAAAAAGAGAAATGAAACAAGTCAACGCAAAGCGTAGCATCCCCTCGCAGGGTACAAATGGCCTGTATACGTCAGAACAAGTTACCTCCATTGGACTATACTATTATATTACTAGACAAGGAAGTTTTACATTTTCACATATATAATTAGGTGTTTTTGCATATTTAATGAGCTATGACCTTTCACCTTTGACCTACGTACTCCAAAATCGAAATTAGCCTGTATTTTGATATTATGTACCTTCATATCAAATTTCATTAAAATCCGTCAAACATTACTGAAGTTATCGATCGGAAACCAGATGTGTATTTTTGCGCATATTTAATGAGCTATGACCTTTCACCTTTGACCTACGTACTCCAAAATCGAACTTAACCTGTATTTTGATATTATGTACCTTCATATCAAATTTCATTAAAATCCGTCAAACATTACTAAAGTTATCGATCGGAAACCAGATGTGTATTTTTTCGCATATTTAATGAGCTATGACCTTTGACCTACATACTCCGAAATCGAACTTAGCCTGTATTTTGATATTATGTGCCTTCATATCAAATTTCATTAAAATCCATCAAACATTACTGAAGATATCGATTTGGAAACCAAATTTGTTACGGACGCACGCACGCACGCACGGCAGCGTTACTATATCCCCTCCGACTTCGTCGGTGAGGGGATAACAAAATACAACATTAAGGGCTAAAAGTGAAAGAGAGAGAAAAAGATAGGGGGAAACGATAGATAGATATTAGGGTATATGGATAGAAATAGAGAGGGGGTATGGACAGAGGGATGAAGCGAGAAGTAAAACGAAGGAGAAAGATAATTGTAGTATAGAGTAAGATGGGACTGGTAAATTCTCCAGATATGCTAGGCATGGGTGGGAGATGAAAAGAGTAAACAGCAATGAATTGACAAAAAAATTCATTGCAAAGAACTGTCTAATTCCTAAGAATGTTGTTGTATTGTAAGAACCCTTTCAATAACAGTGTTATCAAGAATAATATTTCCATGTACATTATCTATTTTATTATTATTATTGATTATTGATAAAATTGATAAATATTGTGTTTTTATGTGTCTGTACATAAGAAGCTAATATCTAATTCTAAGAATTCTCTGAATGGCATGATATGTTTACTGGTTGTCATTATGAAGGTTAGGTTACCTGGACTGTTTGATCTCCCTGCCACTTTCGAAACGGAGTCCACCAACTATAAAGGGAAAATATATATACATAAGGGATTGAATATTTTCTCTTGTATATTTGGTAATTTTTCGTTAAGTTTTCTTTTATATATCCCATACATTTATTGATATATTTATATCCCACAAACTAATAACCTTGCAATACGATTGTTCAAAAAAAGGCGTCACACAACAAGTGACAGATGGCATATATATGCCGTAAAAGTGATAACGAAAGCTATCACTTTTGTTAATTAAGTCTACATTCGCTAATGCCTGAATGGCATATACGTTTAAATATAAAATGGTGACGTAGATACTATACTCAGCAACAACAAAAATTGGACGCTCAATATTGCTCACAATTTTTCATTTAAACCGTCAATTAAATGTTATTAAATATTTATCAAATTCACACATAGACGACGCACGGCCGGCGCATTGAAAATCTGAAAAAGTTGTGTGCCCGACTTTTGTCAGGATTTGGGAGAAGCTAACGAGCTGACACCGAATGCTGCGTGTATACAGGGCGTGTGCTCCGCGTATGTCTGGCGTTGGCCTAGCGCGCTCTGCGCGGGTCTGGCGTTCTTTTGGCGTGTACATTCATGCGTCGAGCTCCGCGCACACTTTTGAGCATGCTCAAAAAATCCTGACGCACACAGCGAATGACAACGAATACATAGCGTTGTTCTGAGTAACGAATAATGACGCACACCTAGCGAACGACAACGCACTGGCCAAAATTGCAAATTTCCAATGCGCTGGTCGTGCGTTCCCCTTGCGTCCTCTATGTGTGACCAGGCCTGAAGATCCATTTAGATCAAGTTATGATCATTTTCATGCTTGGATGGGCATATTCATTTCATGTAGAAGTCTAATTATGCAATTTTCAAAAGTAGAGCAAGTAGCCATTCAAATGTAAATGAACACTGGCATCTGTAAAACATTCTTGTTCAACAATGAAAACAAAGAATGAGAAACAATGAGAAGGTTTGAGCTCTGGATATGAACCGTAGTCTCAGGGGCGGGCTGCATGGTTCTGACAAGCAAGATCAAGTTGTTATTCCTTTCCACCTTAGATTGTGGACGAGCCATGAAGCCATATATAAACTTCCAATGCTCATCAGCATTTATATAAATATATTTCTGAAATAAAACTGCATACATAATGGCCCGAATTCACAAAGCAAGGTTTAGCTCAGACCAAGGTTTAAGTTTAAACCTCCTTTTGTTTCGCCAAACCTCCTTTTGTTATTTACAAACCAGGTTTATAAATAACAAAAGGAGGTTTGGCGAAACAAAAGGAGGTTTAAACTTAAACCTTGGTCTGAGCTAAACCTTGCTTTGTGAATTCGGGCCTGTATGTCTGGCCATTCAAATGTTGATGAGCATTAGAGGTTATATATAATAGTATATTATCAAAATGTATATATATATATGTATATAGATGTGAACTTACAGTCTCTAGGTCATGTTCAAGCTCAACTCCTTTTCTTTCTGTTGACGATAAAACAAAAGATGTCATTATGAAACAATCTATCATAATAATATCATTATTTTGCTATTGGATATAAGGTATATCTATGAAATTGGACAAAATCCGAAAATGAAAAGCATAAAGCAGACATGATACATAACAGTATTAAATACTCCAAAACTCATATATCCATAAAAGCTAACGCAGTACTGTTAAAAATTGTTCATTTCTAAGGGCAATCACTTCTATACATATCAAGAAACATGTGATTAAAACCAGAAATTAATTGAAACATTGTACTATTGTATATTAAAGTTCTGTATACCTTTGTACAGCGGGCCTTATATTTTGTAACAGTCATGTTTTTAACAATTCAATTCAAATTTTATTGTCCAATTATTGGAAATTTGTTTCGTTTGCATGTCAATACAAAATTACAGATCATAATGGTTGTCGACTTCTGATAACCAAAAGAAATTGCGACTATTAGAAACCAATTTGTAAGATTTTTTAGTTGGCGATCAGTTGCCAATCGGTCTTGTGGGTTGCAGGGCTGTTGTTGATCGGTTGCCGGATGCCATACAAACATTGTCCAATCATCAAAGATTTGTGCAAACTACTTTGCGGCCACACATGGATACATTTGGAAATGGTTGGCAGTTGTTCGGCGATTTATAGGAGAGAATAAACAGCTCAAGTTTTCAAGGTTTCTTTTATTTTCCACATGATATAGCATAATCAAATAAATATTTCATATTCACAAATTCAATAACATAATTATATTAACCAAACATTTTACAAAAGATTATACAATTGTTTAAATTAATTGGCACAGTGGTAAAACATAGTGGAGGGGTCTATGAAAAAAACATGGCTTGTATTTCATAGACAGGGATGCCAACCTTTCAGAGCACAAATCAGTAATCATAAGGCTAAAAATCAGTAATTTGCGCGACGCAAATTTTTCTGCACTGGCAAGCGCAGCTCCCGCAGGCAAGCGCGATAGCACAACAAGTTAAATAAAAGTAACATACCTGTTCATTAGTTGGTGTTACATGTGCATGTAACTCCATATTGAAAGTATTCTACTGAAAGACTGGATGAACTCATGACAAAATGTCTTGATATGCCACTGCACGTCGTTTGCCCCGCCATGTCCAATGTTGAAATCTGATGCACATATCGTGCACCTAGCATGATTCAGGCTTTTCTTTGAAGGAACGATGCATTTCCATTTCTTACTGTATTCTTCTTTAAAAGTCTGTAACTTCTTGCCACGCTTCTTAGTTGTGGAAGACATGATGATTGATATCTAAATCCAACCAACATGAGTTCAGATTGTCGACGAAAATCGACGAACGCTGTGACAGCCTGTGAGAAATCCGACAGTGTACACGGCGCTAGCGTAGCGAGGCCTGGCGCTGGCCGCGCGGTAGCGGCGCGGCCAAGAGAGGTATTTCACCCGGCCCCCGCTCGCGAAGCTGTCTTTCTCTGCTGGGCACACACGCACACGCACACGTACACAGTCAGAATATACAAAGACACACATGTATGCACCTGCACTGTGAAAGGGGTGTGCTAGATAACAAATTGTCCAATCGGAAGCCCTATGGGATTTCTATGCATGGATTCAAGGATGGCTGCGCTTCAATAGTCAAAAGTACGTGCTAAACCTTAAAGTGCTAATTTTGAAAATCGGCAAAATCGGCAAAATCGGCAAAATCCGGGATTTATGGTATGAAAATCGTACCGCCCGTAATCGGCCGATTTCCCGTAGAAATTACGGGAAATCCGTACTAGTTGGCATCTCTGCATAGACTCCTTGAGAATAAACAAAAGTTACAAGTGCTCTAGAATATAAGTAGAAAATATATGTATACAAATGCTTAGGTAATCCTACACCCCCTCCTCCCCCCAGCCCCCCCCCCCCCCCCCCACGCTACAAAACAAAAAAGATTGTCTTTAGCATGGGTGTATACACTAACAATTTACAGATAATGGAAATAAAAACAAATGATAACCTTTCTTGCAGAGAAGAGAGAGAGAGGAAGAGAGAAATAACTGGTCAGAGATCAATGGTTAATATTCTTACGTGGACCAGCAAGGTTTAATAAATGGCGGGAGAAGTATAATCACTGGCACAAACAAGCACAATACTTTTGTTTTAATTATTGCAAGTTATTTATAGCAAATGCAGTCGTTAAGAGGTGGTGTATTTTCATGTAACACTCTGACATGTTTCTTAATGTTCGTAGAAAAGGGAATTGATAGGTTGTATTATAGATTATATACCTCACTTAAGAAATCCAGCCATCTGATTGGTCGAAATCGCAGTCGTGGTTTTAACCATTCCCGTAAATAAACGAAAAATGCCAAACCCATGTAATAGTTCTAGGGTAAAATCCCAGCAAAATTCCAGTTACCATGGTTACCGGGAAAATAGTTCAGTGTTGGTGAAATACCCATAGGTTCACGTGTTAAAAACCGGTTTGAGCGATCACGGATACCGTACGTGTGCGAAGAATTGGTCGGTAATTTCAATACGGCAATCTCGATCTTAATGAATTCCAAACAAGGCAAAAAAGGCTGAAGAAACTCTCCCAAGATTTCAACTTCTTGATGATGATCAAATGCAAGATTTGCTGACAGCAAGAGCACCAAAAAGGGTACGTCAATTTCTCCATAATTTTTTTTCAAAGTAGATCTAGGAGGTCTAGTAGTGCTAAAATCGTTCCCGTAGAGAATGCATCCCTGTGCATTGGCCATTGCGCACTCATGCTAAATTGGCCGATGTTTTAATTACCAGAGATTCAAACTAATATTGCTCGTGATCCTGAAGGTGATACTCAATAAGTGAGGTGTCATATGAAAGCGCAGGTTTTTCTGCATATTCCCCACAGGGCCGGCCCACCCCCAAAATTTTAAAAATATCTTGCTTAGGATAGAATCTAGATCTAGTCTATTCTCAAAGATACTCATAAAAAACAACCGTGCAGATAAACTAGAGAAAGGCCAAGGTGGTGTCATAAGTTAACACTTTTTTGGGGGCATATAAAAGTATCAATGACTGCATTAATATTCGAGAAATAGTTGTTTTTTTACGCTCTCGGGAAGGTTACAATTGGGCTATTGTAACCTTCCCTTGAGCGTATAAAAACAACTATTTCTCTCAAAGCAGTCATTAATACTATATTATCATTATTATTCAATCATAAAATGTCAACCATCATCATGAAAAAGATAGAGAGGAGAGTGAAGGGAAACAGTTTAAAAAATGAAGATAGAAAGAAAATGTCAAAGGAAGTTGGGAATGCACCGAAAAAGACAGGATTTGGATTTGATTTGGCAAGGGTAATTTTAAGGCAGGGAAAAAAAAATCATTTTCACAAATAAGAACAGAAGTCATCGTTTGTTATCTATTTCTCAAGTGGCTGCCCTGAAAGAACAAAGAGTGGTATGTGACTCTACTGCATCCGGGCTATCAAGTGGTTACTCAGAAATAACAACAGTGTTCATAACTCACACTTTTGTGAAACTAGATGGAACTTCGACTGTGCGCAGTCGAAAAACGATGCCTCCACCATAGAGCGATTTTACAAACAAAATGAGGGAGCAATTTCTAAATTCAAGTTTGATTGTAATCCATTAATCTGTTCTTAGAATATTGTGAAAACAAGCTTTTTCATATACATGCATGACCTTTTGATCTTTGACCTCATGACCCTAAAATCTAATCAGTTTATTGGCTTTGCAAGATACATACATGTCTAGCTAAGTTTGATAGTAATCCATCTGTCAGTTCTAATGAGAATACATTCACAAGCTATTTTTGCATACATAATGAGCCCATGACCTTTGACCTCATGACCCCAAAGTCTACTCAGTTCATTGACTCTACATTTTTTCATACATGCCCTGAGTTTGATGGTAATTTGTCCATCGGTTCTACAATGATAAATGCGATCACAAGCTATTTTTGCATACATAATGAGCAATGTGACCTTTGACCTTGTGACTCCAAAATCTAATCAGTTCATTAAATATGCATGATGAATACATGACCTAAGTTTGGCAGGAATCCATCAATCGGTTCTTGAGATAACGCGATTGATCACGAGAACGGGATGTACAGACGTACAACCCGAAAACACGATGCCACCGGCTACTACGTAACAGAGGCATAAAAACATTACACATATTTGTATTAAATGATATGAAATCAATTGTATGTTACGGTGGTATTTCCATATAACAGACAGTATTATAACTATGTAACAATGAAAAGATTGTATTTAACTTTTAGACTGACTTTGTTCTTTTCACTAAGCTGCTGCAGCAGGGAAAAAAAGTTTATATGAATACAACCCCACAGGATAACATGAGTGAGTAAATCAAGAAACAGTACAACTGATGATTGATTTTCATAGCTTTCATTGCTTTTTTTTCTATCTCTCTCTCTTTTCAGAGGAAAATAATAAAACAAAATAAATTCATAAACAAGCAGTAGAAGTAACACTATTTTTTATATAGTTAAATTCCTTGCTGATTGTTGATGGTCTGCGAACAATTTTATATCAATTGGTAACTGATCGTATATCACTCGTCGATCAATGAGTCACCCTTTTTTTTTCAACCACATATAGCCCAGTATTATTAGTCAGCAAGCTCTGGTGATCTGTCGGCTATCAGTCCGATTACCGTCACATACTCTTTGGCGGCCAAGAAATGCCTTCCTATGACCAGCTTTGTTGACAAAAGGTTTTTAATGCAGTAGCGTAAACCTCCAAGCGATGAAGATGATCCGGATACCAATTACAGATCACTGAAAACCTTTTAAAGACTGCCAAAACCTCTCTGTGACATGTGACAACTTAAAATCCGGACCAGTGGTTGTCAGGAATGGGTGACCGGTTGTAGCTGAAGTGTGACCTAGGCTTAAGCTTACTAAAGTTTCAAATGTTACTCATGATATAGCTATTGGAAAGTAATTATCGCACTGCCTTTTGAATTATCATGTATTAAGAGTCCTGACAACAAATGTGACTGTAATGAACGTACCTGTGATTGCTGGATCACTTCGGTTTTCTTCCCCTCCTGTGGAACACTAAAAGAAAGGAAAACAAACGCTATTGTTATGCCCAAAGATAAAGATTTGATGGCAATCTTTTATTATGATTAATACTGTCTAAAACTTATAGGGAAAGGTTTATTTCATGTAATTTAAAAGTAAATCATTGTTCATTGTGGAAAATGATTGTATCTGGAACTTTATGGTTTTCAAATCTGTTTATTTAAAATGAAATTCGAAATGTAGAACATTTTAAGAGCAAACATTTGAATACTGCTGCAGTATGCTTCCCCAGGCGCGTACGCAGGGGGGGGGGGGGGTAAACTCCCCCCCCCCCCTTTAGTTTTTTTTATGTGTATGTTTTTTGTATTTTTTGTGTGAAAACACCCCCCTTTTGATTTTTTTTTTTTTTTAATAAAAAAATAAAATAAATTATGCCAATGGCTGACCTAAAAAAGGTGACCTTACCCCCCCCCCCCCTACAGAACAAAATGTCGAATTTTTAAATTTTGAGACCAAAAAAAAAAAAAAAAAGTGTCCGCTTAAAATCCTGCGTACGCCACTGTGCTTTACCCACAGCTATAACATAAATAAGAATTCTTTTAACATGTTTATCTTTTTGCTTCTGTAATATAAAATATGTGTAATAAAATAGGAATAGGCATGCATTTACATTGAAATTTCAACTTTTGTATGATAAACTACGCTTTAAAAAATAAACTGACGTTTACATGACTTTTGAAGGTGACTAATACCAGTTTTTTTAAAATAATTTGATAACAGTTTTAGCGTAATGTATGCCTGAGTCTTATTTACACTTATCGCTGAATATTTGTAAATGTTTCAATCATTTTTGTTTCTTTCGAGTACCTTTCAGGTATCAGTAAATACTTTATATCACTTAAATCATATTTAATGTTCATGTAATTGTTCAGAAGTGCTGTATACAAAGATTGTTGTTCATGACTAAATGCTTGTTCAGATATGACCCGGCAAAACCGAGGCCGCTTGTTATGACATGAAGTGCAATATGCTTCATATTTGTGCAGCTTTTAAAACAGAGCCCATTGAATTCACGAAAGTTGCCATTCATCTACACCTGAACAAATGCAGCAGTTTTTACCCGGCAATTTTACCCCGCCATATAAAGGAATCCAAAATAACTACCGGTAGTTATTCTGAGAGATTAATTATATTCTTGCCTATCAATCGAGATTCCCTACTTAAGTGTGTATAGCGTAATGTAAAGATTATCAGCTCGAGTTGGGCATCGCCATTTCTTTAATAAAGTACAGAATTATACAAAGTCGTTTTTCAAGCAAATATATTCAAATTTATGGATGCTTACATCCCACGTGTGTCTGGTAAGGAAGAATTTCATGCACATGTTATTATAATTTGCCCTATATATGATTGTCAGACCGCGAAATGTATAAATACGATTTGCTCTTCTTGTGGGAAAGTCCTCAACTGCAATATTTAAGTAGTTTTAAATAATCGAGTAACAATTGTTCCCCTGTTATGTAGTTTTTACGAAATATTTGTAATCTTCTCACCTATATATGGTGTTCCCGCATTGTAAAGTTAAAATTTTTGTATTGAATTAAAAAGTATTTCCAACTAAAGCTTGGTGCACAATACATGTACAAGTTCACTTGGTGTGGTGTCACATTATCAATAAAAATAGCTGCGCCGATATCATGCTATTAAAGGCATTATATCATGCCAAGAATATTTTTGTATTTATTTATTTCTAATCTTTTGTCAGGGTAGACCATTCACCAATAAGTAATGGTCTTCCATGGGGCCCTAAATAAACATGAACATATTTACATCAAAAAGCATAACGCTATACAGAGCAGTTAAAATAAAATTCCATAGTGCATTTAGAAAGATATGACACAGCAATAATAGACGTGGCAAAAATAATACTTGTTTGCAAAATAAACATATATCATTAACCTAGTTCAACAGTAATATCAATAGGAATATATTAATTAAGTCGCAATTATGTGAATAAGTCCTGTTAATATTACAGAACATGCACGTAGTGTATCTACGCCTGAGCCATTCACAAATTACAACTTTGTTTGAACAATCTCTTAAATGAATTGACAGAGGAAGCCGTTCTCATCGAATTATCTAGCTTATTCCATTCAAATATAGAAGAAACAATTGGGCTACACTTATAACAATCAGTGTGAAATCTAGGCACACATAAACATCCAACATCAATTAACAGGAATAGATCTTATCTGTAAGCATACCTACACTTATCATTTATGGTGAGGTTTCCATTAATAAACCTCTAAAGTTGCATTGATGGTAAATCCTGTCCAAGAAATGAAGTGTTCAACATTTTTTATTGGAATTAATAATGGCTACATTTTCCTTCCTGAAACAGTACCATCACTTTGATATAAGATGTAAGATATTTACTTAAATATGAAACAAAACACTAAAAGTCACAAATCAACTCTTGAAAGATTATTTATGACAGCTCTTCAATAAGTTGGAAGCACAGAAGAATGTATTATATATCTCATTTACATTTTTGGTAAGGAGTATCTATAGGCAGGAATAAATCACATCTTTCAACATCCCTACATTTATTCTTTGGAGCGGGGTCTTCTTTCATTAAAGAGAGTGGAATTGATATTAGAATTTGATAGTAAAGACGTTAAATAGCTGGACTGGTCATCTATATTTATCACATTATGCTTCTCTTATTTGAAATCTATCAAAATTAAATTCTTTGTTTATAGGCAAATATCTCAAAATAGAATCCACCATGATAATATTGTCATTAGGCCATAAAAAAAAAAGTTTTATTGCCCTCTAGGTGCCAAAACATGGGTCTGTCGGAAGGAAATCTTGTTTTCCTCTCCCTCTTTTGGCTGATTTTTCTCAATTTTGAATGCTTTAAGCCCCACCGTTCTAGTTTGGCCAGGAAAGATTAAACCTCCCTGCATGGTCACTAACAGATGTTTATCTCGTCAAATAAGCTCTGTTAACATAAGAAAAAGAGGATCATGGGGGACCAATGGTCACCGATTAGGCATTTTTTGTTATATAGAGGACACAAGTAGCTATAAGTAGTGCAGTTGGGCTTTAATACATTTTTTTTTTATTCATTAAACATTTTTTCTCTTCTTCTTCTTCTTATCGAGTCACTACACAAGTCCTAAAAAACGGTTTAAAGAAACCCTTTTTTTTAAAGCCGATCGTAGATTTTAAGAGTTTTTGGGTGAGTCGCAAGAGCAGTACGACATTTTTTTGGTTAACGCCTTATCAGAAACAGATAATGATCACATTGAGAATATCAATTTGGAACATTTCATGGATAGGCGATCAAGTCAAATTACTCTTAATTGCGCTCTTACCTGTGTGTCGCTCCCGAAGGTAGGGTCCAATGCTATGCTTTGTATTATTTCATCGTTGGCTACAAACATGAAGAAGAAAAAAATGTGCCTAGAATTAATAACCAAGCCTTAGACTTTTCTACAAATGCAAATCTAAGTTTGAATTTGCAAATGTTTTTGTATTGATAACGTATTACTTAAAGTAGACATTCACTGAACATTAAAAAGGATGGCCAATACTTGATTACTAGAAACCAGGAAGCTTGCAGGTGGCAATCGTAAAAGTTTATGGTCAAAATAAAAAGATAAACCCTCAAAAAAGCATCTCTCAGGATCTGAAATATAAGGGCGCTTCGGCAGGAAATTTAGCAATTTTTTGATGACCTAACGTCATGGACCAATCCTATAACTAATATACATATATCAATTGCCATTATTTCTCAATTTTAACATTTTAATTCCTTTAAAAAATCAATGTATTTCACATCATTGTTGAAGGAAATTGAGGCTGATGCTGATAATCATAATCCTTTGCTTAGAAAAAATAAGGGCAAGGATTATTTATTACTGTCCTGGGGGGGGGGCTGGAAGAACCCCCTCCACATTTTCAGAGATTGCGCCATAACTGCTTGGAATTTTAAATTGTCGTTTCGTAATGATTAGAGATCCTGTTCAAGATTCATCAACAATTATCCGCTGGATTCCCATTACCTGTTTGAGCGTGTTTAAGTAATTCCCAGCTGCTAACTGCGTTTTTGGTCACAATGTCCTGTTTCGCTCCTTTAGTACTTTCTTCGTTCGGATCAAACCTGTAATGAAGATAAAACGCATTCTCACATAAAGTATTTATGTACAAAAAAACTTTTAGGTTTGTAATGTTGCAATTGTATTTTAATAATAAAGGCAGCATCCTTAACTTCCCAATTTTGTATTCTGCATGTACCGCGTGGAACGGGCAATGGGTGTAACAAAAATTGAATGATATGCCTCATATTCATGGCGGTCATAATACGAATTACCTGGAAGATGGCTCAGCAGAACTTGTGTACTCTGGTGGAGTCAAGCAAAAACATATGAAATGTAACTAATTTAAGTTAATTTCGACTCTACACCTTACTATAATAACATATAGAAAAAAATGGTTACTTTATCATGATTAAAAAAAGGTGTGTAAACACAATCTGTCTGAAAACAGAGAAAAAATCAACTAGACATATCGCAATTTGTATTGCTGCGCAATGCGAATGTATCCCCCGGCAGTGGCAGCGATTTTGGTGTCACCCTTATGTTCGAAGGAGGGACAACGATCCCCTCTCCCCTCCTTGAAACAAAAGAATGACGTAGAGATCGCCACTAGTTGCTCGGACTATTGTCAAGACTAGGAGCAGCATCAGCAAAACAATATGTGTGTAGATTAGAGTATAATGCATCTCTGTAGAAAACTTGAAAGGAATCTGTCAATAAATGCTGCAGTTAGCGCACACAATTTAATTAACTCTTAAGCTGCCACCCATACAATGCACCGAGTGCCACGGTGCTAATCTCTATTGTGCCAGCAACAAAGCCCCTGCGTGCCAAGTTAATTTTAGGGTTGGTTCAAGTGCGTGTTTTTAAAATCTTTACTATGTTTGATCCACTATAACTTCTCATTCGTATGTTGTATAAACAAACATTGTACATGAGAGTTGTAGGAAATTTCACCCTTTTTCCATTGATACCAATATCATTTCATGAATTTGTAAGTTTGCTGAAGTAAATAAGCACTATCAGTGAGTTGTCGAACCAATCCAATGCGATGGGGAGGCATAATGATGATATATGATATCAAAAACAAATCTCTAAATTACTCGAGAAAATCCAATCTGACTGTTGTATACAAAGACGCGTAATCCAAAGCCGATAATCTGATGCACGCGACGGTACTTTCAATAGCGCTGCAAAAGCACTCAACACGGTGCAATGGGCATGAACAATAACTGTTATTACATCTGCGCGCTAGCGCGCACGAAGCACCGTAGCGGTGGCTCGCTAGCATGAACGTGGCTTTCAATCGATAGCACGCTCGCGTGCACATGGCACTATAACAATAGCGCGCTAGCAGTCTCACGGCAGTGTAAGAGTTAAGGACAGTCACCAAAATATGACCTTCGCCCCTTTAACAGACAGAACACAGGTGGCAGCATCACCAAACACTAAAGATTTGTAGATTTTACTAAGAAACACCTCCATACAAGATTTGAAAGAAATCTGTCAAGAAATGTGGCAGGTACGTGGAAGGCATGAAAGACATTATGACCTTTGACCATATAAAGGATGGAACAATGAGGGCAGCATCACCAAAAAAGAAATATGTGTAGATTGTTCCAAGATCCATCTCTATACAAAATTTGAAAGAAATTCATCAAGAAATGTGGTCTGCAGAATGAACTCATGCCATCCTGCAAAATATGACCTTTTGACCCTGTAAAACATGGGACATTAGTGGCAGCCTCACCAAAAACTATAGGTGCATTGATTTTACCAACATACACAATTTGAAAGAAATCTGTCAAGAATGATGCAGTTACACTGCATGCTCACTAGAGTGCACACAAGACATCTATGAAAATATGACCTTTGACCCTATAAAAGACGGAACATTGGAGGCAGCATCACCCAAATCTATAGGCTTGTATAGATTATACCACGATACACATTCATTTTGAAATTTAAACAACTTCCCTTGAAAATGTTGGCCTATAGAGCGCACACAAACCATCCATATAAATATGAACTTTTTATAGAAGACGGAACAATGGGGGCAGCATTAAGAGGTGTGTAGATCATACCAAGATACACCTCCATACAAAATTTAAAAGAAATCCGTCAAGGAATGTGGCAGTTAGAGCGCAACCAAGAATATGACGCAGCGGACGCGGCAGCGTAATGCTGCTGAATCCAAAGTATCCCCCGGCAGTATGCCGGAGGGTACTTTAGATTCAGCAGCATTACAGGGTACAATAATAAAGATAAAAACAACAAATAAATCTGGGACTTATGCGATAATCAATTTGTCTTAGCTTCTTTCACGCTTCTTTGTATTCTATTAATTAGTTTTTAACTTTTGAAAAAGTATGTATCTCATGATAAATATTTTAAGTGTTTAAATTCACAGAGAAAGTAAAATCGCAAAGTCCAATATTTCACTTACTTCTGTCCTGTGAGTCGACGAATTAGGCTTGTCTTCCCAACACCTGCAGGACCAATGACCATTATTCGAGACCTGTTCCATGGGGCCTCTCCCTTGCTAATCGCTTCTTGAATGTTAATATCCGCTGGCACTAGAATTTAAGGAAAACAGAAAGAAAGCTAAAACGTTAACAAATTAAGACCGGTGTAGAAGTGTGTGGAAGCTACGTCAAGCCCAGAAACGTGCAAGTATTAACAAACAAATTGACACTTGTCGTATCGTTAAACATGGCTGTATTTCTCTCACGTTCCCGGAGAAGTAATTATACATGCCTGACTGTACATTTGTTTGGACAAATATGAAAGCAGCCTATTCCTGCAGATAGTTTAGTGTTTGCTAATCATTGAAAACTTGCATCAAGTTTCTTTCAAACAAGGATATACAAACTTGTCTTTAATAGACATAGTGAAAAGTTTATATTTTTATGTAAAATGGCCCGTGAAGTATAAAAGTTATTTAAAAAGAAAATAATAATTTGTATTTAAAACATGATTTTTGTTTTGATTTCAAAATAGATTGTGTGTTTAATGTAAAATGATTTATTCTTACTTTTTAGAGTTGCGTTATTATTATCAATCACTTAAACTCCATTGGTGTATCGCTCGTTGTATATACAGGTACATGGTTGAATATAATTAAGGGTCTATCTTATTTTACCTTCAGGTAGTTTGTTACTTTGTGCACTGGTAGAGGGAACATCTAAATCTGGTGGAGTCACTAATGGAGGTTCAAGGGATTTACTAGTTGAATGGGATGTTATATTATCTGACAATGTGGGGTGAAGGAGATGTCCGATGTATTCACGTTGTTGCCTAAGATCCATTTGCCTCAACTCCTCTGACCTTTCATCCAAGTGTAGCTTCTTGTTAAAGAAATGGTTCTGAGAGTAAGATAAACGGGCAAAACTCTTTCAAATAAAAAATTGTATTTTGTATTCTCTATCTCTCTCTCTCTTTCTCCTTCACAAACACATGCACACGCACTTACACGCATTGGCCTTAAGTGAGAATAATATTTAGACCTTAAAGCCTTTTTCGTTGATTAATGAGTACCTACTACAAAAAATATTATTAATAATGCTAAATATATTACTTGTTGCGGATGTAGTATCAAAAATGCGCCGCTGCAACACTTCCTTAGATTTTATCACCTGACGAAGTGTTGCAGCGGCGCACGAAACATCGTGATCTTTTAGATCCCTTGTCGACCATACATTGCGAGACAAACAAATATCACTAGCGATATTGTATTAAACATTATTAATATTTCTCAATGGAACTTACTTGTTCCCTTAACAAAATGAGGACGAAATGATGCTTATCAAATTAACGATGACATTTAATATTATTTTGGTACTTTGTTTCCTATAGGGTTGTACATGTACGAAAGTGCTATGCTGTAAACTGAACAATTGATACATATTTTTAGTATAGCGATCATATTTTGTAACATTTTCTATGTAAACATGCAGGGCAATATACCAATTGTGGTATCCCAAGTGTGGTTCTCCATTGAATGAAAAACGACCCTCTACTCACAAGCTTTCTAAATTTTATGAGGTTTTCTATTCTCATAAAGACTAAAATTCATGACTATGAATAATCCTTAACATCTACTTTCGGACTCATCATCGTATTATAAATATCCAAGAGTATTCTCTCGAAAACTCTGCTTTTGTAAACGAGGATACCAATAATTTTATAGTATATTACTATTTTCTTCTCCATATTGTTTCGTTCCTGTTATGAGCTTATGATAACAATTTGTATGAATATTGTTATTACTAAAGTGACTCTCACACTCTGCCGTGTAGGCCTACCGTGTGCCACCGTGCGCGAAAATGTCTGCGGACGGTGGAGAACGGCGAGGGCACACGGTGGTTCGTTATCAAAGCGGGCAACACGTTAATAGGGCGTTGGCGCTTATTTACACCCGGTGGGACCCGGCGAAAGTTTTGGGCATGTTCAAAACTTTGACCGGCTGGCACCGGCCGCAAGTAAGCGGCAAGAGGACGGTGTTGAACGGTATGAGGACGGTATGAATACGTTATGAAAACGGTCACACTGTATGAACACGTTCACAACACGCTCATAACCCGTTACAGAACGGTGATGAACGGGCAAAAAAAAAATCCACCGTCTGCAACGGGTTGTAAGCGGGTTGTGAACGTGTCATGAACGTCAGCAGTCCGGGGACTCGCTCACAGGACGCTCCGAGCGGTGAGGGGACGCTAAGTGACTGGTAGGTGGCTGCTACAAACCCGGTGCACACGTTCGAGACCCGGTATGGGCCCGGTATGGAAACGGCCAAAATTTTCAACAAAAGTCAATCTGGGCGGTGAAGACGGTAGAAGCACGTTCAACACCCGGTATGCGCCCGGTGAGAACGGTCAGAAGATGGCAACGAAACGGTGAAAAGATTAATTTTATGAATTTTTTTTTGCGGCCGGGGACAAGTTCGCTCAAAACCCAACGTTCTGGACTCTGTTGTTTTTTTAATAGCCCGGCAGGTGGACGGTAGGCCTACACGGCAGAGTGTGAGAGCTCCATAAAAAGGACCTCATGGAAGACCATCATTGGTGAAAATGTGCTATTTTATATAACTATCATAAATCAATGAATGAATATCTAGATAGGTAAATACAAATATGAATAGGTATATACTAAATAAATATATATTTTCATATAAATGAATAAACAAATAAATTAATAAATTAATAATGAATATAAACAAATATCTGTAATCCCTAAATGAAAATACAAGTTCTCATCAATCCAAAGGAAATAGGAGCCATTTGGTACAATTTAAAGCTAGAACAGGAAAACAATTATCATAACATAAAATCTTGAGAAAGAAGATACATAAACAAATACCATTGAAGAAGGGCCCTGAAGAACAATCTCCCGGTAGAAGTCTTCGGGAAACCATGAAGGGGGTTCATGTGAATCATTGTTGTCCAAACACCAGCCCTCCATGCGTAAATTCTGAATCTGTTAAAAAAAATATCGAGAATAGCCAACTTGTAAATATATTTGTTTATTTGAATTTATGAAATACCAAAGCACGTTGATCACCTGATAAGGCATTAATTGTTTTAAAGTACATAATATGTATAAACATTGCAAACACCCATGTAGCCAGGATTTCATTTTTGGAGGAGTAGTCGGATCGTGCGCCCTAGTCGATCTCCAAATGTCTCTATAGCTTGTTTAAACACATAATATCAATTTCTGCTGAGCACACCTAATACTATGTATCCCACATTTAACATACACTTTGTAATTTCAAAGATAAAGTATCTTGTACGGTGCAATGATCGATGTGGCGATTGAGGCTAGCAGGCGCGGATCCAGGGGGTGGGGGCAAGCAAAAAAAAGAAAAAAAAAGAGAGAGCGAGAGAGAGATAGAGAAGGAAAAGAAGGGAAAGAGGATAGAAAGGTAAGAAATAAGAGGAAGAAGAAAAAAAAAGGGGGAAAAAGAAGGAGATCGGGGGCTAAAAGGGCCTTGCCTCCCAGCTGTTACCTCCCCCCCCCCCCCCACATCAAAAAATAAGAGAGCATGCAGGAAGGAAAGGGAAAGAAAAAAGGAAAAGAGGAGATAAAGGGAAGGAAAAAAGAAGAAGAAGAAAAGAAAATAAGAGGGATATCAGTTGCAAGTTTCCCGCCAACAAGTTGTAGTTCGGGGGGGGAGCAAAAGGCCCTTCCCCCCCCCCCCCCCCCCAAAAAAAAAAGGGGGGAGGAAGGGAAAGGGAAAGGGAAAGAGGAGAGCTAAATGGGAACAAAAAAGAGGAAGAAGAAAAGAAAAGGGTGAAAAGAAGGGGAGAACAGTTGCGATGAATCCCGCCAACAACGTGTGGATCAGGGGGGGGCGCGAAAGGCCCTTGCCTCCTCCTTGCAAACCTGAAACAGAGAGAAGAAAGGGAAAGGAAAGAAAAATAGGAGAGGAAGGGAAATAAAAAAAGAGAAAGAAGAAAGGTAGGGGAGATCAGTTACAATTTTCCCCGCCAACAAGCTGTAGATCAGGGGGGGGGGGGGGGGGGGGCACACTGGCGTACTGAGGAGGGGGGTGCCAGATGCCCCCCAAATATAATTTAAACGTTGTTTTATTTTTAATTCGATACCAGTGATTTTCAAATGTTGCTGAAATGACATAATTTTCCGAGATTTTTTCTCAATGTTTAGTCAATTATACTTTTTTATGCGTTTGTCGAAAAATGGCATATTCATAAAAATCCATGAAACATGCTACGTCGACGATTGCTCCGCCGACAAATGCTCCGCAAAAAGCGACAATTGCTCCGCGACATTTGCTCCATGACATTTGCTCCGCCGTCAAATGCTCCGCCGACAGTTGCTCCGCCGACCATTTCTCCGCCGACATTTGCTCCGCCGACATTTGCTCCGCCAAAACATTGCTCCGCCGACAATTGCTCCGACCCCAAAGTACTCCGTTGAAGACAAAAAATGTCACCTTTTGCAGCGAAAAATAAGATAGGAAGAAAGGAAAAGTAAAGGAAAGAAAAGAAGAGGAAAATAGAACATGGAAAAGAAAAGGTCAAGAAAAGGTCAAGAACAGAGAAAAGAAAAGGCTAAAAACAAGGGAAAAGGGACACAAAATAGACTATAGGATAGTAAATGACGGTGTCGGGGAAAGTGAGACATCAAATGGAGTATGAAATATATACATGCTCGTGAAATAATCATTGATTAAGGGGTGGAAGGCAGGCAGATGGTTTTCAGTTATTTATATGAAAAGGAAGAAATTCGCTGGCTCGCTATGCTATAACTTTTGTTCGAAATAAGCGACGCTGCACGCAGATGCTTTTCAATATGAAATGGCAAGCCAAAGAATTTCGACCATTCGCTAACCTCGCTCGCCAACAAGGAATAAACAATGAATCCTGAAATAATACTTGCCCATTTGATTTAGATGAAGGAGCTTAATGTAGAACAATTCTATTCAAGATTATGACCTATGATTTATACCTTCCTTGTTCGCCATATTAACAAATTGAAAACAAACAAAAATCTTCCCTTACAAGTGTTTGTGCCCTCCCTTTCACGGGACAAGAAGACACATTTACTTATGTAAAAAATATGCCTATAATTATTATCAAAAGAGAAGTTCCCCAAAAAATCGCTCACTTGCTACGCTAAATCGCGATTATAATTTTTAACATATTCATTTAACGAATGTGCAGCTCCTAAACGTCAGACGAAGAAGGGCAGGAGGCAGGTAGATGCTATTCAATATAAAATAAGCTTAAAACCGCCCGCTCGCTAAAAATGAAATTGACATAGCCTTAACTATGAATTTGCCCGACCCGTCCCGCAGCAAGAAAACTTTGTTTGGTACACATTATTGTTGAAAATAATTCGTTGGTTTAACCCTTACTGTACTGGGCTATTTTGAGCACCCACTGACTGGGGGGGGGGGGGGGTGGCTGGGAGCCCCCCCCCCCCCCCTATGATCTCGGCCGTCGATTGTCCGATGAACACGAAAATGTGCATGTTTGTAGATATTTACGTAAGGAACAAGATAGTATAATTAGTTTTTTCCGAATATGCAAATTTTTGTTGTTAGCCTAATTAATTATGCAAAATGCTAATTTTATGCATTTTACAGAAAACGTGTCAAACTCCACTTTTTTAATGTTGAAACTCAATATTCATATGAAACTTCTTTTCTAACACAAAAACAGTTATTTTAATGTAATTAATAATGATAATTTATGAAAATTTTGATGCGATTTTCATTTTTTTTTTTTTTTTTTTTGGATGACATGCGCATACTAATTGTTATGTAACGCCTTACAGGTATATCCGATTTCGACGAAAATGGTATCAAAATGTGCGTAAGACTTGCAGGAAAAAAGTCTTGAAACGACAATTCAAAACTCCAAGCGGTTGCGGCGCAAATCTCCGAAAATGTCGAAGGGGGGGGGCCTCCCAGGCCCCCCCCCCCCCCCAGTGGGGCCCTAAGGCGGACCCCTGGATGCTAATCTGATGGTAATTGTAATGCTTAACCCTAATAAGGCCGGGGGGAGGGGCATTATGCCCCCCCCCCTCCTACACGATTTTTCTGATTGCTCGGGAACGCATATGGATGGCGCCCCACCGCACAGTGGGCCAGGGAGGAACCGAAGTGCGACAAAACTCATTTCTGGGTATTTTTTTTTATAAATCCAGAGGAAATGTTTGGATTTCCAGGGATTTCCGCTTAAATGTTACTACCAACATTTTCTCTGATATCTAAGCTTTAAGTTGATACCAGATTTGGCTGCCCGATTGTGCCCGTTATTATGTTAGAGCCGTTTTCCTTGCAACATTGCCCCGAAAAATGTGTTTATTTTGGTCCGCGGTGTCTAAACAAGTGTCACGCGCCCCCACGCGCCGTGATTTATGACCGCGAATCCTTCAAGATTCAGCCACGGACCCCCCAAAACACACATTTTTCAGGGCAATGGGGCAAGGGAAATCGGCTCTAACATAACAACGGGCAAGATCGGGCAGCCAAATTTGGTATCAACTTAAAGCTTAGACATCATACAAAATGGTGGTATTAAAATTTAAGCGGAACTCTGCGGAGATCTAAACATTTTCTCTGGATTTATAAAAAACATGGATAATTAGTCCATTTTTCAGTGAAATACCCTATGATATATCATGAAGATTGTGTTGCTATTAATTCTTACCCATTCATGCAACGAAATGATCTATCAGGAATATGTGAGAGCAATTTCATATCAATAACTTAAGAACTTCATGTTAAACTGAAAGATTTATAAAATAAGTCACTTTTGCACTAAAACTGTAAATATGTAGGATTTTGCTGTTTGAAGGAGTAAATGTATACCCTTATTGTGCTTACCGGAATTAAATATTTTACTGAGGTATTCCTCAATGTATTATTACCCTATCAACTGGCAAAGAAAAAAATTGAAAAAAATAAATCACCAAAATGAGTTTTGGCGCACTTTTGTTCCTCCCTGGCCCACTGTGCACCACTCGCTGACCTTTTTCTTTCGAGTCTTGCGCATCTTTAAAAACAAAAACAAAAATTGGACGTACAGTTATAAGGTCACGTGACATTTTGTCTTTGCATGTCAGCCCGAAAATCGCTCATTTTTGTGATTTGTGTGGAAACACATGGAAATGTTATTTTTCCTAAAAATAGATTAAACATTGGTTATTGGGTCTTGTTTAAAGTTTAGGTGGTTGTTTTGGGAGTCAAAATAGTTGGATTGTAGTAAGAAATGAAGTTTAAAAAACATTGAAATACATAAGAAATTATCAAAACAAGATATAACATAAGGAATAAGCTGGCTCTTCCAAATTTTGTTGTCGTATTTTTATTCCAAATGGTCTAATGAATAGATGTAGTGAAAAAGAATGCTTAGATATGTATAATATATGATTTATGGGTAAAAATATGATTTCTTGACCTTATTTGCATAAATTACCATAAATATGCAAATAAGTCAATTTTTCGAAAAAAAAATTGAAATTATCATATTATTCTATACACTTCACTTGACATGCGTGCACAATTTCGCGGAGATCGACCGCTTCACGGCCGAGATCTTTAGGGGGGCCATGATGCCCCCCCCCCCCCCGACCGTACTAAGACCTCAAATAGCCCGGCCTTTTTAGGGTTAAAACCCCTGGGCTTCTGGGGTCTCCACCCCCCTGGACCTCCCGCCAATTAGTGTCCTGCAAGTGTCACAAAGAAGGTATCAAAATATACTCATCTGACCGTATTTAAATGCCTATACCCCTTGAGCTTCTGGGGACTGCAATCCTTAACCCTCGCAGGGGCTTCGCCCCTAGGCCCCACTACAATTTACGCAACGCTCTACCTGATCGTAAATACCTACCCCCCCCCCCCCCCCGACCACCTACTTAGAGAAACGTTCAGCTGGGCATGCATGCAAGAGTGGGGGTAGTGCTGATATTTTTCGTCTACCCCCCCCCCCCCCCCCGTCCCAAACCGTGCCAGTGTGACCGCGCCGTTTGTCCTACCAGTTTCGTTTGTGCGTCAGACATAATATGCGGGTTTTCTGCTCGCACGGATTGTTCGAGTCCGAGGGCATTTGTTGTACGTGTATATTTGATAAAAGGAAGCAACTCGGCAAATCAATGTATTTAGACTCATTGTAAATCATGTGGCTGAAATTTTTATAGAAATTACATAACAATAACTCTCTACAATTTTGTTAAGCAAATGGGCCAGTCCTTTTGAAAGTAGAAGTGAATATTTTCTTTAAAACCTTTATTGTATGAAGGCATACTCGTGATATTGGCCACAACTGTTGTAATCGATTATACTTTTGTACGTGGCTTCTTACTTCAACCAACTCACTACTAGTATATAATCGTTGTTGTTGTTGGGTTTATCGGCGCTATCTATCGATTCCGATGATTTCCGCCAGGCTGTGTGTGAGGGTCGTCTTACTGTCACTTCGTGATCCAGGACCCGCCCAAAGTATTTGGGGGCGTTTCGACGTTTAATGAAGGAGTTGAAGAAAATAAAAGTGCTTAAAAATGGGGTTGAAAGTGAGTGGGGAGAGGCTAGAGTATTTAAGATACGGTAGAGTGTAGCACAAATTGGCGGAAGGTCAGTAATTGGCGTATGTTCGAAGGGGCGGAGTCCCCGAAAGCGCAGGGGTTTCAGGCATTTAAATTAAGGTCAGATGAGCATCCAGGGGCCAGCCTTAGGGCCCAAGGTGGGTTCCAGAGGGCAGAGCCCCCGGCAGCTCAGGGGTATGGGCATTTAATTACGGTCACATGAGCAGACTTTCTTTTCTATTTCATTTTATTTAATTCTCTTTAATATACTTTTTTTAAATGTTTGTGGGGGGGGGGGGGAGCTTGAGCCCCCAAGCTCGCCGTACCGCGGGACCTGACATGTAGGCCTCTGAATAGCAAATAAGCACATTTCTTGCCTGACTGTAAATTTTGATATTTGTAATTCTCCAACAAATGCATAAAAAGTATAATTAACTCAAAAGTGAGGAAAAATCCCGGAAAATTATGTCATTTCAGCAACATTGTATCAAATTAGAACAAAAAAATATATATATATATTTTGGTGGGGGGGGGGTAGCAACTGGCTGAATACTGACACCTATGGTGTCGAGGGGCTCTTTCTTCATTTATTTGTTCGGTAATAAATAAGGTTAGTTTATGTGGGTGTCACTCAGGCGCGGATATACGGTGGGGGGGGGGGGCGACGGACCCGCCCCCCCCGCCCTCTTTGAAAAAAAGAAAGGAAAGGAAAGAAAAGGAAAGGAAAGGAAAAAGTAAAGAAAGAAGGGCTAAAAACACGACTTAGAAGTGGACCCATCAGGGCACTAACTTATCCGTATCAGGGAAAAATAAACGGGGGCTCGGGGCGAATTAGCCCCCAAAATGCCAAAAGAGCACCTGAAAGTCACAAAAGAGCCCCCCAAAACATTTGTTTGCATAGAGTTCAATGCAAAACCGCAAGCAAGCTTGAAAAGTAGCCCCCGAAATAGTTTTTTTTTTTTCCTGATCCGTATATAGGACAAGTCCCTGGGGCAGCTAGCCATACTCCGATATTTGGGTCGTTTTCGGGTCAGAACTAGCCCTAATTATCATTCCAGGATTTTGTTTCAGAACCTGAGACAACGTTACCCAATACCTTTAAGTTTCAAAAAGTAGACTTCATTGACCTGTAATATGATAACTATATGATTTCAAGTTGTGTTTTATACCCTTCAGAACCAGAGTCCAAAACATGCCAAGAAAAACAACTTGTAGTTTGTGTACGATTCAAATTGTATAGGCGGATACTTCACCCACTCATACAAAATAGCGTGCAAAGAGCAACAACATGAAAATGGAACGACACCTCACGCCAATACTTGCGTTTTGTGAGAGGCTCAAGTATCCGGGCTAGCTATTTATAGATGAGTAAGTTTTGAAGAAAAACAAAACGAGTACTCGTTCTCCAATCGCATTGGTTATTGGGGAATTTTGAATGTCATCAAATATGTTTGTTTTCTTTTAACACAATAATTGTTTTGCGACTCAATTCAGGCCTGACTAAATATAAACTTGTTCGTAAGGCAACAGACAAGTAATTTAGTCATATACCTCATTAACATTTGAAGATTTCCGACACTAGTGCCTGGCCGTGCGTGTCCCATAATAGGGACTTTTAGATTTGCACGTCGACAGCTTTGACTGCAACGTGTGACGTCATTCTAAGGCACTGCGCATGCGTCACGTCGTCTCTGTCGGCGATCGAGAATGCGTCAACCTCGATTTTCCTAAATCTAGTACGGTACTACTATGCCGCGTGCGCATAAAATATACAGTTCCTCAGGTACGTAGACAAAGGAACATAAAATGTGTAGAACAGGTGTCACATGCATATTCACCTGTTCTACACATTTTTACATAAATTAGCAGTGAAGGGATGTTCTTTTGTCTACCATGCAAAGCAATTGTTGAGGGTAGAATGAGGAACTGTATATTTTGTCCTCTTTCTTTGTCCGTCATGTTCACAGTGTTACTTCCTGCATGCATGTATATCGTGGAGTGCAATCTAAAAGATTTCTAATTGTAGTCAACATGGGCAGTTGAGTACGTTGACACGCATGATCAGTCGGCGTTCGTCGTGTTCTTGTCCACTCAATCTAAAAGTCCCTATTTGAACACTAAGTTGCACCTGAAATTGCAACATGTGCATAATAAGCTCCAAACGCTTTCTTTTATACAAATACACCCGAAACAAAATCCCGAAAGCTTGAATGCATACTATTTCACAAGATTTAATTAAACAATATGAATAATATTCATGATACACTTACATGTACATACAAATGCATTATCATTTTTGCACTTCTTGCTGCGCAATAGTTTCCTTCTGCATTTAATTTTGTTGCTGTTATAAGTTTATATTCATATTTTTGTTATCAAACAGGAATAAATAAATTAATATATAAATACATTTGTACAATGATGTACAATGATGATAGAAGAACCGATGAAAATCGCAACTGATCTTCCCTAAATCTTTTCCCCCTTTTCTATTCTTTCTCTTTGTTTTCTGTCCCTTTCTCTCCTCTTTCCCTTTCAATTCCCTTCCTTCTCTCTCTCTCTCTCTCTCTTTGCTGAGGGGGAGGGAGGGGTAGAAATCGGGAAAATTGCAACTGATCTCCCCTACCTATCTTCTTCCTCTTGTTTCCCCCTTTCCATCCCCTTACTTCTCTCTCTCTCTCATTTAAGTTTGCTGAGGGAGGCAGGGGCCTTTCGCCTCCTCCCCCCTCCCGATCCACACGGTGTTGGTGGAATTAATCACAACTGATCTCTGCTTCTTCTCACACTTTTCTTTTCTTATTCCTCTTTTGTGTTCCATTTTAGCTCTTCTCTTTCACTTTCCCTTATTTCTCTCTTTTTTTAAAAGGGAGAGGGGGGGGGGTGGTCGGCAGAGGCAAAGGCCTTTCTTCGCGATCCACATCTTGTTTGCAGGAAAATTGCAACTAAATCCGTTCTTTTCTTCTATCGTTTCTTTCCCTTTCCTTCCTTCTCTCTTGTTTTGCGGGGGAGGGCAACAGCATGGGCAGCAAGGCCCTTTCGGCCCCGATCTCCTTCTTTTCCCCTTTTTCTTTTCTTCCTTCTTTCCTCTTCTCTCTTCTTTTCCCTTTCCCTTATTTTCCTTCCTTCTCTCCCTCTCTCTCTTTTTGTTTGCTGAGGGACCGGGGGTGGGCAGACGAAGGCCTTTCGCCCCCGATCCAAACCGCGTTGGTGGAAATATCACAATTGATCTCCCGTACCTTTTTTTTCTCCCCCTTTTCCTTCTCTTCCTTTCTCTCTATTTTAAGTTTGCTGTGAAAGGGGGAGGCAAGAGCCATTTGCCCCCCCCCCCCCCGATCCCCAACTTGTTGGCGGGAAAACTGCAACTGATATCCCCCTTCTTTTCTTTCCTTCCCTTTATCTCCTCTTTTCCCTTTTTTCTTTCCCTTCTTTTCCTTCTCTCTTCCTTTTTGCTGGGGGGGGGGGGGGGGGGCAACAGCCTGGGAGGCAAGGCCTATTCGGCCCCAATCTCCTTCTTTCCCCTTTTTTCTTCTTCCTCTTCTTCCTTTCCCTTCTTTTCCATCTCTCTTTCTCTCTTCATTTTTAGTTGGCGGGTGGGGGGGGGGGCAATGCCCTCTCGCCAGCCCCCCCCCCCCCCCCCCCCCCCTGGATCCGCGCTGGGTAGACATGTAGTGTCATCCCTAGCTAGCTGGCAAAGCTGAATATGGGTAAACCAGTCGTTCCATTCATGAAGTATAATTATACTTCTATTGACTATGTACGTGTGGACTAGAGTACGGACATTCGGTGCGGCAGGCGGACTATTGGTGCGAGACCTCTTCCGCACAGATTGTCCGTCAGACATTTGAGGCGCGCACGGAATGTCCGACACGGACATTGTCCGCGGATAAAATCCGCACCGATCGTCCGCTCCCGATCGATCTCTAATACTCGGCGTTGTCAGCTGGCCAGACGCAAGCGATACGTATACTGTACGTACATACACAAATCATACATACTACGTGACGTCATGACTAGTCTTAGTAACGAGTGCTTGCAATTTCAAAATTATTGATTAAAGGTAATACAAAGTTTCGGTATGGGGTCATGAATTTGGCTCAAATGGACATATTGGAAGCTAATGCGATCCTACAATATTCAGTGATCGTTGTCGCGGTTGAAATCCTGTCTAAAGTTATGAAATTGTAAATAATAAACTCTTTATGTTGTATAGCTCCCTCTCAAGGTCAAGATATTAATTAGGCTATAAAACAATGTTTATGGACTAAAATCGACCGATTGGCTATTCCCATTTGGAAATTAAATATCACAACTACATATTATGAGATATCCATGGTCTCAGTTACCATTGTTCCGCCGTAGGCGCTATTTGAAATTCATAAAAATTTACCGGGAGCACCGGTAAATTTTTATATTTAATTTTTCTCGAAAGCAGAAATGTTTTATAATTCATCCACAGGGGCATCCAAATATTTCAAAATTGTAAAGAATCACTATCCACCCAATTTTCAAAACTTCCCAAAACTTTGTATTACCTTTAAACACTCACGTCACGTTTTGGAAGACGAGATCATTCGTGTTTTACCAGCGTGGAAAACAACAAAAGGTAGGCCCTACACTTCGTAAATTAAAGTCACCTATTTTACGAAACAGCGCAAAACGTGCATGTGATACGTGACTGTTCGTTGCCAGCCTCAATTTTTAATTAAAATTGCCGTCACTCCATCAGCACTTCTATATGGGGGAGGGAGTCTACATATCGAGTGTCTAAGTCCTAATCTGATATAATTGTTATATTATGTTTAATAAAACAATTGCTGACATAACATGACTTTACATATTTCTGAACATTACAGTTGCAATCCTCATTCATTTACAAAGCAAAACGTCATTCTAACAATTGATTGAAAAGTGCTTTGAAGATCTAATTTTACATAACATAAAAGTGTGAAAACAAGTAAACATGGATCACTTTGCGGTTTCCAAACGGAAAGAAGAGACGAAGAGATTCAATTTTTCATTTTTGTAGGTTTTTAAATTGAATTTAGTCTCATCAGCACTCAGAATTTAAATTGAAGTCTCCCCATCAGCAATCCCGTCAGATTCCAAATATGGAATTAAGGATTATCACCAGCAATGTTAAAATCTTTAGTCTGTTTTTGTACTATGACAAAAAGTTCATTTTTTGCTTCCACATCCATGAACATTTAACTTTTCCTAACTGCTTCCTCTCAACTGTATACCAATTCCGAGAGTAAAATAGTCCACTTACATGTGACTATACAGAAAAAGGTACACTTCAAGTATTACAAATATGAAGTGATTTTTTTTTAGATTCCTAACATATATGACCAAATCAATACCTGTGCTGATGATGCCATCGCCGATGATGTTGAGTAGAAGTCATCGTGATAGAAACCATCGAGTGTCAGATCCTTCAGATGAGGCATCTTACAGATGAACTGAGCGAGATCACGTGATGCACTGGGACGATCACTGAGATTCCAAGTAGGGATGTTAAGAGTCTCAATCTGTTGTAATAATACGACATCATGTTGGATAAACAATTGCTGTCATTACTATACTGAATTATATCTTACATTACATGATGATACAGTCGCCACCCTCATTCACTTACAAAAGCAATACCTTACTCTTACAATCTATTTGATAGAGATATTACTTTGAAAATCTTATTTCATAATAACGTAACACAAATGTGGTAAAGTAGACTCAGAACATTTGGTAGTTTCCGATGAAAAACATAATCACAACAACGGGAACGTAGAGATTCGATTTTTCATTTTGTAGGTTTTAAATTCATATATTTTGTATCATCAGCAATTCTTAATTAAAGTAGCAGTCACTCTATCGGCACTTCCATAGGGGGGGGGGGGGGGTCCACATATTGAGTGTCCAAAGTCCCAATCTGATATAATTGTTGCATTATGTTGGATAAACAAATGCTGACATTACTCGATTTGAACATATGTTTACACTTTACCTCTTGATACAGTTGCCATCATCATTCATTTACAAAGCAAAACGTCATTCTAACAATTGATTGACTGAAAACTGCTTTGAAAATCTAATTTTACATAACATAAAAGTGTGAAAACAAGTAAACATGGATCACTTTGCGGTTTCTAAAGGGAAAGAAGAGACAAAGGGATTCAATTTTTAATTTGTGTAGGTTTATAAATTGAATTTAGTCTCATCAGCACTCACAATTTAAATGGACGTCTCTCCATCAGCATTCCCGTCACATTCCACATACAGAATTAAGGATATGTTATATAATATATTATCACCAGCAATGTTAAAATCTTTAGTCTGTTTTTGTATTATTACAGAAAGTTCATTTTTCTCTTCCACATCCATAAACATTTAACTTTTCCTAACTGCTTCCTCTCAACTGTATACCAATTCCGAGAGTAAAATAGTCCACTTACATTCGACTATACAGAAAAGGGTACACTTCAAGTATAACAAATATGAAGTGAATTTCTTAGATTCCTAACATATATGGCCAAATCAATACCTTTGCTGATGATGCCATCGCCGATGATGTTGAGTAGAAGTCATCGTGATAGAAACCATCCAGTGTCAGGTTCTTCAGATGAGGCATCTTACAGATGAACTGAGCGAGATCACGTGATGCATTGGGACGATCACTGAGATCCCAAGCAGGGATGTTAAGAGTCTCAATCTGTTGTCATATTACGACATTATGTTGGATAAGCAATTGCTGTCATTTCTATACATAATTTTATTTTACATTACATGATGATACAGTCGCCACCCTCATTCACTTACAAAAGCAATACCCTACTCTTACAATCTATTTGATAGAGATATTACTTTGAAAATCTTACTTCATAATAACGTGACACAAATGTGTAAAAAAAGACTCAGAACATTTGGCAGTTTCCAATGGAAAACACAATCACAACAACGGGAACGTAGAGATATGATTTTTCATTTTGTAGGTTTTAAATTCATATATTTTGTATCATCAGCAATTCTTAATTAAAGTAGCAGTCACTCTATCGGCACTTCCATAGGGGGGGGGGGGGGGGGGGGTCCACATATTGAGTGGCCAAAGTCCCAATGTGATATTATTGTAGCATTATGTTGGATAAACAATTGCTGACATTACTCGACTTGAACATATTTTTACACTTTACCTCTTGATACAGTTGCCATCATCAATCATTTGCACATTCATTTACAAAGCAAAACGTCATTCTAACAATTGGTTGAAAAGTGCTTTGAAAATCTAATTTTACATAACATACAAGTGTGAAAACAAGTAAACATGGATCACTTTGCGGTTTCCAAAGGGAAAGAAGAGACGAAGGGATCCGATTTTTCATTTGTGTAGGTTTATAAATTGAATTTAGTCTCATCAGCACACACCATTTAAATGGACGTCTCTCCATCAGCATTCCCGTCACATTCCAAATATGGAATTAAGGATATGTTATATAATATACTATCACCAGCAATGTTAAAATCCTCAGTCTGTTTTTGTATTATTACAGGAAGTTCATTTTTGTCTTCCACATCCATGAACATTTAACTCTTCCTACCTGCTTCCTCTCAACTGTGTACCAATTGCGAGAGTAAAAAAGTCCACTTACGCGTGAATATACAGAAAAGGGTACAATTCAAGTATAACAAATATGAGGTGAATTTCTTAGATTCCTAACATGTATGGCCAAATCAATACCTTTGCTGATGATGCCATCACCGATGATGTTGAGTAGAAGTCATCGTGATAGAAACCATCGAGTGCCAGGTTCTTCAGATAAGGCATCTTACAGATGAACTGAGCGAGATCACGTGATGCACTGGGACGATCACTGAGATCCCAAGCAGGGATGTTAAGAGTCTCAATCTGTTGTAATAATACGACATCATGTTGGATAAACAATTGCTGTCATTACTATACTGAATTATATCTTACATTACATGATACAGTCGCCACCCTCATTCACTTACAAAAGCAATACCTTACTCTTACAATCTATTTAATAGAGATATTACTTTGAAAATCTTATTTCATAATAACGTAACACAAATGTGGTAAAGTAGACTCAGAACATTTGGTAGTTTCCGATGAAAAACATAATCACAACAACGGGAACGCAGAGATTCGATTTTTCATTTTGCAGGTTTTAAATTCATATATTTTGTATCATCAGCAATTCTTAATTAAAGTAGCAGTCACTCTATCGGCACTTCCATAGGGGGGGGGGGGTCCACATATTGAGTGTCCAAAGTCCCAATCTGATATAATTGTTGCATTATGTTGGATAAACAAAAGCTGACATTACTCGATTTGAACATATGTTTACACTTTACCTCTTGATACAGTTGCCATCATCATTCATTTACAAAGCAAAACGTCATTCTAACAATTGATTGATTGAAAAGTGCTTTGAAAATCTAATTTTACATAACATAAAAGTGTGAAAACAAGTAAACATGGATCACTTTGCGGTTTCTAAAGGGAAAGAAGAGACAAAGGGATTCAATTTTTAATTTGTGTAGGTTTATAAATTGAATTTAGTCTCATCAGCACACACCATTTAAATGGACGTCTCTCCATCAGCATTCCCGTCACATTCCAAATATGGAATTAAGGATATGTTATATAATATACTATCACCAGCAATGTTAAAATCCTCAGTCTGTTTTTGTATTATTACAGGAAGTTCATTTTTGTCTTCCACATCCATGAACATTTAACTCTTCCTACCTGCTTCCTCTCAACTGTGTACCAATTGCGAGAGTAAAAAAGTCCACTTACGCGTGAATATACAGAAAAGGGTACAATTCAAGTATAACAAATATGAGGTGAATTTCTTAGATTCCTAACATGTATGGCCAAATCAATACCTTTGCTGATGATGCCATCACCGATGATGTTGAGTAGAAGTCATCGTGATAGAAACCATCGAGTGCCAGGTTCTTCAGATAAGGGATCTTACAGATGAACTGAGCGAGATCATGTGATGCATTGGGACGTTTACTGACATTATCTTCAGAGATGATGTCCAGAGTCTCAATCTGATGTAATAGTTCGACATCATGTTGGATAAACAATTGCTGTCATTACTATACTGAATTATATCTTACATTACATGATTATACAGTCGCAATCCTCATTTACTTACAAAAGCAATACCCTACTCTTACAGTCTATTTGATAGAGATACTACTTTGAAAATCTTATTTCATAATAACGTAACACAAATGTGTAAAAAAAAAGACTCAGAACATTTGGCAGTTTCCGATGGAAAACACAATCACAACAACGGGAACGTAGAGATCCGATTTTTCATTTTGTAGGTTTTAAATTCATATATTTTGTATCATCAGCAATTCTTAATTAAAGTAGCAGTCACTATATCGGCACTTCCATAGGGGGGGGGGGGTCCACATATTGAGTGTCCAACGTCCAAATCTGATATTATTGTAGCATTATGTTGGATAAACAATTGCTGACATTACTCGACTTGAACATATTTTTACACTTTACCTCTTGATACAGTTCCCATCATCATTCCCAGAGACGAAGGGATTCGATTTTTCATTTGTGTAGGTTTATAAATTGAATTTAGTCTCATCAGCACTCACAATTCAAATGGACGTCTCTCCTTCAGCATTCCCGTCACATTCCAAATATGGAATTAAGGATATGTTATATAATATACTATCACCAGCAATGTTAAAATCTTCAGTCTGTTTTTGTTTTATGACATAAAGTTTACTTTCCACTTTTTACTTTCCACTTGGATACTTTTTGTATCCACGTCCATTAACATTTAACTTTTCCTACCTGCTTCATCCTAACAATTATGAGAGTAAAATCGTACTTTGCGTTTGACAACATAAGAAAGGGTACACTTTATGTATAACAAATGTGTAGTTAATTTCTTAGAGTCCTAAAACATATGACCGAACCAATACCGTTGCTGATGATGCCATCGACGATGATTTTGAGTAGAAGTCATCGTGATAGTAACCATCGAGTGTCAGGTTCTTCAGATGAGGCATCTTACAGATGAACTGAGCGAGATCACGTGATGCACTGGGACGTTCACTGAGATCCCGAGCACGGATTTTAAGAGTCTCAATCTGTTGTAATAGTACGACATCATGTTGGATAAACAATTGCTGTCATTACTATACTGAATTGTATCTTACAGTACATGATGATACAGTCGCCATCCTCATTCACTTACAAAAGCAATAACCTACTCTTACAGTCTATTTGATAGAGATATTACTTTGAAAATCTTATTTCATAATAACGTTTAAAAAAATGTGTAAAAATAGACTCAGAACATTTAGCAGTTTCCGATGGAAAACACAACCACAACAACGGGAATGTAGAGATTCGATTTTTCATTTTGTAGGTTTTAAATTCATATATGTTGTATCATCAGCAATTCTTAATTAAAGTAGCCGTCACTCCATTAACACTTCCATATGGGGGGGGGGGGGGTCCACATATTGAGTGGCCAAAGTCCCCATCTGATATTATTGTAGCATTATGTTGGATAAACAATTGCTGACATTACTCGACTTGAACATATTTTTACACTTTACCTCTTGATACAGTTGCCATCATCATTCATTTACAAAGCATAACGTCATTCTAACAATTGATTGAAAACTGCTTTGAAAATCTAATTTTACATAACATAAAAGTGTGAAAACAAGTAAACATGGATCACTTTGCGGTTTCCAAAGGGAAAGAAAAGACAAAGGGATTTGATTTTTCATTTTTGTAGGTTTATAAATTGAATTTAGTCTCATCAGCACACACCATTTAAATGGACGTCTCTCCATCAACATTCCCGTCACATTCCAAATATATCACCAGCAATAATACAATCTTCAGTCTGTTTTTGTATTCTGACAGAAAGTTTACTTTTCGTATCCACGTTAATGAACATTTAACTTTTTTTACCTGCTTCATCATAACTATTACGAGAGTAAAATTGTACACTTGCGTTTGACAACACAAGAAAGTGTACACTTTATGTATAACAAATATGTAGTAATTTTCTTAGAGTCCTAAAGTATATGACCGAACCAATACCTTTGCTGATGATGCCATCGACGATGATATTGAGAAGAAGTCATCGTGATAGTAACCATCGAGCATCAGGTTCTTCAGATAAGGCATCTTACAGATGAACTGAGCAAGATCACGTGATGCACTGGGACGATCAATGAGTTCCCAAGCAGGGATGTTAAGAGTCTCAATCTGTTGTTATAATACGACATCATGTTGGATACACAATTGCTGTCATTACTACCGTGTGTCTCAAAAAAAACGTAACACTTTTGAAATGGTTGCCAAATTGAGCATATATAATTTTATGAAAAAATGTCTATATGTATGGAAAGCTAAAGGACCAACCTTTCATATGATATGAAAAAATTAAAAAAAAATCATGCTTCGATGGACAGTGTTCACTTAAGTTAGAGGTATGAAAATGGGCCTGCGCAGGATTTTTCCTTCCAATTTTGGACAGGTAAATTACTTGTAACTTACAAAATAAGGTCGATATGAGATATTCATGATCGATGGATCAAAAGGATATTTTGAATCAAAAGGATATTTTGAATACCTCGAATTCTGGTATTTTCAATGCATAATGAATGATGTACTTAGCTATTACATGTTTGGGTCATTCATAAAACCTGAATAAAATGTGATTGATGATCCACCAAACTTACGGAAGAAAACTGATAAAGAAAAGGCAAGGGGTAGGTGATGGGATGGGAAAAGGTTGTGGGGGGGAGGAGAGTGGGTTGCATAATGTCAATTATGATTTTGAATACGGTATTTCAATTTAACATTTTCCCATTCTTCCTTCATCCTGTTCACATCTACCAGATCAATGATACAATAAGATGGGAGTGGAAGTTGGTGTGTGTGTGTGTGTGTGTGTGTGGCAGGGGTGGTGTTTGGGGATTGATAAATGACAGAGAGAAAGGACTGGTATTCAAAACATCCTTTTAACTCTTAATCCATCGATCATGAATATCTCATATCAAACTTATTTTGTATGCTAAAAGTAACTTACCTGTCCAAAATTGGAAGGAAAAATCCTGCGCAGGCCCATTTTCATACCTCTAACTTAAGTGAACACTGTTCATCGAAGCATGATTTTTTTTTCAATTTTTTCATATCATATGAAAGGTTGGTCCTTTAGCTTTCCATACATATCAACATTTTTTCATAAAATTATATATGCTCAATTTGGCAACCATTTCAAAAGTGTTACGTTTTTTTTGAGACACACGGTATACTGAATTATATCTTACATTACAAGTCATGATGATACAGTCGCCACCCTCATTCACTTAAAGGTGAAATTCAAAGAAAATCACATATGTGTCAACTAATGTATCACTAGAAACTGGTAAGCTAACATATGGCCATCATACAAGTTTTAGGTCAACTACATATCGGGTGATTTATAAAAATACAAATACAACCACCTCCATAGCAGCTTGGATACACAAGATTCGCAAGAAAAATTAACGATGTTTTAATGACGTGACAATATGGTCCAATACTGCCCAAGCAGAAGACATCCCATAAGGAATGAACATGATTGCAAAGCTATTACTTGTCAAATCATAATGAGTTTAGTGTATATAAATGTGATGGCATGTCTTTTTGTGGAAACCCATTACCTTAAATCATAAAATGTACATCAAAGATAAATATTATATAAATAGTTTGTTGATTTGTGTTTTTTTTTTTGTGTGTGTACTTAAAGATATAGACCAGTTCTGGTCATGCGATTGCATTGTGAAAAAAAACGTTGTGGAATCGATCAGAAAAGGTTGATCATCTAGCATATAGTATTGGTGTGTACTGCAAGGTTTTGGAATCATCAAAATGATAAGAAATTTGGCCCAATCTTTGAAAAATTACAAGCACTTTACACAAAAAGATGTATTAGGACTACGCGATATCTATCCAGTTCGGATAAATATAATAATGTACCTAATATATTAATTAGTAGGCGGTTTCCCGGCAAAATTTGTATCATCACGTATTAGTCAAAACATATTCTTTCCTATGATTGGTAATAACAGCTTCCATTTCATTTTTTGAGAGGGGGCGTTTCCAGAACTGGTCTATATACCTTTAAGACAAATTCGAGTCGTTTGAAATTGAAATTTGTTTTTGTAAAAAAACAGACCTCTTTTCCCCAGTATTCCCCTAATTCAATTTAATATTTTGACACCGAGAAAACTATTATCCTGACTCAATATGGCATCCATTTCTTTGAAAAGAAAGATGTACCAAATAATCCACAGCGTGGATAAATACACAGATGGATACTGACCTTGGACTCGATTGCTTTGTTCGCAAGCACCGAGTAGAAGACATCATGCATATTACTAGTAGTAGCGATCATCACAGATCTCAGTGATCGTGATGAGCACATGAATTCAGCCAGGTCCTCTGAAGCGGTCCGTCCACATGGCGTCTCGATAGTCAAGTGATCCTACAATGTACATGTAAACAAATAATATTGTGAGGCTAGAAACATAAATCATAACAATAATGCCATATCGTCCTTATTAGTCACCTTAATTGATACTGATTTTGTTTATATGTTATTTTCTTCCATTTTCCGTTTCGCTCTTATTCTGTTTTCATAATCTATATAGTTATTTAATGTTCTTCTTAATAAGAAGAACATCAAATAACCCAATGTATTTATTTATTTATTGGACATATTTATACAGGATAAAAAAGAAACAATCGAATCAGCAAAGCTTTTTTTCATCGAAGTACTGTTAACATGATCAAACATTTCCAATTCTAACCGATGGGATATTTTTTCATTACATCAGTAAAACAATACACAAAATAAGGCTTTAAAATGCAAAAAAAATATTAGAAATTCGTTTGAAAGAAGTTAATGAATGACCAATCTTATTTGTTGAGTGAAAAAATATAATAGCAACAATAAAGACGGTTAAGAATCCCCATGGTTAGAATTAGATAACAAGTGCAAATACGAATATAATAATCCATATAAATATTATACACTGTTGCTCATATAGTTGGAATATTTTTTTTTTACCCCAATTTATGGAATTATTTTTACAATGATTTATTCCTAATAGAATGTATACTATTATCTAGATGATAATAGTATACATTCTCAGATTATATTGAATAATAATTTGCCAGTGTATGTTTTTCGTGACTGCTAAAGCATGTGTATGCTACTTTGTTTATCAACAAGGGGACCTACGCCTTTAAGTTTAAGTCATAAATGACAGTAATGAGGATTAATGCCCCACAAAAGGGCACTAATATGACACATCGACACGGTTTTGATCCTGGGGCCTCACAGTTACGAAGCCATTGCTTTGCCACTGAACAAATAAAAAAATAAACAAATGCAATAAATTTTCAATAATTCGTTGAATTTCCCCCAGTCCCCAACAGAAAAAAATCTTCTGTGTGCCCATGCCTTGAGCCATAATGCATGGTCGTACAGAGGATTTGTTTATGTTGGGGGCCGGGGTAAAATGCAATGAATTATTGAAAATTTATTGCATTCATTTATTGCACTGAAAGCATCTACAATAAAATATACAATAAATATATATATATATATATATATATATATATATATATATGAATACATTACATAAAATGAAGTCTAAACAAACTTTGATCAACGATTATCATGATTTTTAAGTACGGCGGGCCAAAAGATGTAAAACTGAATTTGTTTATTTCAGAACAATGTGCGTTTATAACTATTTTTGAAAGAGGGAGGAGTATGATGATTTTGCATTTCATTTAAGAGAGAATTCCATGTTTTCGTGCCTGAATATCTAAAAGATTGCTTGAATAGTTCAGTATTAGGTTTTGGTAAGACCACATTGAGTGAGTCAGAATTGCGAGTGTTTAAACCATGTCTGTCACAGAACATTTCAATTTCATTACATAGTTTTACTGGAGCAATACCATGTATACATCGGAACATAAGCATTTTAATAAAATAATCTCTTCTAGTTTCAGCATTTTGCCATTTAAAATCTTGAAATAGTTTAGAGACGCTGATTTGGCGTGAACCATACTGTTTCGACACTATACAAGAAGCTCTTTTCTGTATGCGATGAATATAATCACGGTATTTAAGTGAACAGTTTCCCAGCATTGAGCATGCATAATCAATATATGGTTGAATGGTTGCTTTATATAAAGTATTAAGCAGGAACGTGTTTAGCGTGTTACTTAATCTTCTTAATAAGAAAAGTTTATATCCAAGGCTTTTACACACTTGTTTGACATGTTCATGACAGGTCAAATGACAATCAATATTGACACCTAGATATCTCGCCGAATCAACCTGTTTTAGTTTGGTGCCATTTAAAAATACGTTTAGTTCATTTTGGTTGCAATTAGCTCTCGAGGATACAACCATAACATGAGTTTTATCAATATTAATCTTTAATCTATTATTATTATACCATTTCTCTAATTTGTTGATGCAAATCTGTAATTTACACTCAGCTTTATTCACAGTTTTACCAGTAGTAAATTTCTACATCATCTGCAAAAATATGCTTTGAATAATGTCATTAATATAAAGAAGGAAAAAAGTGGGGCCAAATACCCCACTCTGAGGAATTCTGATCGTTACTTCACCTGGTTTTGACAGTTTACCATTTAGACTGACTGTAATATGTGATCTCATGCATTGACTCAATGCTACATGCTATACACACATACACACAGTTAATGTACACTGTGGTGTATGGGGCTCTTCTATACACAATATAACCAGTCATGCTGGATTGCAACCTAACTCTGATGTTTCTCTATGTGTCTTCATTTGAGTACTAACCATACAGCTAAACAACCCCACATTATATGGTGGCAGCAATATAGAACCTACTGGACAATGTTTGTGAACTTTGCATCATTTTGGAGAGATTTTGGAGGCCATCTTATTGACACACTGTCATTGAATCAACAGGTGCTCCTTGCTACAGTCCCACTTGATGATTTTACTGTGAGTAAAATGTGCATTGACATTTGCATTATACTGTTGGAGTTTGAGTAGCTATGAATGAATCATTTACACCCCGCATGAATTGGGAAGACCCCGACAGAGCCAATGCTGTTAAGATTTTTCATCAGCAGTGTGACTTATACTTCTCGGTTAAGAATGTTGCGATTGGAAAGCAAGTGGATCATGTTCTTTTGTTCACTGGTGCCACGGGTATCAAGCTTTACAACTCGTGGGGTCTTGAAGGTGACGATAAGAAGAATCCAACTGTTGTTTGGGAGAAGTTCGAGACACAACTGAGGCCAAGGGCAAATTTCCGTGTAGCTAGGCTGTACCTTCAGAAATATGTGCAGAAGGAGAGGGAAAGTGCAGATGATTATATCTCGCGCCTGAAGCTGCAGGCATATGACTGTGAATTTCGTGATGACACTGAGCTCCAAGAACGTATCATTGAGCAGTTCATCACAGGCACTAGATATCCTGAGCTCCAGAAGGATCTTCTAGGGAAGAGCAAGTCCCTCACTCTTACACAAATGCTTGAGCTGAGTAGAACATTTGAAGCATCGCGGATGCACATGGCTCAACTAGCGCAAGTACAGACACACATTCAGCCTGCATCGATTGATGTAGTTCGTCGGAAGACTAACACTAGTAGCAAGTGTCCTAATTGCGGTGGTAATCATGCTCGCAGTCCACGGGAAGCATGTCCGGCTTATGGCACCAAGTGTAACAGCTGTGGAAAGTTGAACCACTGGAGGAGTGTTTGTCGGTCTCCAGCGCCAAGTACACAGTAGTCTGGGAGATCTCCAGCTTCAAGTACCCAGAAGTGGAAGCAGAAAGCTAAATACGCTACGCCACATCGTGGAAGTAAGAACGTTCACTCCCTCCACAGCACAAACAATATTGAGGCAGCAGCAGCGGCTCCACTCCTGACTGACGCAGTGGATGTCCTGTCATTCAATCGAATTATTGTGTCAGGTATCAGTGCTGTGCAGGTGGATGACAGGGATGACCTAACAATAGCATATGTGGAGGGCAGACGGGATGAGAGAACAATAATGAAACTTCGTTCAAAGGTTGACTCCGGTGCGGAGGGCAACACGCTTCCTCTGCGAATGTTTCGTGGGATGTTTCCTGGCCATCTCACTAAAGATGGTGTTCCTCACCCTCAATCAGTGCATAATTCAAGTGCACGGTTGTTCGCTTACAACGAAACACCAGTGATGCACTTCGGTTCAGTGAGACTCCCCTGTCGTTTCAACAACTCAACTTGGCTTTATGCCACATTCTACATCGTGGAATCCAGGGGTCCAGCGATCATCGGCTGTGACACAGGATTGGAGCTGAAGCTGCTTACTCTACACACACGCATCAACGAGATCAAGCATTCAGCACAGATAAGCTCTACTGATGACCTAATAAGGCAGTATCCAGACCAGTTTGACAAAATTGGCAACTTCCCAGGAGAATATCATATTGTTCTTGATCCAGACGTTCAGCCTGTTGTCCATGCTCCTAGACGGTGCCCAATCCACCTACGAGATGAACTGAAGCTTGAGTTTGATGACATGGAAGGTAATGGCGTAATCACTAAAGTCATTGAGCCTTCAGCATGGGTCAGCAGCATCGCTGTTTCAAGAAAGTCGAATGGCAAACTCCGGGTCTGCTTGGACCCCAAGGATCTCAACCGAGCTATTCGTCGTTGCCATTATCGCACTATCACGACAGATGAGGTGATACACAAGCTTTCAGGTGCTCGACACTTCAGCAAACTCGATGCCAAGAACGGTTATTGGTCTATCAAGCTCGACCATGATAGTTCACTTCTAACTACCTTCAACAGTCCCTTTGGACGGTACAGATATCTCAGAATGCCTTTTGGTCTAGCAATGTCTCAGGAAGTATTCCAGCAGCGAATGGACGAAATCCTCGAAGGTTGCCCCGGCACAATAGGGATCGCTGACGATATTGTTGTGTTCGGCAAGAGTGAAGCAGAGCACGATCAGAATCTGAACCACCTCATGTCCAAAGCTGTGAAGTACGGTCTGCAGTTCAACAGTGGCAAGTGCAGCATAAAGGTCAACCAGATTTCCTTCTTCGGTATGATCTATGATGCAGATGACGTCCATCCAGATCCTCACAAGGTCGAGGCAATCAAGTCAATGTCTCCACCTGAGAACAAGAGCCAGCTTCGTGAGTTCCTTGGTATGATAACCTACCTTAGCCCATTCATACCAAATCTTTCAGCCCAGACTGCAAGCCTACGTGGTCTTTTGAAGCAGGACGCTGAATTCCAGTGGACTCCAACGCACCAGACTGCCTTCAATGATTTACGTGACAAGGTATGTCACGATGCAACTCGGGCGTATTTCGATGTTAACAAGCCTACGGTACTGCAGGTAGATGCTTCTCTGCAGGGCTTGGGAGCGACTCTACTGCAGGATGGAAAGGGTATCGCGTTCGCATCAAAGGCCCTCAGTGATGCATAGACGAGGTATGCCAACATAGAGCGAGAGCTGCTTGCAGTGGTCTTCGGCTGTGAACGATTCCACATCTTCCTGTACGGGAAAAGTTTCATAGTTGAGACGGACCACAAGCCCCTGGAGATGATCCAGCATAAGCACCTGGCAGCAGCTCCACCTAGACTCCAGCGTATGCTCCTTCGTCTACAGCCATACAAGCTGACAATTGTCTACAAGCCTGGTAAGGATGTACCAGTAGCTGACTGCCTATCCAGACGTCCTCTTGGTCCTCCAGAACACATCCACCTTGACCTGCAAATCAACTTTGTACAGTTTGCTCCAGACCGTTTAAGTCAGTTGAAGGAGGAAACTGCCAAGAATGCAGAGTTTGCAGCACTACAGAAGGTGATTGTGAAAGGGTGGCCAGAGAAGAGACGTGAGGTACCACGGCAGCTGCAGAGATACTGGGCCTTTCGAGATCAACTTGCAGTTGAGGATGGACTGATCCTGAACGGTGATCGAATCATTATTCCACACTCCATGAGGGAGTACATACTGAGCAAGCTTCACGAAGGTCATCAAGGCATCGAGAAGACACGACTTCGGGCTAAGGCTTCTGTGTACTGGGAATCAATCAATGACGATATCGAGGTCCTGGTGAAAGGCTGCTCAGTCTGCCAAGAGTACAAGCCCTCGCAGCCCCATGAGACTCTTCTCCAGCACGAGATACCTACACGTTCCTGGCAGGTCTTAGGTACAGACTTATTTCACTTTGAAGGGAACAATTATCTCATTATTGCAGATTACTTCTCAAAGTTCCCTTTCATCCGGAAAATGCCTCAAGAGTGTACCAGTGCTGCAGTAGTCAATGCGACCCGTCAGGTGTTCGCAGAACAAGGAGTTCCAGAAAGAATCGTTAGCGACAACGGAAGACATTTTGACTCCTCAACATACAGAGACTTTGCTACACAGTGGGGATTCAGCCATGTGACATCCTCTCCCCACTACCCCAGGTCAAATGGCTTCATTGAGCGAATGATTCAAACTGTCAAGAATACGCTCAAGAAAGCTAAAGCGAGTGGTATCGACCCCAACATGGCTCTACTATGTATCCGTGCCACTCCCATTGACAGCCGCATACCAAGCCCAGCTGAGCTTCTTTACGGGAGGAAGATGAAGGACAACTTACCAACTCGAATCCGCAACAACTCCCCAGGTCGTGATGATGTTAACCATCGCATGCAGCTTCGACAGCAGAGCCAGAAGTACCATCACGACAAATCAGCCCATGACCTAGCACCACTCTCACCTGGACAGCTTGTGAGAGTCCAAGACCAGACATCACGTCACTGGATAACAGCTACTGTTCGTGAGCAATGCCATGAGCCTAGGTCATACCTCGTCGAGACGCCTAATGGAAGGGTGCTACGCAGAAACCGGCAACACCTCGCTGATATTGAGCCCAGGCGTATCCATCATGATGAGGAGGTAACCAAGACACCCGATCCTCATACACGCGAAGAGAACGCTTGATCCAACTCCCGACATCAGAGGTTCTCCTGCCCCAACCCCTGCCCCAAACCCTGTCCCAATCCCCAACCACCAGCAGACCACCCGCAGTGGCCGGGTAATCAAGAAGCCAGAGAAATTGACTTATTGATAGGACTTCATCTTTGGATATTTCAAGTTTGGACATTTTGGACTCAGTTTATTATTCTGTAGGGGGGATGTAATATGTGATCTCATGCATTGACTCAATGCTACATGCTATACACAAATACACACAGTTAATGTACACTGTGGTGTATGGGGCTCTTCTATACACAATATAACCAGTCATGCTGGATTGCAACCTAACTCTGATGTTTCTCTATGTGTCTTCATTTGAGTACTAACCATACAGCTAAACAACCCCACATTATACTGACATCCTGTTTTCTTTCACTTAAATAGCTTTGAAACCAGCGCAGTTCTGTACCGTGCACACCATGGCATTGTAGTTTTAAAAGTAACAATTTGTGAGATATAGCATCAAAGCATTTAGATATATCAAAGAAACAGACAGCAACAACTTCACGAGCATTTAATGCTTCAAACCAATCATCTATTACTCTGTGTAGGCACGTAACAGTGGAGTGATCTTTCAAGAATGCTGATAGTTCAAGTGTTATAAGATCATACTGGAGTAAATAAGAACTAAATTGCTTTAGAACCAGCTTCTCCTGAATGTAAGCTAAATGGGATACAACAGAAATTGGTCTATAGTTTGAAAAGACACTCTTATCTCCTTTTCCCTTATAGATAGGGGTGACACGCGCATATTTCCAGTCGGTAAAAACAAATCCATTCTTTAATAAGTAGTTTAAAATAGTAGTTATGTTTTTTGATAAAAATGGCGCAGCAATATTTAGTAATTTGCTGTCAATATCTAATATATCTAAATTGCTTTTTGTTGGTAGTTTTCTTAACAATTTCAAAACATCATCTTCCGAAATTTCAATGAATTTAAATTCATAAAGACACTTTGGATTTCTCCAGCATAATGATTCCTGAAGAAAGGAGTTTGTGATCTTCTGGCCTATATTAATGAAGAAATCATTCAGTTCATCAGAACTTAAGTCATTATGAGCATTATTTTCATATTTTGAATTACCAGTGGCTCGATGGAGCTCACTCCAGAGTTTCTTGGGGTTATTTTGACATCTGATAGAAACCGTTTTATAATAATCAGTCTTTGCCTTCCGAACATCTCTCAGTACAGTATTCCTTTGTTTACGGAATTCATTGAAGGAAACGTCACATTTAGCTTTACGTTTAAGATAATCTCTTTTGTTCATAGAGGCTACAATGTCTGGTGCTATCCATGGGTTATATTTATTCTTAACACGAGTACTTTTAATGGGTGCATGTTTGTTACATTTTTTTTAAAATGCATTCATCCAGGAAAGCCAAATGTCATTACATGGAAATTCCGTTTGTAGGTTGTAATCCTTCACAAGACTATCACAACAGCTTACATCGTATAGAAATTCCTCAGACTCAAATTTGTTATATGCTCTGAAACGGGCCATTTTGTGACCAGAATTATTTACTTTACAATTTACACACGTATATATCATGTAATGATCACTTACAGAAATCTAACCAACGCCACTAATAATATGCGAATCTGGCATTGTAGTGAGAATCAGGTCAATACAAGTTGAAGAAGATGCAGATCACATGTTGGTTTGTGGATAAGCTGATGCAAAGCAAAAAGACATTCTAAGGAGTGGATTGCTGTATTATTTCCACTGCTATAATCAACATTAAAATCACCAAGAATAATCAAATTCTTATTTTCCATTATGATACTCTCTAACATATTCGAAAAGGTTTCCAAGTATTCAGGACCCGAGTTAGGTGGGCGGTACAAGGAACAAACAAGGATATTTATTATCTCGCATTTCAATTCTATAAAATTAATTTCAATATCACATTCAGTAATGGAATCTTCCCGATCAATCACATTTAATATTTTTTAAATATAAAGACAAACACCACCTCCTCTTTTGTTTATCCTATCTTTTCTTATAATATCATAGCCTTCCACTGAAACAATTTGATCTTTGATTTGATCGTGGAGCCAAGTTTCAGATATACATAACATATCCAGATCAAGTGTTATGATAATAAATTGTATTTCATCTATTTTAGGATAGAGCTAATTTCAGTCCAGTACAGCATTCAATTTGGGTTTTAATATCATGCAAAGATGATTGTAAATGTTCAGATCCTGAGCATATATACGGATGAGGAGTGTCACCAGATGAGTGTACTGGGGAGGCAGGACGCTCAATGACTTTCTAAATTGTTGACGGTTACTGCAAAATTTAGCTTTATGTCCATATTGAAAACAGGAATTGCACTTTAATTTAGTTTCATATCTACAACTTCTCTGTTTGTGATTCAGTTCACCGCAGTTGTAGCATCCGGTATAACTGTTCATGGTCATTGTTGGATATTATTCATAGTTATAGATGTAATTAGTATAGTTCCATGTCCACCATCATGCTTAGATGTAGCTGTTGCATCCGCATACAGATCATGCGCCTGGGATGATTTACCGTGACTTAGGGTGCGTTTATGCTTGATTTTGAAGGTAGAATGAGCGATCTGAAACGCTCATCGTAAACGCTGATCGTAATCGCAGTTCCACGGTGTACTGTTTATGCTCACTTCTCTGGCTTCTCCAGGCAAATCTGGCTGGGTGGCCTTGCAGCTGGATTCGCAAACCTGCACTGCGCATGATACGTATCCCCTATACAAATTTCAGTACGCTTACACGCGAGCTCGTCAGCGTGCTCGCCAACGAGTTCGTTGACGAGCAAGCAGACGAACTCGCCAGCGAGCTCGTTTCGTTCCAAATATGCAAATTAGCTACGAGCTCGTTGGCGAGCTCGTTTGCGTGCTCCAAATATACACGCTCGTCACTGGCCGATAAGCTCGTTGGGGAGCTCGTTGGCGTGCTCGTTGGCGTGCTTGTTGGCGAGCTCGTTGGCGAGCTCGTTGGCGTGCTCCAAATATGCAAGCTCGTCTGCGAGTTCGTCAACGAGTTCGTCGGCGAGTTCGTCAACGAGTTCGTCGACAATCTCGTGGAAAAAATGGCTGCAAGCTTAATGGCGTGCTTAACAGCAGGTTGGCATTGAGAACAAATTTGTGTCTACATATAGAGGTGAACTTGATGATCCTGTTGAGCTATTGGCAAGCATATAATCTAACTTATCAACCTTTCAATATCCTGGTAACATCTGCAGGCTGGCCATGCAGGGACAATTCAGTTGGCTAGCTGGTGAAGAATACATTGATACTCTTAGGGCAATTTAAAAGCTCATTACTTCTGGGATATCAATGAATTAAATCACTAATATATCAAAGAACAGAAAGAAAAGATATAACATAAAATGTAACTTAAAACAAGTAGCTCTTTATTAGAGTCAATACAAACCCTGTATAAAGCGTGTTACCTGTATGAAGGGTTCACAACTTCACACAACAATATGAATGAATAAATGATTTCCAAATTATATAATTACACTGAAATTAAATATGTGAGTAATTACACTGTAGAATGCTCTGCCTTTGAAGAAATATTATTATCCCTTTTGGTAATTATTCATCATTCTAATCACTCATAATATTACAAAGATCCAAACTAATAAAGCGGTATTCATACAATAACTATATAGCATCCCCCCGTCTTGTCAGTGTATTCACCAACCCAGGGTACCAAGTAATGATACATGTACATATACTATAGGATCTCTAGAACAATCCATTCTTTATATCCGCTAGCAAACTAGTTTTTCAGTGTTCAGACCAAATGCATTATTGTGCTCTCATGTTGCCTAAAAGATAGGGTTTGTCAGTCAAGATACAGGAATATTTACATGAATATAACCTTATCACATAGATTATATCTAATGTTACTTTAATGAAGTGAATAAACTATGTGCTAGATAGATAGAGAAACAAACTTCCAAATATACGAAAAGATGTCTCACTAGAAAGAGAATAAATACTTTATATCATTAATCATTACTCTACACTTCTCTTTCATAAATGTATAAGAGAGGTAGGCCTAACTGTTGGCCTAGTGTCTTATTATAAATCCACAAGTAGAACATTTAGTTATAAGGTGTGAGAAATTAGTTTTTTTCTTACCTAAAACAAAGGAGCTGCAATACCATTCAAAACCCATGTCTGCTCTCCATAACAGCAAGATCAAAAAAGACTTGACCAAATGGGCCTAACAAGTCAATTCATTCTTATCAGGAATGCTACCAGTGGTAATTCCACAAGAGAGAGTACACAAGAAAATGAGAGAGGGGAAAAGAGGGGAATAGGGATTGTGTCTAAACAGGGGGAATCCTATGTACATAAGGAGAGAGCAAGATAAAAACAGGGAGTTGACCTCGAATCAAGCACTGTGTGTGTGTGCTCTTATGTAATACCTGATAATGACATTTCAGGGTGTTAAATATATGATACAGTCAGAATAAATGGCAACCCCCCCCCCCTTCCCAATCTGGTATGCTGCAAATAAATGTTTGAAAGTTTCAAAAGAATTTAATTAAATTTACAAGTAATTTGACAGGTTACTTCAGCATGAAAAAGCTATTGTTTCAATTTCAACACAAATTTTCTGAACTTTCAATGTAATTTCATATGTGTATTTTTATGATACTGGAGAGATTTCACCATGGATATTTCAGATCCAAGTATAAAAATAAAAGAGTATTCTATGGTGATAAATTTGTCCATGTCTTAATCCAGATATGTAGTGGAGATAACTTAAATAACGTTGTGTTTCAAAACCCCGGGTTTAAATTTTTATGTAAGGTGAAACCCATTTTTTTGCCCTATTTAGGACACCAAAACGTGACATGAAAAAACCTAGTTCCTGGTAATGAGTATTCTCTAAATTTGTATGACTATCTGATGTTCAATTATTGTCTGGTAGTAAGTGCTGAATCTATTCATGCTCATGTCATTAATAATCTTAGGTTGCGTGGCAAAGTTTTTTCATAATCACCATATTTCACATCTTGGACAGTTGTTATGCATGGTGTGCACCATGCAACATGCGTTCCATTTGGTGCTTCTGCATGATGAATGCACATTATATGAACAACTTTGACAATTCCCAGTTTATTTCTTGGAAGAACTCCAAAGATCAAATCAATTAAAAAAAGATGAAGCTTGAAATGTAATAGTTAAAAAAACAGCACATGTTTGAAATTCTAAAAATTCTTTGGTGTCCACCCATATAACACGCGTTATATGAAAAATACAAAATACGATTTTGTTAAGAAAACTTAATTTATGATCTTTCTAATCTTTCACAAGAAAGGCTTTCTACATTGTGTATATAAAATTCATTGAATTGTTCAATTTTGATTCAAATAGATATTATTAAAAAAATATGAACCTTTGCTGTCCATTTTCCCCATTTTACCCACGAGCTCGCCACGAGCTTCCCCTTTTACCCACGAGCTCGCCCACGAGCTCCCCAGTTTATACCCGAGCTCGCCACGAGCTCCACCTTTTACCCACGAGCTCGCCACGAGCTCCCCCTTTTACCAACGAGCTTGTCACGAGCTCCACCTTTTACCCACGAGCTCGCCACGAGCTCCCCAGTTTACCCCCGAGCTCGCCCACGAGCTCCCCAGTTTACGCCCGAGCTCGCCACGAGCTCCCCCTTTTACCCACGAGCTCGCCACGAGCTCCCCCTTTTACCAACGAGCTCGTCACGAGCTCCCCCTTTTACCCCTGAGCTCGCCCACGAGCTCCCCAGTTTACCCGCGAGTTCGCCACGAGCTCGTGACGAACTCGCGCACGAGCTCGCCAACATTTTGTAAGATCGTTACTAGCGTCCTGGAAGCGTGTTACGAGCTTAAAGCCTAAAAAACGATCTTATTAAGCTTACCACGAGCATAATACGAGTTCGCGACGAACTTAAATTTGTATAGGGGATAGACCCACTAGAGGTCAGTGCGTTGACCCCATTTAAACGCGTTTACAAATGATTGTGCGTTTATGCTTCCCAGAATCGCCGATTTTGCAGCATCGCCGATCGTAAACGCACCTTTTTGTGAGTTTACGATCAGCGATCGTGATCGCCGTTTTTCGGTGATTCTACAAAAATGAGAAAGGACGCAACCATGTTTTGAACTAAACGCGTAACAGATGCCTGATTCTGGCCAGAAAAAGTTGAGCATAAACATACCCTTAATTTAACAAGCGGGACGCCGGGTCTCATGATCGAAGACTGAGAAACTCCATATACGTGATCTGAGATCACATGCACACCCAATTAATCTTACACCTTCAGCATTAAGGTGGATGCCGTCACTTGCGTGATGCTTTTCAGGATCTATGGCGTCATGTTCAATGAATTTCCATCCGCGTCTAGCTGCTAGCTGGTCAATTAACCAGTTTGCCTCATACAAGCTCTTTTTGGAAAGTTTTTCGGGGGATTATTGAACTCAGAGCGATCGTTAAGACAGTAGGGCATTTCACTAAGATCTGATCTGTAAGAGATTCAATCTGTGTCACTAACATGCTCGGGTCAGTGTTTACCAGGTTGTTTGTTCCGACGTGCACGATATTTGTTTGTAAGAAAATGAGCATTTTCTAAAATATTTTCCACTCTAGCACCGGGTAAGGTCTTGCAGAAAACTCGTACATTCTCTGAAAGTGCCATGGGTTTAAGATGCCTCACTATTCAATCCCCAATCACAAGGGTGGTTTTAGTCACATTAGTGTCATTTCCCGATTTAACATTAGAAGTATCTTCATTTCTTCTATTCAATTTTGTGTAAGTCTGCTTTTTTTTGTTTCTGTACGCGTCGATCTGCAAATCGACATCAGATGTGGCAAGATTAATGTCATCATGTGACGAAATGACAGGGGTCGGGATAGGAAGGTCAGTTTGCAAGGATTTCTCATCGGAGCCATTTGGATCTGATGGTTGTACAATGGCACCATACTCTTCGACACAGTCGCTGTGTATGTCAGTGGATTTACCAGAGTACAGCCCAACTAAGAGTTCATTGACCAATGTGTCCACGGTCTTGCACCATCCCGTTTATGCAATGAGATTGAAATGTATTTCGACAGACATGGACTGAATACACGTAATGCCAATTCCCTTAATGTTGTGCCGCCTAAACCAAACATTCAACTCTATTATCAGTCATTAAAATATTCCGGTGCTAAAGTATGGAATCAATTACCAAATAACTTTCAAAATGCTCAGTCTCTGGATGTTTTCAAATTATTGTACAAAAAATCAAAATCGAATCCATTGTAATGACCCCAACCCCTAAGCTGAAACCTTGCATTTGCATATATGACTATATTTTTGTTCTTTTAACTTCTAATTGATATTGTTATATGTAACCACCATTCATATTTATAATCATTTTTGTTATGGACCTGAATTGTTATGTTACCATATTTTGTATTACTTGTATTTATTTTGTATTTTACTTTGTTATACTTGAATTCTGAATACTGAATTCTCATTGTTACTACTTTTTATACTATGCTTTTAATACCAGGTCCAATATGTAAAACAGATTTATTTCTGATCTTGTGTACCTGTATAAATATGTATGAATAAATAAATAAAAATAAAATTGACCTTAAGTTGCATCATTTTAAAATCATTTGAGAGGTCATCCAGCTTTTCATTCAAATCAGGATTTGTATACATACAAGAGGTTGCAGTTGGCTTTGTATGTATATATTATGCTAGTATTATGCGTTTTAAAAGAATTATTCTGATCTAACCAAATGAAAACTGTTCAGAGTTATGTACGTTATCTCATAATAATTCAATATGGCTTTTTTTTTAATAATAGTCGGGTCAAAATATGGTTTGACCCCCCCCCCCCCCCCCCAAAAAAAAAAAAAAAAAAAAAAAAAATTAAAAAAAATGCAGTAAAAGGTTTTTCAACGGTTTCACGTAGTATTTATTCTTGTGAATAACATACTAAAAGTATACCAAAATCGAATGTTCAGAAAACTGTTATTTCAAGATATTGTCAAAGATGGCCGCCGATATCTAAAAATGACCATATATCACTTATTATTCATCCTAGGGCGTGTTCACACCGCAAGGGGGGACCGTGGGCGGACCGTGGATCGCGCTATCGTAGCGCGACCCACGGTCCGCCCATTGGCATTCGCCGGATCCACACCGCAGTGAGATAGCGCGGTCTATCGTAGCACCCCCTTTTTTGAGAGGTCCTGTTGTCATGACGCGTGACGTCATGAGGTCAGAGCGGTCAAAGATTTTGCGCGCTATTACGAACCAGGAGTGTTGAATAGGCCATTTTCGTAATGTAACCAAATTTAATGCATACGTCTTTGTGAAGTGCCTCAATACAAATTATTTCATTCACCTGATAAGAATAATAGTATTTCAATAGACAGAATCTAAACTGCATACATTAGTTGTTGTCAGGTTGGACAAGCATTATGGCTTGACCTACCTATATAGCAACACTTATGCAGTTGCATTCTGACTATTGAAATACTATTGTTCCTATCAGGTGAATGAAATAATTTGTATTGAGGCACCTCACAAACACTTATGCATTAAATTTGGTTACATTACGTAAATGGCCTATTGTACCGATTCAGATTCAGATCGCACCAAAATAGAATGAGTATAAAATTCCCTGCGAGTAGAACGATGAAATCCGGCGTGCTATCGTAGCTCGGGTTCACACCGGCAGAGATAGCGCGGTCTAGCGCGCGTTTGACCGCGCTCTCTCTCGTGGACCACCCCCAAGAGGTGCTCCAGTGTTGGCTCGCCGTGGCTCGCCGTGGCTTGCTGTTGGGCGGACCGAAACGACGTTGTACCTTCCACACCGCAGAGATAGCGCGGTTTAGCGCGCGCTAGACCGCGCTATCTTTGCCGGTGTGAACAGCCTCCTAGATACATAATTTTGGTGTCTATCTCATGGTTAGGGGGGGGGGGGGGTCAGAGAATCTATTGAGACAAGTAGGAATGGTTTGTGATGGTCTAGAAAACCCGAATATCCAAGATGGCGTCCGAAATGGCCGCCATAACATAAGCATGTCCATAAGTCACTTCTTATCCACCCGAGAGACATAATTGGGGTGACAATGCTATGGTGTTCGGGGTCAGAGAATCCATTAGGATAAGTTAGAACGTCAAGCAGTGGTTCAGGAAACCACGCAAATCTAATATGGCGCCCAAAGGGCCACAAAACGACTAAAAGTTCTCAGTAGAGGGCGCACTTTATGAACAGGAAATGAACCTTTTGATTATTAACTGTTACATGAAACAACAAATGTACAAACATGTATGATCTGAGATTTGTCTACCGGTATGTTCATTGTAATTCATGAAATGTTTTTGTATCGCACGTAGATCTTGCTTTGTATTACATACTGTGATAATTCTTTTGTAATGTGAATTTTATGAGGAAGAAAATCTCCGGAACAGGTTGCATGCAGTGTGTGTGAGTGCGTGTGTTTGTGTGTGTTGTGTGTGTATTTGTGTATGTGAAAGGGGGTGTGGTGTGGGTGGGCTAGAGGGGGGGGGGGTTCATGAGTTTGTTGGTGTGAGAGTGTGTGACAGGATGGTACTATGTAACTTTTAACCTTCCTCAACTGTTATTTTGATTATACACTGTTACATGAAAAAGAAAAAAATGTAGAATCATGTAGAATCTGAGATGTTTTCTTTGTTCATTTATTGATGTAACTCATGAAGTGTCTTGTATCAAACATCTTGTTTTATATTGCTTATTTTGATAATTTCTTGTTATGTGAATTTCTTGTTATGTGAAATTATGAGGAAGGAAATAAAATATCATTAAAAAAAAATTATAAAAAAAAATAATTATAATAATGTATCTCTCTCACCCTTATAGTGTCACCGACCCCGAGCCCTCCCCCCCCACCCAAAAAAAAAGAAGAAGTAAATTCAACTATTAACAGGTCATATTGTCAAAATTGGGGGGGGGGGTGGGAGTGAAAAAGAAAAAGTAATAATGATATCTAGACACACATTCATTAATACCCAACCACCATACAATTAAACTTTTTCAAAACCTCGTGTTGTTCATATGTCATCTTCTAGCGAATATACATGCAGATCTCCATGTACCTTCATTTTGTTGTGGAATGTACTTGAGTAAGGATAAATCATCTTTCGCTTCACTATCAAGTGACTCGTTATATGGATTGTGGCATACATCAAGTTGGCAAGGTCCACACACACTGTTACATGGCAGTCCGTAACCTCTGCAGGTACAGCGAGGTGTGCTACAAGCAGTACAGCAGTTGCAATGAATCGACTTAAGAAGATTACTAGGTGCAGACTCCATATTAAACATCAGTGGAACCAGGTGATTGTCCTCTTATTTCCAGCTCCAGTCTGTGACGTCCATGTCTTCTCACTCTCCATCCATGCCATGACTTAGAAGCATGTTCTGAGGGAGGGGAATTTGGTGGAGGAGGGAGTCGCATTAGCAATTTTCTTGACGAACAAGTTGTATCGTAATGATGCAAGTGAGTCATTACAGCAGCAACCAAACATGACAGACATTGCTTTGATACCAAGTTCCTCTATTAGTTCCTTAGGCTGACTTGAAAGAAGGAAAATACCAGCACAGGATTCTTAAGTGGGGTAGCTTTTCTCAAGCTTCTGGAAGAGTGCTTTTTCCGATAACAAATATCCTGGAAGTCTAATCGCATTCAGTGTAGACATGTCGAAAAAGTAGTTGTGACCATCTTTACCCAGGTCCACTTCCAACTGCTCAATGTTATACACCTTTGGAGCCTTAGCTGCAGTGTCAGACCGGAAGTATAGTTCCCTGCTATCTACATCCGCGTAATGCAAGAGTAACACCAATGTGTCAGTGTCTCTACAATCAAAGTAGTAGACTGACGACGAGAAGAATTCACTGCAGCTTTAGCAATATGTACATCTGAATCAATCCCCGAATTCATTGATGACGGTGCAAATACTCTTCCTCAATTTCTCACTAATGAGATAAATGAGTCTCTGCTTATTGCCTAGGTCGCTGGTGTGTATTATCAGTAATTGATGGCCCTCCACCATAACAGTAACAAAACAATTGCAGAACCATAGTGGGGGTTGTGAAATCAGCATATGATCGTGCTATTCTGCATAGCTGTCTCCTGTCTTCCATGGTATCCGATGCACCAAGGAACCGTCATCAAGGAAGTACTGCTCTGTGTTCTTTCACGGCTTTACTCAACTTGCATGACTTTACTTGCATGATGGGTGATAGCATGAGCTAGCTGAGGTTTATCAGTCTTCCGGAAGACATCCCTAGCCTCGAAAAGTGCAGGTGGGAACGGACTGAGCTCATAGCTCATCACCTCTGCTAGTTCAAGTGCCCTTGTTTTTTAAATTACCAGGAACCGTTGAAACAGAAAAGCAGCACTTATGGTTTGTTCAGGTACAATTTCTATTTTCGAAATCTCTCCCAGGGTTTTAATTGTCTTTTCTTTTGAACGAGACTGTGAAAACAGCATATTTTGGAAAGCCGCTGAGCTAATTATCGATGTACTCCAGCATAGCCCACTGATAGGGATTGACTTGCGCTTAGGTTACTTCAAGACGTTCATGGTTTTGCTGGAAGCAATCGGTACCCTGATGAAATTAGGAACTGGACTTCGCAAAATCCTTGGAACAGATAGCAGGGAACTATTTATATACTTCCACTCTTACAATACAGCCGAGACTCCGAAGGTGTACAACTGTAAGCAGTTGAAAGTGGACCTGGGTACGAAATCTATGCTCACAATCTATGCCTACATCGATTGCGATTCGCTTCACGGATATTCGGATTTGGAAAGAAAGCAGTCTTCCAGAAGCTTGTGAAATGCAACCTCACTTTGGAATCCTGTGCTAGTACTATCCTTATACAAATTAAGTCAGCCAAAGGGACTAATAGAGGCACTTGGTATCAAAGCAATGTCTGTCATTTTGGTTGCCGCTATAATGACTCAATTGCATCATTACGATACAACTTTTTCGTCAAGAAAATTGCCAATGCGACTCTCTCTTACGCCAGCCTCCACCAAATGTACTCCCTCAGAACATACTACCAAGTCATGGCATGGATAAAGAGCGAAAAGGGCATGGACATCACAGAATTGGGCTGGAAATTAGAGGACAATCACCTGGTTATACGGAGGCTCCGCCTAGTAATCTTCTTAACTTGAAATCATTTCAACTGATGTACTGCTTGTAGCACACCTCGCTATACCTGCAGATGTTACGGACTAGCATGAAACAGCATGTCTGTGGACCTTGCCAACTTGATGTATGCCACAATCCATATAACGAGTCACTTGATAGTGAAGCAGAACATGATTTTCCCTTTAATCAAGTACACTCCTCATCAAAATGAAGGAATGTGAAGATCTGCATGTATATTCGCTATAAGATGACATGAACAACACGAGGTTGTAAACAAGTTTAATTGTATGGTGGTGGGTATTATGAATGTGTGTCTACTGTCTAGTTACTTTGTATTTGTCACCCCCCCCCCCCTTTCCTCGTGTCAACAATGACCTGTCAATAGTTGAGTTGACCCTTTTTTTTTGGGGGGGGGGGGAGGTAGATTAGGGTCGGTGACACCATAAGGGTGAGAGAGATACATTATAAGTTCGTTTCATGTTCATAAAGTGCGCCCTCCAGTGAGAACTTTTAGTGGTTGTGTGGCCCTTTGGACGCCATATTGGATTTCGTGGTTTCCTGAACTACTGCTTGACGTTCTAACTTATCCTAATGGATTCTCTGACCCCGAACACTATAGCATTGCCACCCCAATTATGTCTCTAGAATGGATAATAAGTGATTTATGGCCATGTTTAGGTATCGGCGGCCATCTTGGACGCCATCTTGGAAACAACAGCTTTCTGAACGTTCAATTGTTGTATACTTTTATTATGTTATTCCTGAGGTCTAATACTACTAGAAACCGTTGAAAACCTTTTGTTGCACTTTTGGGGGGTTGAGGTACTTTTTACCGTATATTGACCTAACTATAACAGTATGCATGTGCAAATCTTGTTAGAATTCGTGATATTAAAAGTGCTATATTATTAAACAAGATTTCATTGCAAATAAACGCAAGACCGGTTGTGCTACAATGACAATAAATCACAACTCATATTAACAGACTTAAGTCATAATACTCATTTACTCTTGTAGATAATAACAGTAAAACAAAATACGTTTACATTGCAGTTTCCAGATTGAAAATGATAATAAGAGTTGCACCCAACTAGATCCATGGAAGTGGTTTTAAACATGCATCATGAATAAAGAAAATTTATTCTATCAAGCTTCTTTCCAACATTTGGATGAAGAAAAGTTGTTACAGAAAGCGTTGCCCTATTAGCGCATGTCGGGGTTCAAAGCATTGTTAGTATAGGGTATATGTATACAGTTAAGTGTTTAAACCAAACGACGTAATTAGGGAATGAAATTTTAATCAAATAGAAAATTTATCACTCAAAGAGATCATACCAGATTGAAATGAAGACGTTGCAACGATTCTGACGTTACTTACCACTTTACGATAATTTGTGATGAAAATATGTCCTGATACTGTATGTGCCTGCATTTTCTTGGTGATCTTCAGTGTCTGGCTGGACTCAGAGATATATTCCGCCACTGTTTTGGCCACTGCTTGGTCTTGGCTCTCGTATGCTACATCTACGATGAAGTCATCATTGCTACTCCCATAATGTGAAATCTGTCTTTCCCATGCTGTAAGACGAGATACGATATCCAAGCCGACCTCCTTCTGCTGGGCCGAGGTGAAGTACAGTAGGTACCGGTATTCCCCTGCTTTCTGTATGATATTCACTATCAACTTGTCATACTCATTACGGTTTGAGCTGTAAAGAGATGCAAGATACATTCCTGATAGATATTCCTGGAAGAGCTTATGGGGAAACTGCACCGATTGGACCACTGAATTCGGATTATTTCTTCTGGCTCGCCTTGGAAGAACTTTCTTTTCTCTAGTGAGTACACCAACTTTGCATCCTACATCTATAGACTCTGGACAGCTTTGAAACTCTTCTTCTGTGAATACCAACCGTCTCTTCAGAAGACCCTGGAAGGCAATGCGGCCAATCTGAAGCAAGTGATGATGAATATCTGGACGATTCTCCCTTAATTTGCCTTCAATAATACCTGAAGATGAAATGTACTTCGATAGGTAATGATCAACCAAAAATTGGACCATCTCATCAAATAGCTGGGAGAATGTTTGCAGCTTGGACATTGCCTCTCGGCGCTCTCCATCAAATTCTTTCCACATGATGCACAGCATGGCTGTGTATATGGGGTAGGGGGGCATGTTCTCTCTGATCACATCATTGTTTGATATGAATAGGTTTAGATCTTCAGAGGAAGCTGTGTCTGGATGAAAGAACTTGGTGATGTAGGAAGAGAGGTTTTTAGCAGAGAAACCTTCCACAGCAATGAAAGCAAAGACCTTTCTGAGATCTGCATTGTTCCTAATCTCTTCTGATCTCCATTGTCGCGATGTTATTAGTACTGTCCCTGAATTGAACAGACGATTGGAAGTAATCCGGGCGACTTGCTGATTGCTGTTAAGATCGACAGTAGACTCATCTAGGCCGTCCAGGACAAGAAAGACTTCATCCGAATTTGAGAGGATGTGCTTGTCCAGCTGCTTGGCTGTGACCGGATTGTTGTCAGAAAGATACGTCTTCACTATCTCACCAACAGTCTTTTCATTTGCCTCGCAAAGGAGGACGACAAGGACAAGTTTGAAATGTTGGAAGCCTTTTCCGTGGATCCAGTCCCAAGCGATCTTGGCGCAGAAAGTGGTCTTCCCTATACCACCTTCACCTTCAACCAACAAGCGTTTAGGATAGATTCCGTTAACTTTCGTCTTGAGGAGGTCATCGTATAGAAGCGGTGTTTTGTGCTTCGTAACTTTGTCTTCTTCCATCAACGTTAGATTGGTGAAGATCTGTTCTAATTTAATTAAAAGCTCTGTGTTCAGTGGATTAGCTTGAATCTGACATAGATGAATTCCATAATAGCGTTTGACATCTTCAGCAACCCATTGGATTTCCTCCTCTGTCATTGACGGTATGTGATCACCAACCTGACCTGTGATGAGATGGTAAAGAACGTTGTTTCTAAAGTTACTAGACAAAAATGTTGTGTTTAAAGATAAAATAATATAAAAAAGAGCAGCCCCCCCCCAAAAAAAAAAAAAAAAAAAAGAAGTACATTAACCATGAATCACAGAAATGTAATATTAATATACGTAACTTCCCAAATCTCAATTTAAATTTGCTTGTGGATCATGACCAATGGCTGAGAAATCAGTTATTTCCTAGATAGGGGCTCTCACAGTGATTAATGGATTGACATTGTGCCCTGATGTCACTGCCCCAGGGAAGGGTTACTCGGGCCGTTGCCAAAATTTCAGGTCTTTCTGGTTATCTGGTCGGTTTTTATACAATCTTCTATTGAGCAAAGCTTGCGGGAAGTGTCATATTAAATATGAATGATCGTGTGCATTTTATACTAAAGAAGATAAAAACGATTTCTACTTTCAAAAGCTACGCTCCTGGATTATTATTTGTATAATCCATGAACTAATAAAATGCATCTATCATAAAAACGTTCTAGTTCCCTGTTTTCTAGACGGAGATTCCTCTTTTGTAATTGTTTATCTAAATGGATGAATACGAAAATCGAAGGCATTTGGTTCCATACGCTACCGCGTATTTTGGAATTTCCTTACATATTTAGTCTGATCCAAACTCTAGTGGGGCTACTAACGTGATACATTTCTCTAATGAAACTATATTTAGGTCAGAGATGCATGAAAGAAATTATTTTGAATTACCCTCCCCCCCCCCTCTCTCTCTCTCTCTCTCTGTACCCCCTATCCCCTCTCTCTCCCTACATACAAATGTATATATGTATATATTTATACATATATATATATATATATATATGTATGTACATGTATATGTATAATATTAGGCAGTATCCAACAAAAGTGAGGACACCCTTAAAGTAAATGTTAAATATTCCAATATTCCAAGACTCCTCACTTTGTTGCAATGTTTTAATGGAATACGCAATGATACTGATACATTTAGCATATAGTGTTAAATAATAGAGGTTCTTGTATAGCGCTCATGTCTTACTTGACACGCTATACAATAATTACATCGTTATTAACATGGCTGCCATTATGGTGCTCTAGCATTTCAAGAAACTAATTCCTGCCCGCGGTACCCATTCATCCCACCTTGGTGAATGTACTTTAAAGTAGATATTCATTGATTTTAAAAACTAACTTTATTTTCATTATTGCAAAGTTGAAACTTTGATTCGACAACGTTATCAAAATTCAATGCTTGGAAACATTCGAAGTAAAGATTATTATAAATTATAAAACGCTTAAATACAGCCCCGGCATAGCACCTGAAGAGCTCTCCGAACGCTGCTGAGATGTGTGAGATCACAGTATGGACATAACTTGCACAAGCAGACGATGTCCCATGACATCTCACACATTTTCAGTGCCTGTGTTTTCATCTTCTCTTGAGTTCTTTCTCTTACTTCACTACCGTCAGGCTAAATGTATAATCTATTGCCTCACTCTTAACCCCGTGCATGTTTTTATTTTGATGACAAATGCAGCGATACAAAAATAAAGGAATCTGTCGCTTGTAAACAAAATAAGACGCCATCGTATATTCAGCTGCACACACCGGGGTATGTTCAGCGTTTCAAGAGGGAACAAATGCCGTCCTTAATATCATTCCGGGGGTTTCCAATTTGAAAGTCTGGTTTCTTTGATTGTTAATTAACCCCTATCCTGTGTATTTACAAGCAAAAGATTTTAGTTATCAGAATCGGGTCATATCCACTTTTGAATGGTTTGACATGCCATTACATTTATATACACTAAACTCATTATAATTTGAGAAATAATAGCTTTGTAATTATTTTCATTCTCTATGGGATGTCGTCTGCTTGGGCAGTGTTGGCCATATAGTGACGTCATTAAAACATCGTTATTTTTCAGGCGAATCTCTCGTATATCCCAGCTGCTATGGAAGTGGTTGTATTTGCATTGTTATAAATCACCCGATATATAGTTGACCTAAAACTTGTCCGATGGCCATCTGTTAGCTTACCAGTTTCTAGTGATACATTAGTTGACATATTTGTGATCTTCTTTGAATTTCACCTTTAAGGAAATTAAGGCTGTGGCGGGACTCGAACCGTCCGGTGACTTATCCGCTTTACCGCTCATCTTAAACCTATTAGGCTTCAAAGTTGCTATAATGGCAACCTTGCTATTAAGAGCCGGGATCATAAATTGTGGAGCGCCAGGAATGTCAAGTTATACAGACATTAGAGCTTTACAATCATGAACCCACTCTTATCATTATTACCTGTCCGTACACTACCAGCAAGCTCTACCAGCTTAATGCTTTCTAACGTGTCGACCAATGTCTTCCTCGCTTTGCTTTCACGTACTGTCTTCCGCCATTCGCAAAGCATTTGATAGGTAGCTTGCATGCTGTTGCCAAGCTGGTCTTTCTCAAACCGACCTAGTTGAGCCTCAGAGAATCCTAAAGCTAGTCCAACCTTTCTACGATCTGATGGATCCGTACCATCAGCAATGAGATAGAGATCAAGCTCGGAAAGGTTCCCAGGTCTAAATCAATAGACAAACGAAAACAATAATTAATTTCATACAGATCTATAGATAGATTATTTATCTTGAAAAATACCATGGCTGAATGCATTGTATTAAAATATTGTTGTTAATGCCTAGAATGCAAGGTACGACTATGCATTTTGGCTCAAGGTATGGGCACACAGAATATTTTGTTTTATGTTGGAAACCGGGGGAAATTCAATAAATTATTGAGAAAAAAATTGCATTTTATTTTTTATTTTTTAATTTGTGGGAACTGCCCCCTACCCTAGCCCCCGCTGCGTACAGTCGTGGTTCAGTGGCAAAGCAATAGCCTCGCAACTGTGAGGCCCCAGGATCAAAAACGTGTCGATGTGCTATACAGTGCGTCCCAGAAAAAACGAAACCGAGAAGTATCGATGTTCTATCATAACTTAATCACAACTATAATTAATGAATGATACATATTTGGAAACCTTAAAGTCTCCTCTTTCACGTGATGCTACTCAGATGATGCATATTTCACGCATTAGTGATTAAAAGCAATTTTCCTGATTGAGGTGTCATATGAAAGGGTAGAAACTCAACTTTCTAGAAATGTGAATTTTTCTTCGAAATTCAGATACCGCCCGCCAAATGTCTTTTTGGTTTCCTTCCTTCAAATTGCTTTTAAACACTCATGCGTGAAATATGCATCATCTGAGTAGCCTCAACTGAAAGAGGAGACTCTAAGCTTTCCAAATATGTATCATTCATTAATTATGGTTGTGATTTAGTTATCATAAAACATCGATACTTCTCGGTTTCGTTTTTTCTGGGACGCACTGTATTAGTGCCCTTTTTGGGTACATTAATCCTCATTACTGCCATTTATGACTTAAGGGCGTAGGTACCCTAGTTGATAGGCATAGTAGCATATACACATGCTTTAGCAGTCACGCAAAACAAACACTGGCAAATTATTATTTAATAGAATCTGAGAATGTATACTAGTATCTAGATGTATTAGGAATAAATTATTGTCAAAATAATCCATACATTGAGGTAAAAAATAAATATTCCAACTATATGAGCGACAGTGTACAAACGCCATTTTTGGTGCAGGGCTTGATTGTGAAGTGCTTAATGATGGTAGGGTATGAGCCCCCGGCATAGTATTCATAAAGTGTGATGGGGGCGAAGGCGTCGTGCCGGAGCCCCAATGTTATACACTGTATTTAATGTAAGATCACTTTGGTTTCCGGTTATACGACCGCCTGTTTTGGTACAGGGCTCTCTTAGGACCTACTGAATGGTATTAAGGGTTGAACTGAGTAAACAAAATAACTACCAAATTTACTCTTTCGTATTGCTTACGTATCATTTGGACCAGGGTTCAGTTCAACGTCACCGGACCTCAATAGGAGAGTATTAGTCATGTCTGGACAGTCAATGTCTTTGATAGCATCTGCTTCACCACTGGTTGTCCCTGATCCGAGGACCGGATAGGTCTGTGATCCATGACATTTCTGTACTTTCTGGTGGAAAATAATGGACAAAAGACGTTATTGTAAAGGAGGATCAGGCATAATTTGTCAAAATACATTTAGAATCAGAAATGAATACGCATGCTGTTTAAAGTAGGTATTCATTGAAAATCACAAATATGGCAATTATTGCACCATTATAAACCAGGATTCTTTACAGATGACAATCGTATAAGTTTTATGTCAACTGCGTATCAGACAATAACAAATTAACACGAATAAAGCACCTCTCAGGATCCCTGATACACAAGTACTTTGCCAGAAAATTTAGCAATGTTTATTTGGCATCACATCACGAACCAATCGTGCCAAGCAGATGACGTCCTATAAATTAATGAACATATATTCAGTGCAATTTTTTTCTCAAGAATAAGAGTTTGATTGATTTTAAACATGAACATTGTTAAAGGGAAGTGATGACCATGTGCTGTACGATGTTTCTAAAGATAACCGCATGTTAGGACTCATGTCATGCCATACGATGAGCGCTTGCAGCGATTGACCTGACATACTCTGGAGACCAGAATAACTATAATCTATTACTCGCATTTTTTGGAGACCAGAAGAACTAATATGTAAGTGTCATTTTTTACCAAAGTATTAAATGGACCAATTGTCTGTGAGTCAGTGCAAATCCACATCCGAAAACTCCATAGAGATCACGATGTCAAATTTGAATTCTGAAAGGCTAGGACTGAGCGCCAGGTAGCTATTCACAGAATGATTTCCTGTATCTGGGAGAGACTACCAGCGAAAATCCGTGTAGAGGCAGAGTCAGAGAACTTACCGCTTTCGTTATAAGTACTAAAAACTGAACTTTTAAGGGGAATTTGATGTTTCTGTTATATTTTTTGTCCTTCAATATGATTAATGTTTTCTAGTTTACGGTAAACTATTTGAACGGGATGGAAAATATATTTTAAGTAGGTGGAATCGTAATCTTAATAAAAAGAATAATCAGTTTGAATGACATTACATGAAATAAATATTAACTCATTCATTTTAGTGATATAAATATTGTGATAAATATTTCGAAAATTATTCCTCACAACTTTAAGATATTGAGATATCTTACTAGGCATTCATTCATACCCACTTTTAAATATTGAATCTGGGGGTGTTTTACAAAAACTAAGATCGCCTTAAGTTGGACTTGAACTACATGTGTTTGGCAGGCCATTCATGCCACTGGTTGCTCTTATCTATGGTCTCTCAAGTGATGTCACGATTCTACAGAATTTCATTGTTGAAGAAACAAAAAGTTACTTACATTGTAAAATTAAGTTAGACTTAAGACTTGGACTTATGTAACAAGATGTAAAATTTAAAAACATAAATAGAAATTATGATCTATAGTTATCTTTTCCTTTAATAATGAACTATCAAAAAATGTAAATTCTGTAGATTTGTGACCACAATTTGAGAGACCAATGCCAGGAATGGTGAGAGAAACCAGTGGCATGAACGGCCTGCCATAGTACAAGTCCAACTTAAGTCGATCTTTGTCTTTGTGAAACATTCCCCTGGTATATGTAATTAAATTTATAAGAAATTCACAATAACTTGATTCCATATTAAAATCAAGTATATATTATATTATCATATATGTTTTAGCATTTCAATTAAGAATTGCAGTCATATCATGTTAACTTTCAATATATCGCCCTAGGCCTACCCCTTTTCAATCTGACACTTTTTATAAACTGCCCGTCTGCTTTGTCAAAGTCTCTTTACCTGTCTTGTATCATGATCAGTTAATTATTTTATTATCTATTTCATATGTTGTACCCTCCCGTGCCAAAAGTATTGCAACATAGACACACACATTACACAGGAGACAAATACGGTAATTACATGAAAATGAGTGCTGTTTTAATGAATATGTAGTGCATCATTTTTTATCATACTATCAGGCACATTTTATTGATATATCAATAGTCATTTTTCATGTAAGATTCACGAGTCTCTAGTATTTTGTTGGATATCCTCGCCTTCTAATGATGGCGCGCATCCTTCTTGGCATCGTCGCGTAGAGTCCTTGCAATCTTTCTTGGGTGATGCTGCCCCAGGCCCTGAAGATAGAGCGGACCAAACCTTCCCTCGTGGTTGGTCGGTCTTTGGTGTTGGCTCTCTTGATGTCATCCCACAGATTCTCTATCGGGTTAGCATCTGGTGATTGCGCCGGCCACTGCACCCTGTTGACGCCAGTTTCGTCATACCATTGGTCCATCCTGGCTGCCCTGTGTGCCGGTGCGTTGTCATCCTGGAAGACGAACGGGTGTTGCGCGTTGCCAAAGATGTTAGCAATGGATGGAAACAAGTGGGCGTCCAGAATATCTCGATATTTGGCGTTATCAATGTTCCCATCTACGACAACAAGATCGCCAACTCCATAGAGGCCGACACAATTTCATCATGTTGCAATACTTATGGCATGGGAGGGTATGTACTTTTTTTCTTCTAAAAGCCGGATAAATATTAATAATGATAATAATGCTGACGCTAAAAATAATTGAATGTACAATGGCGTGTTTCTTAGAACCCATAGTGAAGAGCTTTACAACTGATTTCTATATTGCTTTCATATCGCTGCATTTTTTTCATCAAAATGAAACCATGTCCGAAATTTAGAAGATGAACAGTCCATCAGTTACAACAATGACGCTGGTGAAGTAAAACAAAAACAATCAGTCAACGCAAACTTCGCAAAGCGTAGCATCCCCTCGCCGGGTAAAAATGGCCTATAGGATTTTTTGCATATTTAATGAGCTGTGACCTTTGACGTACATACTCAAGAAAATAACTTAGGTTAATGAATGAAAAAACACACTTTCGCATGTATAGTTAGGTATTTTGCTTATTTAATGAGCTATGACCTTTGTCCTAAGACCTACATACTCTGAAATCAATCTTGGATTGTATTTTGATACCATGTACCTTCATATCAAATTTCATTGAAATCCGTCAAACATTGCTAAAGTTATCGAACCGAAACCAGATTTCTTTTCCCGGACGGACGGAAGGACGGATGGCAGCGTTACTACAGTATATCCCCTCCAAGGGGATACTAAGTGAAGAGGAGACGATGAAACAGGAACTAAAAATGTGTACATTGTTGTGGGACATCGTCTGCTTCTGCTAATTCGACCCCTTGAGGGAAGTCACAAATCCGAGTAAATAATTGTTACTTAGAATGTTTTCACGTGGAAATGTTGATAAACTTGTTCAATCTAACCTTCCCTTTATATGCGCTGATACAAATTAAATCAATATTCAAAATCAAATTGTTCTCTAGAATACATTTAATATAGCTCAAATTTTGCTATTTACAAATTGTACATGACTTGTAAGCTCTTCCTATTCAAGCTCCCATCTTACCAAGGGAATTTATAGTGCATCGCAGAAAAACGAATCCCAAAACCAAACGATTGTTTTGAACAAGGTATCAAATATAATTCCTTGCTTATAACAAATTCATATATATACACTTCACTGAGCAATTTCTTTTGAAATTTGGATATAAAAATGTGCCACATTTTGGGGATCATAAAAGGGTAACCTACATCTACGAACATAGGCAAACGTGACACAGAAGATTGATTCCACATGCTTCTTTTAATAATGACAGCAGTAGTAATGTTATCATTACATAATATAGGATAGTTGATATAACGTCGATAGTGAGGTTAAAACAAGTATATTTTGTATTTAAATGGATGACCTAAAAAACAATGGCTGCAGGTGAGTGATTGTTTGCTTCTATGATGTTCGCATCACTTTGGTCTGTTTCACTTACTTGAGCAGGGTAGTCAGGTGACATCTTTTTGGAGATTGGAATTGGATGAACGGTTATGTATCTATTATCCAATTCGTCTTCTTCACACGGTTGGGTAGCTAGAGATCACGTCGGTGGAATCAGGAACAGGGTTGGTCTCCTTTGCCGTTGAAGAACCACTGTTTTCAGCACAGAAAGCCTCAGAGTCAGAGGTATCCTTCTTACTGGGGCTGTTAACATCACCTCTGCTATTGTTGATGTCACACGAAGGCCCTGTTTGAGCGGTAATAAGGTTGACTTCGTGTGCAGATGCAGTGTGATGGTCCATATTACCTCCACAACTTGTTGCAACATTTGAAGAGCCATTGGGAGATGAGGTGTTACACTTGGGTATGTTGTTTTCTTTGGGTGACTCCGCTTTTTTGTTTCTTTTGATTAAGTTGTCAAGTTTCCTCCAAAAGTAGTTGTAGTCATATTCTTTCCTCCCTCGACATCTAAATTTCCCGATCCTGACACGCCACTCACTGAGAGATACAGGCATGGTGACATCGAGATGCTGTATTGCAGATTAAAAGAAAGTACATAAATCAGTGAAATATTTCAAAAATTAGTAGAATTTTCTTGTAAAGGTATTGTTCCTAGCAGTGAATCACACTTTGTGGATTTGGAGATAACGAAGTGATTACGTTTTATTTTTTTATTTTTTTAATTCTATTTAATTTAATTTATTTTCCACTCAAATATCCACAAATTAAATGACATTTATAAACCATACAGTAATACAATATGTAATAGAACAAATAAATTAACGGGTAACGAAATACTGACAAGTATGTTTGTAATGAAATAAATTTACAGAGTACATTTAAGTTTGAGAATAAGACAAAATATTTTATATTGCTTGATTTAACTGTCCACAATACGTGAAACTGTGTGTCTGTGTGTGGGTGTGTGTATATGTGTGTGGGTGTTTCTAATTCACTAAATCCATGCAATTGTAATTGTTCAACCTCTCCTCTTACTTTTTACATTGTTGTGTGTTTGCAAATCATCGGGTTTTCATTTGTATGGAGGTTGTTCTATAAAATGATGCCATATAACCAAATATTGTATGGTCAATTTAAACTATTTGGTAGGTTACAAAAGCTCAAAATCACCCACTTAAACAATACCAAGTGTACATGTACATAACATAAATATGATACAGGTATATAAAGTTAATAAAATCAAGCAAATTCAAATGTTTTTCTAAAGAAATTTTGGGGAAAATGGATTTTTTTCATCTGAAAATGCATTCTTTAAAGGGCATTCAGTACACGTAACTCATCTATGTAGAAAGGATTAACATTATCCATGTATGTGTTAGTGATATTATTGAATGACACACAATATAGTTCAAAGCAAAGTACAAATCAAGCTTATTAAACATCTATATTGTAGAATCAGCTTACTTAGCCAGGCAGGAAAGATATTTAAATCAATCCTGCAACGAAGAATCTTGAAGAAGACAGAGGACATTTTATCAGAGTCCTAGGCAGGTTTCAGACCAGGGAGATAAACCATAGACCAACTGTTTACTCTAAGACAAATTCCAGAAAAGCACCTTGGAAAGAACAGAAGTCTCTTTTGTTCACTTCGAGAAGGCATTCGATTCAATATGGCAGGAAGGACTTTGGAAAGCTATGAGATTCTTTGGCTACTCCAATAAGCACATCTGCCTTCTAAAAGCACTATACAAAATCTCAGCTAGTGCAGTCAGGGTAAATGGCGAACTTACAGACTGGTTCCCAATAACTGTGGGTGTACGCCAGGGCTGTGTATTATCACCACAGCTATTCAACATCATCCTAGAAATGGTTATGTTACATGCCACCTATGACACCCCTAATGGAATAAACATCCAAGGCCATCTGATCAACAACCTCCGATTCGCAGACGACATAATTCTTATTGCATGCAACGAAATAGATCTCCAGTCCATTGTAGATTGTGTACACCAGTGGAGCTCAAACTTTGGCCTCAAAATCAATATTGCCAAGACAGAGGTCCAGGTCATCAGTTAACAGCAGGAAGACATTAACATCAGCATAGGTGGAACCAAACTACTGCAGATAGAAAAGTTTGTTTACCTGGGAGGTTACGGAGGTACCGTGGTTTAGATTTGTTAAACCACCCCTCTGCGCAGGCTTAATATATGACGTCATATGACGCGTTAAACAGTGGGTTAAATCTAAACCTCCTCTGTGAATTGCTAAATGATAACCCATGGTCTAAGCTCGTCGGTATGAGGTCAAATGACGCTTTAAAACCGGCTTATGCCGAAAGGGTGGGTAGCGTCGCGTCATGTCGCGTTGACTTGAACGCGACGCTTCGTCAAAAGCCCCCCCCCCCCCCCTCCGGTTTGGCCGAAAGGTTGCGTTGACTAGTCTTCCACATCAGTCGTTTATAATATGATTAAGGAATAGAAATTTAAGTCGTTTAAAATCAAATATTCAAAATAAAAACAGATTAAAAATTTAATTAAACTATTTTTTACGTAGTCTCGCCGACGTTTATAAGAATAAAATAAATAAATAACAAGAAACACAATCAAATAATTTTTTTTTATATTTAAAAATGTCAACAAAAGTTTTTACCTAGTCTTGCATATCAGTCGTTTATTTATTAGAATAACAACAAGTAATATCGATTTCTTTCTTTGTATGGAATTCAGAAAGCCACCCCCCCCCCCCCCATCCCAAAAGGGTGCATTAAAGATACAATGTCCCTTTTGTAGCCAACATCACATTCTGTAGAACTTAAACTTTACTGTCAGACACTATTGAGTTGCTGACTGACGTCTTTTTCTTCTTTGGTAATAACATACATGAAATGAGCTTCAAAGGGTACATGAGCATTTGTCTACATCAATTACCCACTTCTTGTAGTGGCCAAAATTAAACTCATTGAATCAAGCCAACTTTTTTTTAGGGAAGTTCTAAATTAGTATTATCTTTCAAATGCGGTTGGAATTTAACGTTTTAAATTGTTGGCCTGCAAATGGGACATAGTAGGCGGTAGGCCTACTCCTTGATTTTTTTATTTATTCGTTATTTCATTTGTAAAAAAACTGTTATGCATGAATAATTTACATCAAAGAAACAATTATATGCATGACAAAAATGTATACTATTTTTATTTGACATTTCTTGATATTTATTAACTGATTAAATTCTTACAAACACCTGATCTGCTAGACTACGTAAAAACTAGTTAGGTGGTCTGTCGTATGCGTGAGTACGTAATAACGGGATGAGCGTCCGTTTAAATTACATGTCTGTGCGTGCGAGCTGTTGTAATACATAGCATATAAGGGCAAAAACATGCCTATACAAAATCCATTGTAGCTCTTCAGGATGTAAGGTGACACCAATTTTTTTTCTTCATATTTTGATAAAGAATGAATCGGATGTATGATTTTGTGTCTCATTTGACCCTCAATTAACTCATGACGTCATCATAATGGCCTCCGAACTCAAAATTTCAATTTGCATATTATGACGTCAGCATATTTTTGGAAAATTGATTGTATCTCTGTAATTATCGATCAATTTTACTCCAAATGTTGATATGTTCTAGCTGAGACAATTTTCTACAAGAACAATTATCACAATATTTCATTTTAACAAAAGCATCATGGTGCATTTTTGCGATTAAAGGAGGCACGTCAATTTTTCACATGTTGCGTGTATTCTCTATGGGACATGACTTTTTCTCAAAACTGGATTCTACATTCCCGTCTTTTGCGAGCAATATATCCGTCGTTTCAGCTTTGTTTTCGCTGAGCATCAAGTATGTTGTAGCTGAGACAACAAGCTATCATGAGTGTGCCCACTTTTTTCAATCAGATGCCAGGATCATGCTCATATTTTACTTGCAAAATGGGATTTGAGAATTTCATTTTCCGTTCACGTGTAATCGCTATAGGAAAGGTTTTGGTATATCGGTAACGCATTTGACTTCCGACCTCAAGTTCGAGTCCGGGCGTCGCCAACAATTTTTTTTCTTCACCTTTTTTTGTTTTTTTGACCTTTCACTGTACAATCTCCTTTAAATTTTAAAACACGTAGAATCGCCAATCGTGTGATAAACATCCATATTTACTTTATTATTACCCTTACTTCACTTGATCCATTTCTTTTTGCGTGTAATTCCTATGGGAGATGACTTTTTCTCAAATCTGGATTCTACATTCCTGTCTTTTGCGAGCAATATCGCCGTTATTTCCGCTTGGTTTTTGTTGATTTTTTTAGTATGTTGTAGCTGAGACTATATGTTATCTAAATCATCCCTCATTTTTCCAATAAGATGTCATGATCACGCTCATGATCATGATCATGATCATTATCATGATGATAATCATCCTCATCAACATCATTATGATCATCATCATCATTATCATCATAATCATCATTATCATCATCATCATCATCATCACCATCATGACTATCATTATCGTCATCGTGACAATCATGATCATGATCCATTTCTTAATACTTATTTTGATATTTTTTTGGATTAAATTTGATCATGATCATTATGCATCATCATGATAATTTCTCAATATTTCGTTCATCAGTTCAGCTCATCAGTTTAGTTCAGTTCATCAGTTCATCCGTTTAGCTCATCAATTCAATTCATTTCACATCAGTTCAATCTATCAGTTCATCAGTACTTCATATCTTAATACATCAGTTTACATTAACATTATTTAATTGGGTAATTGAATAGAAGATGAGCATGATCATAAGAATTGAAGACAGACCACCTGATTCGTCCACATGACAAATTTAATTTCTAGTTTTATTTAACTTTTAATCTGTTTCTATTTTTATTATTTCAATTTAAACGACTAAAATTTATGTTTCGTAAATTCTATTGAAACGGCTGACGTGGAAGACTAGTCAACGCACCCTTTCGGCAAAACGAGGGGGGGGGGCTTTGGGCGAATGGTCGCGTTGACACTCCCATGCACTCTTTCGGCCAAACTGAGGGGGGGGGAGCTTTGGACGAATGGTCGCGTTCAAGTCAACGCGACGCGACGCTACCCACCCTTTAGGCATAAGCACGTTAAACCTTTTGTTAAAATGTAAACCTCCTTTGTGAATTCGGGCCTGTGGGTTCGTAAGAATACACATTTAATATGGGAAAGTGAAGAGACGAAGGGAGAAAAGAGTGAGAACTCATGTGGCTGACGAGTAAAAAGAAGGCACATTAATCATAATCTTTATAAACAAACAAATTACAGAAAGGGACTACACTGTCATTAGCTCGTGAACAATGACAAATATTGTCTTTTATTTGTTAAATTTAACGAGGGTATTTTTTCGGGAAAAATTAAAACGATAGAGAGTCATTATTATCTATTTCAAAGTTTCATTATGAAGCACAGCTTCTGATTGAAATTATGTCACTTTTTGGATTGTTGCATATCTAAAGCCCACCACAAGACGGCAGTAATGCCTAGGTCACATTTGCCGCGGCGGCCATGCGGTCTAAAATATCTACGACCAATAGCAATTACAGGACCGCCGTAGCATTCCCACGGTCACATACGGTACAGGTCACATATGTTAGGGTAACCGCAGGGCGTATTTTGAATTTGTGGAGACGGAAAATATGCGACTACCGTACGGCCTTTGAAGTGATGACGCACGATCGCCTTGGGACGTCCCTGCGGCGGCCCTAGATTGTTTACAACTACTAAGGCAGACGCCAGGTAGCCGATAGTGACCGCAAGGCGACCGAAGGGGTACCCTACGGCGACCATGTGGCCAGACTGGTGCTACCGCTTCACCCTGGAGTATATTAAACGCAAGTCTACCGTGTGCCCGATGTAAGGTCGCCGTGGGACCACTCTACGGCATGGCTACGGCGTGTCCAACCGCTACGACGCACCTAGAAATGGAAACAGTTATAACTCCGTGTAATAATCTCACGGCGACCCGTACGGCCTGTAAATATAGGGAAACGCCCTAGGGTGACCCTGAGGCCACCGCAGATTTTCTACGGCCGCCCCAAGCATCTCTCGATTTTGGGGGAGTACGGCCGCCGTATCGTAGCCGTATGGCAAATGTGACCTAGGAATTAGCATCATACGCGAAGTTAGGGCACACTTTTTGACAGACGTCGGTAGTGGTAAGCCTCCCGAGTTCCGATTTGCTCGTGTTATCATTTGTTTGAAGTAAAAATAAAAAGCCAAACTTCGGACGTTGCCAAACTTCAGACAAACTTCGACGGCTAGAACGCAGAATATGAGCTCAGCCAAGCTAAGTGGGTAACTTGCTTGTATTTGATACTACAATTGCAATTTCATATCAATAGCTTCACTAAATCCACGTTAAATTGAAAGATTTATAAAATAAGTCAGTTTTGCACTAAAACTGTGAATATGTAAGAATTAGCTGTTTGAAGGAGTCAACTAATGTGTACCCTTATTGTGCATACCGGAATTAAATATTTTACTGAGGTATCCTTCAATGTATTATCTTTCAACTGGGCAAGAAACAAAATATAAACAAATAAATCACACAAAAAAAAGTTTTGGCTCACTTTGGTTCCTTCTGGGCCCACTGTACAGTGCGACGTCTAGCGAACGCCTAGTGCACACTTAGCGCAAACCTAGAGTGATTCAAACGCATGTCCAGCGAACATGCAACGAATATGAGCGTGCTGAACGCATGCTGAACGTGTCTCTAGCGCACCCAACGTTCTTCTTGCAGATTCCCGGCGTGTTTGTAGCACAATGGGGTTCGGGGACGTCAAGTTAATAGGGACTTTTAGATTTGCGTGGAATGATACGTGTGACGTTCATTCAAGGCAGTGCATTAAAGGACGTCGATCGTAGCAATCCACGTTGTCGTTGTGCAAATCTAAAAGTTCCTAATTATATTGGGTGACAACGTTGAACACTCGTCGGTGCGCTATTTTGATATGACGACAAACTCAAGCAAGACGAGCCGGCACTTTGTATAGGCGCAGTCATGTTCGCGCGATAGCTCTGCGTTGAGAACGCGGTGCATGAGTGAACCAGTTGTACCGCGCGCTACATGCATTCGTGGGATATGTTTTAAATGTGCGCTCTGTATACGGTTTGTATGCGCTCTGTATGCGCCCTGTATACGCGCAGCTCGCTAACAACATGCTATATGCATTTGGTGTCAGCTCGTTAGCTTAATTCTCACAAATCCTGACAAAAGTTGTGCGCACAACGATGCAGTGACCTTTTATTCCGATTATCGATGCGCGGGCCGTGCGTCGATCGTCTATGTGTGACCGAGCCTTAAGTTCTATAGTGATTTGCTCCAAATTTCTTGGCTCGTTCCATCCCGTGACACAAAATTGCACACTCGTCGTTGGGCTATTTCGATATGACGACAAACGCAAGCAAGACGTACGAGCCGGCGCTTTTTATAGGCACAATCATCCCGTAACACACAAGAATAGATTTGTGCAGCTACATTTACATTGCAGCACCAAGTATCTGCAACTAGATAAATGATAATTAATTGCTTTTCGATTAGTTAATGCAGATAGGAAACAAAGTCTGTCAAATATACCCTTTTTTTTAACCATACTGCCAATGACTTCCAAGTACTTGTACGGGTTACTTAACGTTGCATAAGTTCAAACAGTATATGGAACTTGTAAGGAGAGAAAGGGCGTGTTCACAACACAAGGGGGGAACCGTGGGCGGACCGTGGATCGCGCTATCGTAGCGCGATCCACGGTCCGCCCATTGGCATTCGTCGGATCCACACCGCAGTGAGATAGCGCGGTCTATCGTAACACCCCCTTTTTTGAGAGGTCCTGTTGCCATGACGCGTGACGTCATGAGGTCAGAGCGGTCAAAGATCTCGCGCGCTATTACGAACCCGGAGTGTTGAGTTGTACCGATTCAGATTAAGATCGCACCAAAATAGAATGAGTTTAACATTCCCCGTGTGTAGAACGATGATATCCGACGTGCCATCGTAGCTCGGGTTCACACAGGCAGAGATAACGCGGTCTAGCACGCGCTAGACCGGGCTATCTCTTGTGGACCACCCCCAAGAGGTGATCCAGTGGCACGCCGTTTCGGCTCGCCGAGGCTCGCTGTTGGACGGACCGAAACGACGTTGTACCTTCCACACCGCAGAGATAGCGTGGTCTAGCGCGCGCTAGACCGCGCTATCTCTGACGGTGTGAACAGCCTTAATGAGAGATGATATGAGATATCTCGAAAGAGTACCGCCTCCCCCCCCCCCACACACACACACACTCAGTGTTATTTAGGGTACGCATATGCGTGTTCCCAGGAACCCCCCCCCCCCCTCCTTCAGCAAAAATCCGGTGTGTAAAGTCAATACGGGTAGACCTTTCTCTTTTGTTATACAAGCCTTTTCAGGCATATTTGTGCTTCATGCATGTGTGCACTAGTTGTGGTATAGGCTTCGTACATCACATGTAGTTGCTCTACCTCACAGTGGATAGAGTAGATTGTTTTCTGTTAAGAAACATTTCGTCGAATCAGGGTACGGTAAGATATAGTCTACTTTTTCCTGTTATGACTAACGTGCTGTTTTGAAACAAATAAGAACAATGTTAAAAACCTGATAAATGAATAAGGAAAATACCCTTTCAAAATTAGCAAACGAAAGGCTATGAATCATTGCCATCACTATCGTCATCATTCCCCCCCCCCCCCCCCTATTTTTGCCCTCTCTCTCTTTCTTCCTCTCTCCAACACACCAATCCTGGAACCTCGCCCCGACTACTCTGGCTCTCTCTCTATCTATCACACACCAGGGAGTCTCACCTCCCTGCAAACACACACAAACACACTCTATCTCTCTCTCTCCCTCTCTCTCTCTCCCTCTCTCTCCTTCTCCCGAGGCGATAGTTACAATGAAGAGCCTCGATTTTCATTTCGGGGTGAGGCAGAAATGTTGGTCCCATATTAGGGCAAAACAAAAATTGTTTGGTTGTCCTCGATTGTTATTCTGGAGTAGGGGCGGGCGGGCGGATTTTTTTTTTTTTTTTTTTTAACCTAATTTTGTGTGTGTGTGTGTGTTTTTTTTTTTTTTTTTCCCCCATTTTTTTTTTTTTTTAATATTTTTTTTTCCATAAAAACAAAATCATTGGGATTGTCAAGCATTTAAACAAACAAAGTCTATACAACGCTTTAATATTGTAAAAGACTAGTTTAATGTGCAATGAATATCAAGACCAACACAGAAAGTATTTTGGGCTTCGAAATACAGCACCTTTTTAATCTCCATTGTACTACTTATAGCTACTTGCAGGGTGGTCTAATCCCTCTTGTAAACTAGTACAGATGGGCTTTAAAATGAGTTTAAGAATGCTCAGAACCTAATTTGAATGAACGACATTTTGACATAGAAAAATAAAAATGGCAAGTTCAATAATACCTAATTGCGTACTGAAAAGACCAAACTGGCAACGGGACGCATTTTGATCCTTGCACATGCATAAAATGGTATGTTTGGCATTTAAGATTCCTCCCCCCCCCCCCCGAAAAATAAATGAATAAAATAAAATAAATAAATTAAAAAAAAATTGAATAACAAAAAAAAACAAAAAAACAAATGAATTATAAAATTAAAAAAAATATTTAACAAAATAAAAAAAACGAGCAGCCCGAAAATGACGAGCGGGCGGTCGAGGACTACCAAATGATTTTTGTTGGCCTTAAAGTGATGACCAAGTTATATCACCAAGGAATAGTGTAAACCAACCTGAAGAAGACTAAGCCACTGTTCATAGTTCAATTTCTTTTGCTTTATTTCCTAAACATTTGAACTGAATTGATTTGTTTTCACCACCTTCAAAAATATGCAATGTGAAAAAAACATGTTTCTTACAAACATAGATAAGCCTATCAAATACACGAAAGTAAATTACGAAGTGGTTCTTTAGAAAAAGAAAGCTACGGAAACGTATAGTACAATTTTTTGTTAAACTGCAAAACAAAATAATTGAATATTTCCCCACTTCGGTAGCCGTAAACCAATTTTGTGTATTAAGCCACCACTTTTTATTTTCTATTTAAATGATATTACAGTTTCATTAGGAGATAATTTTCTCCCAGTAACATTACGTTTAGGAGAAGAAAAATTGTCGTTTGTATTCATATGACCTGTTGATAGTATCTAAAAAGGAATGTGGACTTCAAACAGCATTAAACTACTTAATTATATATATTGCGTAAAGTGGAATTTATAAATTAATATGGGAAAGATTTTTAGTAAGGCAGGAAGAACGTTTAATATTTTTTATTTCAATTTGATTACCCCCGAACAGAAACAACGAACGAATAGAAATATTTAGGAATTATCCTCAAACCATCAGGAACGTTAACACGCGCAATAAAAACCTAATCAACAAAGCCAAAACAGCCATATTTAACCTGCGAACATTCTCCCCTAAAGAACGAATATCCATTATAACATATTTGAATTTTCGATACCTTTATAGCAAAATCTCTGTTTTTAATTATAAAATATGAGGGCTTGAATATTAGGTAAATGCTACGAAAGAATGAATCAAATGCTACAAACATTCCTACCCGAGTCCCAACAATAATATTGAATGTTTGTGTAAAGGTCTCATTCTTACCGAAAGATCAGCAATTAATAGCGCCATCCTAGCGGAAACCGGGCGATTTCCCCCTCGCACTCACAATATTACAATATGTTGTTTACTGCTGGCATCACTTGATAAACCCCTCTGAAAAAGAGCTTAGTAAGAAACTTACGTTGAGGGCAAATCATAAACATCAAATATTGCGTACATATAAAATCCGTTTTAAACTTAAAAATACGAAACAATTATGCACGTGTGTAGTAGGGTACTTATGTTTACCAATACTACTGGGCAAAATATTGCCCAATAAATGGTTGGGTTGACTATAATAGTCAACCCAACCATTTATAGGGCAATATTTTGCCCAGTGGTATTGGTAAACATTGTGACAACGTTGGGCAAAGTGGTGGGAAAAATATTGCCCAACCTTTTTCACAATGTACAATCAGACAATGACGAAGTGTCGATCGCCGGCCTCTTCATGAACTTTTGTGATATTGGTCCCGTATTAGAAATTGTCGGGTCGAGACGCGAGTTGTTGTATATTTTGTGCAGCTTTTTTAGAAAATATTTGAACCTGCACCTGACACTTTGACATCAAAAGGGTGTATTTTACAGTCATGTTTGAGTTGTGCCCGCACTTCCCATCATTTAATAGTAACGTTGGTTTTCTATTGGAGGTACACACAGAGAAAAAGAGGTTTGAATTTTATACCCTATATGATCGATTCCACACCCTGTGGGGAGTAGATCTACACCCTAAGGGCAGGAATTTACAGAAACATGATCCGGACTACAGTGCGTGTCACAGTCGTGCACTGCAATCAAATTTTCTAGTTGTGAATTAATCACCGGTATGATTGACTTACTTTTGGCACCATAGGGTTAGGGTTAGGGTTAGGGTTGAAGGAACAGGGAAACAGGAACAGTTGTGAGTTGGATGAAAATCCGGCTAAAATTCACATTGAAAACTTTGAAACTTGAAAAACAGGAGTCATTCGTTACTAAGCCGAAGCTGAGATTTGCGGCACACGTGGAATACACGCTGGCAGGCACGTAGCCAGAGTTTGATGTTTGGGGGGGGGGGGGGGGGGGGCACATACATGTAATCGATCGAGGTCAAAAAAGTGGTCTACAAAATTTCAACCGATCCTGGAAATTTTAGCGGGGGGGGGGGGACGTGCCCTCCCCTGTGCCCCCCCCCCCCCCCCCCACCCCCCGTGGCTACGCGCCTGCACGCTGGAAATGCACATCGCGCCGGCATGGATCGCAGGCAGCATTTTGCAAAACGCGGTCATATATTGTATTGACCAATCAGAGCTCGTCTGACTAAAATAGGATGCAAAATCACACCCCTCAAATCACTTTTCTGTACACCCTTGCGTATTTCCATGTTTTACTCCCTCAAAAGGTGTAATAGGGGGCGCCCTATTTTTCCAATTTCGTGTTACTCCCTAAGAAGACCTTTTATATATATATATGTGTGTATACGAATAACCGAAGAACTTTCGTGCAAATGGCAGCCCATGTTTCGGACCCTTTAGCTTTGATGGAAATCACATTCATACCGTCAAGGAAAAGAGAACCACTGCTCTACACTACAAATATTATTCTTGTTATCAATGCATATTCATGATAATTCAACTAAAGGTAACATATGACACCGACTAGAAATGTTTTTTATCGAACGGGTTAGAAATAAAGAAAATTAACTCAATAATAAGTCATTTGGAAGATTAACAAGAAACAAAGGTTGGCTTTGCTATATGGTTTATCTGTGCTCACAGAGCTGGAGTCATGAAAGCACGGGTTTGATAATTTGTGTATGGAGCCTGTTATGAAAATGAAACTATTATATGAGGAGATTTGCATTTGATGGTAGACAGGCAACCAGACAATTGAATACATATCTCTTGCCTAGTGAGACGGAAAATCATTATGTTCAACGCAAATCATACATTTTGCGTGGGAATATTAGACTTATGGTACTGGGGAGTGTATGAGAGCGGGTGTACATGGGCAGGAAAAACAGTGTGAGAGAGTAGATGTGTATTTATGTGTGAGAGAGAGAGAGAGAGAGAGAGAGAGGGAGGGAGCAACAGAGAGAGAGCAAACAAAGGAAAGGGGCCAGTAATCGAGAGAAAGGGAAGAAAGAGAGATAGGAGTAAGGGAGAGAGAGAGAGAGAGAGAGAAGAGATAGAGAGAGTGGTTAGGGCTATGCCTGGAAATGCTTTCATTACAAATATGTATTGAGAATATACCCATGGATTGAAAGATGTCACACTTATTTGCAGGTTTAGGCTGAGGATGAAAACTACTTCGAATATGAGGAACTTCAACCAAATGAAATCTGCCAAATGAGTATGGTTGAAGGGAAACAAAAACGTAGATTGTATGGTATTAGGTTAATAGGGCATTAATTCTAATTCGCACAATTTAGGAAAGTTTCTGTTTTCTTTATGATTTGCTCTATATCTGTCGAGAAAAACATCATGAGGGGCTTTCCATGTAGCCAGAATAACACATACAAAACAACAAATTCAAGTGAGTGTAGCGAGCAAATTTTTGAGAAATGTAGTAAACAAAATTCTCAATTACTTAAATTTGGGTACATATTAGGGAGTGTATAATACATTTATGGGGACATGAGGGTGATAAACATACCTTGTTATAGCACGTATGGTAATTACTATTATTATTTTTTAACTTGAATGACATTTGGAAATGTAAGTGCATTTGCCTTCAGTTTGAAAACTCCTGCAATCTCTAAACCTTTATATTCTTGAACAAAGGGTGATTAGCTTGGTAGTCTATGAAGTTCAAAAGGGCATGAGGTTTAAAGAATGATAGGTTGAAAAATACCTCTTTTAGCAGTTGAATAGAATATGTGTAAAAAACATACACACATCTACTATATAGAGAGGCACTTATTCAAGAATTAAAAATTGGCACTTATAAAAAGGAAAAGGGGACCTTTATTACAAAGGAAAAGGGGCAATATCGATGTCAATTTTAAAAAAGGGCACCTATCAGATCTGAATAGGAGCACTTATCAACGGTGAAAAGGGGACTTATGAGAAGGGGGAAGGGGCACTTATTCGAAACTATTACAAACCCAGTAGCCTGAAGCTAAACAGTAGTAAAACAGAGTTCCTCCACATTTCTTCACGTTTTCGAGAAACGCAATCTATTCAGTCTATAGATCTAGATGGGACATTGCTACATGCAAACAGATCTTGTAGAAACTTAGGAGTGATTTTTGATTGTCGGTTGACATTTGAGAATTTTATATCTCAAAAATGTCGCGCTGCTTCGTATGCTTTGTATAGGATTGGAAAAATACGTGCTTTTTTTGGATAGGTCCACCACTGAAAAATTAGTCCATGCATTTGTTTTGTGCCACATTTATTTTTGTAACAGTCTTCTTTTCGGTCTTCCTCAGCGACAAATCAAAAAATTGCAAACTATTCAAAATTCAGCGGCAAGATTAGTGACCCGAACTCGAAAATACGAATCAATTACTCCTGTACTACGAAATCTGCATTGGCTTCCTGTCCACTCCCGTATTTTGTTTAAACTATTAGTTTTTGCATACGAATGCTTTCATGACATTGCCCCTTCTTATTTATGTGAACTTTTATCATTATATCGGCCTACTCGTACCTTAAGATCAAGCTCAAAATCATTATTTATTGTTCCTCCCACCTCAACAAAAACATACGGTGAACGTTCTTTTATGCACGCCTCCTCAGTCTTATGGAATTCACTTCCAGATTCCATGAGAAATCACAATAATTTGAACAAGTTTAAGGTTTCTCTTAAAACGTATTTATTCAATGTTAAAATTGTACACTCATGAACTCAGCGTCCAACACTACATGTACTTCTTTGTTTCTAAGTGGATTTTCTAATGTGTATGACTTTTTCTTGTAATTCTTTCCTTTCTATTTGAAGCGCATAGGGACATGCTATCCTGTAATGTGTTATGCGCTATAAAAGAACTGAGTATTATTATTATTATTATTTTAAATTGATAATAGTTCAAGCAATACTGATAGTGATGATGCCGATTATGATAATGATAATAAAGAATGCCCCTCATTGCTTGTGACTTTCATTATTTCATATGTCTTGGCTCATCAAATAAAATGTTTCATTTAAGACTTATCATTACTGATTCATATACATATCTTTGTCTTTGTCTTTGTCATATTTGAACAATCTCTCTTCATTATGTTATCTCACGTGTTTGTTTGTTCCTCTTCCTTCATGTTTCCCTTCGGTCCACCCTTTTTTGTTGGGGGGGGGGGGATTCGATTGAGGGAGACAATTAACCTCCTGGAGCTACGCGCCACTGTGAGAGGCTATGTATCGCTAATTATGTACAAGTGAATAGTGTGCGAGAATTGAATACTCACCAGAAGTTTTAAGATTCTCTAGTATTACGCCATGAGGCTTGATCTTCAGAATGGTGTGTGGGACATTTAAGGGAGTTTTGATCGACTGTGAAACTTCGATCGTTTGTCCATGGGTCCTGTCCCTATATGGTGGCAGTGAACCAGAATCGAGAGAGTGATTTTTTCCTTTTGCCAGCTAGGTTTATCAGTAGATGCTAGTCAGCCAGTATTTCTACCCATCATCCTCCAATAAAAGAGGGTGTAAGATTTCCCTCCCTGTGGACAGAAGTGCATAGACGCCCCTTTCCTTCTTCCTCTCATTCCCATCTTCTTCATTTCACGACCTCCCCTACCCCTTCCTTCTAAAGTCAGGTCATAATAAAAATTTGACACAAATGTTTATTAATATTTGATTAGGACCACTGGATATTGAGCCATTTCAATAATAGCCCTAAAGGGTAAATTAAGTTCTGATTGATGAGGTAAATGCACTTCTTTAAAATGAACAGAATGGTAGACACTCATTCATTGGACGTATGCGAATGACCGGAAGAACTTTTGCCCCAATGGCATCCCATTTCTGGACCCTTTAACTTTCATAAAAAATCACATGCGTACCGTAAAGGAAAAGGCTTGAGCAACCCAGCTCTACAATACTGATATTATCCATATTATTCATCCATAAGTATGATAATCACACTAATAGTAACAGATGATTCCGACTAGAATTGCTTTTCGTTCCTGAACTGGTTAGCAGCTTACCCCCAAAAATGCATCCATAATATGTAATTAGCAAGATTGATAAGGAAAAGAAAAGTTTGGCTTTTATTTGGGGTTCATCTAGGCTCAAAAGGCTGGTCAGGAGTCATGAGAGCATGCGTTTGTTACTTTGTGTACGTTCCTGTTCTATAAGAAAATGAAACTATTGTATTAGGTGATTTGCCTGTAATGGTAGCTAGGCAACAAGACAATTGAATACATATCTCTTGCCTAGTGAGACGGAGAAGGCATTATGTTTATCGCAAATCAGACATTTGGCATGGGAATATTAGAGGAGTATTTATGATACTGGGGAGTGTATTAGAGAGGGTGTGCATGGGCATGAAAGACAGCGTGAAAGAGTAGGTGTGTATGTGTGTCTGGGAGAGAGAGAGACCGACAAAGAGAGAACCCAAAAAAGGAAAGAAGACAGTAATCGAGAGAAAGGGAAGAAAGAGAGATAGGAGCAATAGAGAGAGAGAGAGAGAGATAGAGAGAAAGAGAGTGGTTGGGGCTCTGCCTGGAAATGCTTTCATTAAAAAAGGTCTCTGGTATAGATTTTTAAAAATTATACACATGGATTAAAAGAAGTCACACCGCTTTGCAGGTTTAGAGTAGCAAATAATGTAGTCTAGAATTCTGGGGATGAAAACTACAACTATTTTTCACGATTTGGGAGATTTTTTTCCCCTTAATGATTTGCTTTTCATGACGAAAAACCCTTTCTGAGGGGTTTTGCAATTAGCCAGAAAACAAGACACTTAAACACCTATCTCGTGCCCAGTGAGAGCATGTCAGAGATAGCAGTGTCTTTCAAATGGGGGGGGGGGGGGGGGGCTAAATAAATGGGGCATTTCAGAGAAAAGAAGGGGCCCCTATAACAGATAATCTAACATCGCAAAATTACAAATTTTAGATAAAGTAAATTTATACCTACATTATCAGGGACGATCTTCAAGATTGTCACTTTAAGTGGTCTGAGATAATGCTTCAGCAAGATACTTTGCAGTTGTGTTTAATAGACGGTCTAAATGTTATTGTAATAACAATATGTTGTCATAGCACGTATGGTACTTACATCTCAGTCCTTTTTAAAACTTGAATGACATTTGGAAATGTAAATGTAGTTGCCTTGAGTTTGAAAACTCCTACATTATCTGAACCTTAATATTCTTCAACAGAGGGTGATTATCTTGGTATTCTATGAAGTTCAAAGGAGCATAGGGTGACAGATGGGAAGATACCTCTTTTAGCAGTTGAATAGAATATGTGTAAAAACGTGCACACATCTACTATAGAGAAGAGGTACTTATTCAAGAATGAAAAATTGGCGCTTATAAAAAGCAAAAAGGGACCTTTATTACAAAGGAAAAGGGGCAGAACCGATGTCAATGTTAAAAAGGGCACCTATCAGATCTGAATAGGGGCACTTATATATCAACGGTGTTAAAGGGGACTTATGAGAAGGGGGAAGGGGCACTTATGCGAAACTATTACAAACCGAGATTAAATTGATAATAGTTCATGCAATACTGATAGTGATGGTGCCGATTATGATAATGATAATACAGAATGCCCCCTCATCGCTTGTGAATTTCATTATTTCACATGTCTTGCCTCACGAAATAAAATGTTTCATTTAAGACTTATCATTACTGATTCACATACATATCATTGTCTTTGAAGATCATCTTCGAACAATCTATTGCCATTATGTTACCCGTTTGTTTGTTCCTCTTCCTTCATGTCTCCCTTCGGTCCACCATTTTTTGTTTGGGGGGGGGGGCATTCGATTGAGGGAGACAAACACAAACCTCCTGGAGCTACGCGCAACTGTGAGAGGCTATGTACCACTCATTATGTACAAGTGAATATTGTGCGAAAATTGAATACTCACCAGAATTCCTAGACATGTTTCCTTTTTACGTGCTCAAATTACACACTCACACACTATTGCATTCACTTCACACTGAACAGCTCTATACCAACGAAGCTTTTGGGGAACAACACATTCAAGTTTCAAGATATTCTAGTATTACGCCACAATGCTTGATCTTCAGAATGGTGTGTGGGACATTTAAGAGAGTTTTGATCGACTGTGAAACTTCGATCGTTTGTCCAGGGGTCCTGTCCCTATACAAACATAATGGTGGGAGTGAACCAGAATCGAGAGAGTGGTTTTTCCTTTTGCCAGCTAGGTTTATCGGTAGATGCCAGTCAGCCAGTATTTCTACCAATTATAATCCAGTGAAAGAGGGAGTGAGATTTCCCTCCCTGTGGACAGAAGTGCATAGACGCCCCTTCCCCTCTTCCTCTCATTCCCATCTTCTTCATTTCACGATCTCCCCTCCCCTTTCTTCTATAGTCACGTCACAATATTATCTTAACTTGTTTATAAAGGACTTTGTATCATCATCGTCATCATCAATATCATTCCTGCTTTAACTATCATCAATTTTGAGAGCGTACACGCAAAGAGCTTGAAACTATACCGTCATTTTTCGTCTTAGTTTGTCAGAAGAAGAATTTAACATTTGTAATGGAAAGGACTTTTACAACTAAAGTGACAGTATTCATCAACAATATTATAAACCAGTTAACTCTAAAGATTACAGTAATTCTGATTGATTAGGTAAATGCACTTCTTTGAAATGAACAGAATGGTTGACACTTCATTGGACGTATGCGAATGACGGGAGAAACTTTTGAGCGAATGGCATCCCACGTTTCGGACCCTTTAGCCTTCATGGAAATCACATTCGTTCCGTGAAGGAAAAAGTTGTATAACCACTGCTCTACACTACCGATACCATTAATGGTATGAAAGTATAATCATGATATTTCCACTAAAGGTAACAGATGACACCTACTAGATTTGTAATGTTATTGAACGGGTTAGAAATAAAGAAAATAAACTCCACAATATGTAATTTGGAAGATTAATATAACGAAAAAACGGTTTGGCTTTTATTGATGGTTCATATATGCTCAAAGAGCCAGAGTCATGCGTTTGTTACTTTGTGTATTAGGGGCCTGTTCTATTTGAAAATGAAACTATTGTATGAGGGGCTTTGCCTTTAATGGTAGCCAGGCAACCAGACAATTGAATACATATCTCTTGCCTAGTGAGACGGAGAAGGCATTATGTTCATTGCAAATCAGACATTTGGCTTGGGAATATTAGAGGAGTTTTTATGATACCGTGGAGTGTTCTAGAGAGAGTCTGCATGGGCATGAAAGACAGTGTGAGAGAGTATGAGTGTGTGTGTGTCTGAGAGAGAGAGCAAAAAGGGAAAGGGAACAGTAATCGAGAGAAAGAGAGATAGGAGTAAGAGAGAGAGAGAGCGTGGTAATGGGGCTATTTATGCCTTGAAATGCTTTCAATAGGTCGCTGGTAAAGTTTCTGAGAATATATCCATGGATTAAAAGAAGTCGCACTGATATGCAGGTTCAGAGTTACCAACAATGTAGTCTAGAAGTCTGGGAATGGAAATTACATCGAATATCAGGAACTACAACTAAATGAAATCTGACAAATGAGTTTGATAGGGGAGGGGGGAGGTAGGAATGTATGGCATTAGGTCAGTACGGCACCAGATCAAATTTGCACGGTTTAGGAGAGTTTCTGTTTGCCTCTTGTTTTTTTCCTGACGATATGCACGTAGCCAGAAAAACAGGCAATTTGATACATATCTCGTGCCCAGTAAGATGGAGAAAGCTTTATGTTGCAAATCATATATTTGGTATGGCAGGGGTAACAGAGTGTTTTTCAAAGGGGCGGGGAACCTACAAAATGAGGCATTACCTGGAAAAAGGGGAACCATAAAGGATAATCTCAAATCGTAAAAATATATAATTTAGATCTTGTAGATTTTCCATTGCTTCAACCTCATACTGTGTTGTTGTGTGTAACGGTCTAAAAAATGGCTCTCAATCATTTGAATTGGATTACATGTTAGGGAGGTTTCCCCTGCCTACAGAAAACAGTGACAAATTGCATTGTGTCGTTCTAAATTTGGGAAGACGACATTGTCCAGTCTTTTTTGTCTTGTGGAAGGGCAATACTCTATTAAAATAGGAGGCAAATATTTATTAAGTAGATCAAACATGAAAGTAGGAATTTATAAATCCTTTAAATCATATCTTCTCAATTGTGGAGTTGCATGTATAGCACGAACTGCCATTTTCTGCACAGTATACTTTTTAGTAGTCTTATAAGTGCTTCACAATACCTCTATCCGGCAATAAAACGTGTGGTTGTATAAATACGTTATATAATATCATCAACGTACGCCTAGGAACACAATTTTGAATTCTAAGTAACAATTCAACTTCCTTTACCATAAACTGATTTACAAACGAATATTCCAAGACAGATGTCTATCAATATTAAACTTAACGAAATCAACCTCTAACATTTCCTCTCCAGCGAATTTCAGTTTACCATTTTTACCCATCCTTTTACTTATTATTAACATAATACTGATCCTTGTGGAAAACAATATATTATCGTTTTCCTTTCAGATAGCAATTGACCACTTTGAACAAACATAAATCGTTTACTAAGATAGTCCGTAAACAATTCAAAAGGTATACCTCGAATAGCACAATCAGATAGTTTACCTGGTAAAACATGTTATGATTAATTGTGTTAAATGTTGTCTTAAAATCGACGAAGATAACAAGAGTTACTTTCCCGTGATATATATTTAAACGTTGAATTTATCAAGCTGATGAATGACAATTCAGTACTACAATTCTTCCAAAATCTATATTGATGGTAATAGATTGCATCATTTGTTTACAGAAATTGGATTATTTTGATATTTATCAATTTTGTGTGTGTGTGTGTGTGTGTTAACCTAGAAGAGGTAGAACCGATACTGATATGTAGCTACCTGGATCTTCTATAGGCTCTTTTTTGTGTAGGGGAGTAACCATTGCAATTTTAATTTCATCATGAACCTCGCCAGTATCTACTGATAAGTTAAATATATGTGTCAGTGGATGCGAAATATAGTTAGCACTATCGTTAATTCATTGCACTGGAATTGTTTCGTAACAGCAAGCATTTTTGGTTTCAAGTAGTAAAGCTTGACGTCTATCTTCAACTGCAGTTATTGGCTTCCGAAATAAAGATTTCTTTTGATTCTGCCCCAAAACCACCTTATGTTATCTCTTTATTAGGTAGCTGTAAATAGTGTTCCAGGGTCTCATAACTATTTGTTTGTATTGTATGGCTTGTATGGCTCGATAATTGTGTACATTGGTTGCATAGCTTCAATGAGAGGGGGGGGGGCACGTACATTTCTTCAATCGTACTGAGAGAGAGAGAGAGAGAGAGAGAGAGAGAGAGAGAGAGAGAGAGAGAGATAAAGGGAAGGGATATAGCCCGGGGTTAAAATTCAGTTTCTTTCAGGTTATTATGCCTTGTAATGATGAGTTTATCTGCATTGCGGCTGCCATGTGACGGATCCTTATAAATAGTACCGCAATGTGTATTGTCATCAAAATTTTCAAATGGCATTGTAGAGACTTTGAACAAAGAAAATCAAAATAACACATCAACGTCCACTTCTTTCTATCTCTGCTTAATCCTCCGAACAATGAAATCGTCCAAGCGGAATCAACTGTTAAACGAATTATTATGAGTCCTAACAGAAATACTAAATTGCCACGTCATGACTGTATTAAAGGGCGAACGGTTGCTGCTTAAATTCAGCATGAGACATAACGCTAGATAAAACTATAATAAGCAACTGTATAAGAAGAAAATAGTGAGTAATGATAAATGTTCGTTTTGTAAAAAAAAGAGCTGGAAGATATTGTACATTTCTTTTACAATTGTGAAATCAGTATATCAATCTGGAATGAAACGGTGATGGATAAATGAAGGTTCTCGATTACAGATAGAGTTTAATTTAGAAAATGTAATTTTTGGTTTTGGAGACAAAAGAAACGATGCTTTATATTGCATGGTGAGTTTGATTAAGCATCAACTATTTGTTCAAAAGCTTAATAGCAAAATTCCAAATTTTAGTTCTTTGAAGAAGAAAATTATTCAATATTATGAAGACGAGAGATATATTCATTCTATATCTGGTATGTATATCAATTGTTTTACTAAATGGCAGTCACTTCAACATTTTTTTGTTGTATGAACAACAAGGAGAGAAATGTGAAAGTATTTTGTTTTGTTTGAGTTAAGAAAAGACTTAATTTTATTGAATTGTACACATTTTTGTTTGACTCAATAAAATAGCCTATGGAGGGCTAAAACGTTTTAAACAAAAGAGATAAAACTATAATCGACAGAAATTAGAATGAATAAAAGGTTAAAATGATCATGCAAACAAGATTGGTTTTCGTGTCAATCCTCCAGCACCAACTAACCAAGCACAACAAATCGGGGAAAATGCAAATAAGGGTATACTTGAAGACAATAATTTATAACCTATTGCCTGTTGTTAAGACAATCAATAAAAAACAAATCAGAAAGCTAAACCCGGGAGATTATAACAAAATTGCAGGGCTACCGTGTGTAAACCAAACATAATTTCATCATAATTATCTACCAAAATGGTGCAAACTTTCATTTTGCTATCAAATGCTACTGGTAATGTATGTGATAATTGCCATATACGTTTTTCACTCAAAATGCGCATACTGTCAACACTCAATTCGTTTTCTATCTAATTATCTATCTATCAGGCTATAATTCATCCAGACGTTGGACAAAGCCCTCCTCATAACATTTACATTCTCTTCTGTCTCTAGCTATCCTAGTCAAAGCGGTAGTTTTGGATAATATCAAATGACGTACCAATCACATTATCTGACACATTGTTTGCTGTTCGTGGCTTAATAGCATATATCATATGTCTAATCAAGAAAATATGTGTGAAAATGGACATATCTATGATGTGTAAACAAAAAAAGTTGAAATATACGTCGTTTACTTATAACCTCCATATTTAGAGTAAATCACGCTTTTCGGTTTCATTGCCGCACAAACATGTGTGTAATATCTAATTTTACAGTGAAGGTTGAACAGGTTTAATTACTCCATACACATCAGAACATTAATATATAAAGTTGAAATATACGTCGTTTACTTATAACCTCCATATTTAGAGTAAATCACGCTTTTTGGTTTCATTGCCGCACAAACATGTTTGTAATATTTAATTTTACAGTGAAGGTTGAACAGGTTTAATTACTCCATACACATCAGAACATTAATATATAAACTGAAAGGTCTTTAACAGATACTAGATATTTGGTAAAAAAATCAGGAATTCGTGATTTGTTACATTCTGTCTAATTTTGAGCACAAAAATAACAATTTTAGTCAGGAAATGGGTGTGGCACCCACTTACATGATATTCCTTAGTATTTCCCTAAATATTAAGCATGGAAGTTATTTTCTTTTTATTGATTTGTATCTTTTCTTTCTTGTCAACTTTACAGGAGGGCACATGTCAGGGACATAGCCACGTGGATATAGGCAAAAGGTGCCCCCCCCCCCCCCACACTGTCAAACACACAAACGAAGGATGTAGGCGTGTTTGCGCGTCAATGTGTAAGTGAAGGATTCATTGATAGGGACTTTTAGATTTGCGTGGACGAGAACGTGGACCGCCACGTGTGACATCTTTTTAAGGTAATGTGGCGTCCTTTTAAGGCACTGCCGGGCACGGCCCAGTGCCTTAACACAATGTCACACGCGGCAGTCCACGCTTTTGTCGTATAAATCTAAAAGTCCCTATTATCCTTTCTAGGCAGCCCATGTGGGCACAACTACTGTCATGACTGCAATATGCGTAGATCATTTCCACTGCAACTTCAATAAGTTTCTCAGGGGGCGGGGCGGTGATGGTGAACGCCGGCGCCAGGCACGATATGCTGGATGGTGGCGAATGAAGTCAGGGATTAAGTGAGTTTGTGCGTCAATGGCAGAGAGAGAGGGGGTAAGAATTGATTGTGAGTGAGAGGGTGAGATAGAGAGACAGAGAGAGAGAGAGGGGAAAAGGGAGTGAGTTTATTGAATTATTTAATGGCAATAGACGAAATTGGTCAATGTAGGGAAAGAGAGACAGCTATTTGAATGAGCGAGAGGAAAAGCGAAATTAAAAGAAAAGAATAATTAAGTAGTCAATCACAGCGAGGTAGTGATAAAGTGATATTGTGTTTGTGAGAAAGAGAGAGAGGGGGGAGGTTGAAAGAGGAAAATTGAAATATTAAGTGTGTGTATGAGAGAGAGAGAGAGAGAGAGAGAGAAAGATGAACAGATGATTGAAGGACGAACAGTGAGAGAGAGAGATTACTTGTCATTGTGTACCAGTTATTATGTATGCCTTAAGCTAAACCAATTGAAATATGTCTCGAATAGTTACGAAAACAAGTGTCAATATGAATATGTCATCACTACGTCACTTTTGTATTCTTCCAAACTAAGGCCAAATGAAAATCATTTCAAGTTTCTCGTATCGCAAGACTTCCTCTTGCGCCTGCCTCCAAATTTTCACTTTTTTGTTGTTGTGTTATTTGATATTTTTAGTATAAGATACACAAATAATTTGGTAATATCTCAGACGTAGATCTAGCATAGTTTTAGGAAATGGCATAGAAAAGGCATTCCATAATTTATTTTTTGCATTAAATAATGCGTGCAAAATCCAGATGCTCCATCATCTTCCCTTCAGCATGGTTGGAGCATGAGAGAGGGCAAATGTTTGCCAAGATGGTATTCACATCCAGCATTACCTCAACGTCTAAGCGATGCCAGAATAAACTGCACTGAAGACTCTGACACACATTCAGAAACTAGTGATTATAGCAGTGATTCTGATTCTGATTATGATAGATATGACACTGAGTAAGATGATAAACTGTGCAATAAAGCAGGATAAACATTATTGGACTATGCGTTTCGAAATAATTGTGTTTTTGTTGATCAAGGATCCTGATTCAAGTCTCTCATGATCAGTTGCTCTTTTGGCAGCCAGTTTGAATTGGCATGGTCAAGGTAAGCTTCTTTACTCTTGAAAGTTGTATATTTGAATTTGCTATGCCAGAAAACACAATTATTAGACCTAAAATCATTTGAATCGGACAATGTTAACTGTGTTGGTGAATTTGGCCACCACTCTAAAGTGCGTTGACCTTTCAACGTTTTTGACCCTAGCACCATCATTTAAGGTCGGAGGTATATCAAAATATACATTTTTGAATCCTCATGACTAGACGAGAAATTTGATATGCATTTCGTTACGATTGGAATATTTTGATCCCTGTTTGACTTTTGTTGACCCTTCCCGGAAATGCCCGGGATTTTCATATCCAAATTGTTCGGTATTCATCAGGGAACACAAAAACACTTTCAAAACTTTGTTCCCCGAGTTTGGTCACTGGACCTACAGGCTGGTCTCCTACTACATTGCCTCAGATCCTGAAACAAAATCCTGGATTTAGCTCATGCTGCAATCATAATCATAAACCTTTAGTAGGTTAGTCAGGAATACTATGAATTTTACAAGCCGATCGCCTGTCTGATTAATAAGATATTCATGATTGGAAATCGAAATTATTTTTTTCGTTTTCCAAACGGTTTTAAGAACACTACAGTGTATTGGGGAAAATGAGTATGGTAAAAGCGATCATTCAAAGATTTGTACTCTTTTGAGGCACTTCATGATCATTTTGAAGCGCAATCTTTTTAGGGCTTCAATATTACACCATATCACAGACACAGATTGCCTTTAACAGTGAGGGATGTGTTGCGGACCGCCGTAGGAACTTATGTTAGGTTCAAAATGTCATATGGCACAACCTTACCACTCAATATTTTCCATTATATAGCGTCCATAACCAAATACACGTTGTGATATAAAATGAGGGATAGTTGTTATCACATGCCTATTATGTTTTTTGAGTCGTCCAACCTTTTACGTCAAATGCACGTGGCTCGGACTATACAACAATAGGTACGCGTTAGTGCAGGTAGTGTAGCTTGGACAAAGTATACTCATTCGACCGGGTCGTCAATATCATTTCGAAAAATGACCAGTAGTTAAATATGCTAATTATGATACTCGTAATCGATTTTACGTGACCAGTTTCGGACCAATCAAAACTTTGTATCTGTAAGAGCTGTCTAATATTATCTACTGTGCTGTGATGAAAACGAAAAAGAGAAAGAAAAAGCAATATCCTAACAGCGCTACATTACTTACACACGATAATGAACTACTGAAAAACTTATAAAAACAAGTGAGTCTTCATCAAAGCATAACAACAGCAACAGATGAGTTTTAGGTCGTTTGCAAGCTTTGGAACACCACGACGCAATATCCAAGGTATATATGGATACTTTACTTCATTACTTGGTGAGTATGAATGTGATTTAAAATATAATAGTTGTGACAAATAAATTGCCGCCTAACTATTCATAGGTTACAAAAAGCAAAGGTATCTTGAATGCAATTCTATGCCTTATTTACAGCCAATGTAACGTAATGAAAGCGAATGTCATAATTATATGACAATTATGAGGAACCGAACAAGTCTTGCAGAGGCTTTCTGAACACGATACAAATGCATTATTTGTGAGTCTAGTAAACCAGTCGCACTAAATCAACAGATTACTTTCTCGTATTTTGAGGGCATACTACATTTGATATTTGGTTATTAATTTATCGTAAAATATTTGTGGTCAGAAAGCTGACAATTTCAAAATTCATGATGAAATGGAAATATGGGGTAGTTCTGCCATTTCAAGTCGTTATATTTTGATGAGGGTATAGAAACTACATGGCACGTGCATGATAATGTCGTAGGTAACTGTAAAAGTAGGTTTACCGTTAGGTTCTGAATGATAACGGCTGTAGATTTAGTCAACACAATTGATTATTTTTTGATGTCTCATGTATTTTCAAACAACATGAATTCTAACAATAATAACAACAAACTGACATGCATGATGAATACATATCGACATAAAGAAGACTATTTCTTAACTGTGTTCTGAGTTTTTATGCATAGATTTGTTTTCAGATTCTATAAAAAGGCAACCGTCTCTCTAAACCACGTGAATAAATCTACACTCATGCCCGAAAAACAACACCAATCTACAGAAACACGCATAACATACAAAATTCCTTCAGATTATTAATCAATATGCATATACTAATGATAAGTTTGATATTTATATCGCAGGTACCCACATAATAATGCATTGTTGTTATTATGAATCGATTACTTTGTTGGTTATATTCAAAAAATATCTATGAACTTCTCAACTGGTTGTATTTTAATAACGAATACTTTTGTCATAGTTAAGACTTCATAGATCTTCTTAATTCAAGATTTCCCTATTTAATTTAATGAAATTAGATTTTATGGGGGTCTAGATGAACTCCCACAAGAACACAATCTCACAGGGACCCCTGCATAAAAGCATTTGAATGTTCGGCGACCATTTAAGCAAAATATCAAGTAACATGGAAAGGACTCTTCATTTACTAAAAATTCGGACGAGAAACTAGGAATCGTTTTAACATAGCCTAATATTAATAGACCAGATTCTGGTGGTTGTTAATATTTTACATTTGATCGAGTGCGTTCAAGCGCGCCCACCCGATGAATCCACATACATGAAGAAAAAAGGCGTGTACGCTATCATAGTTCTCTTGTACGTAGAATTGTTATTAGGGACTTTTATATTTACACGACGAGAACGTGGACCGCCACGTGTGACATCCTTTTAATGTAATGTGACGTCCTTTTAAGGCACTGCCGAGCACGGCCCAGTGCCTTAACACAATGTCACACGCGGCAGTCCACGCATTCCTCGTGTAAATCTAAAAGTCGCTACTACTACTGCTACTACACATCAATAGTGACTATGGTAAGAATCCTGAGTACTTGTGATTTTTTTTCAAAATAGAAAACAGTATGAACCACTCACGTTTTGTGTATTCTCAATCAGTAGGCCTTTAAGTGCAGTTCGATAACGTCATGTAGGCCTTTATTTAAGGTGCACGATGAGTTGTTTCGATATAATGATGAATTGAGTAATAATTGAACTATTATCAACTGGTTGAGGATGTTGTCCGTAATGATATTCCGCTCAAGATAAAACCCTGCTCACCGAGTATGGGGTTCTATAAACAGCTCAAGCAGGTGTAAACTGTGAGAATGAAGAAAACTTAAACATTTGGCTGGAATCACAACTACAGCCAAATTATCAAGTCCGAATAAGCTTGTATTGAAATCTCCTCATTCCCCAAATGTGATGTAGTTTGCTTGAGTTGAGGAAGTATAAAAGTTCTCAAAAGTCGACTCCCTGTTCCAAAGAGACCGACATGCAGCAGCCTATATGAGGAAGTATTAATGTACAGCGTCAACAAGTCTAGTTGAACGCGATCACGTTGTGAAAAATGAAAATAAACTTAACAATGCCTTGCTCGCATGGATTAACATTAAAGGGATGTGTATTCGTGACGAATCTCAATGTTGCACTGCAGGAGTCCTTCAAAATGGGGGTGCGTTATCAACAAAAAAGGGCACTTCATGGGGAAAAGGGGCGTCTATAAATTGTAATCTCAAAAGGAAAATAAAACAAGTCTTAGACATTGTATATTCTCCTTCATTGTATCAGGGATGATCTTCAACATCTCCTCTTTAATGCTTTGGCACCGTACATCACAGATCTGTGTAACTGTCTGAAGATTCATTTCCTAGCACTAGACAAATCTATTAAATGTATAGGCCTACGAAAGCTTCACTCTAGAAGAGCAATCAATTGTTTAATGATTTTGTTGCGTTCTGACAATTACAGTACAAAAGATAAAAGCTGGAGAATGAAATACATTATCACCACCAACACGTGGGAAGGAAGCACCTTTCATTTTGAAAACATTTACTTGATAAACGACTTCGCATAATACATCACGTAATCAAGAAAATGGCGATGCCCATGTCGTGCTGGTATATAAACTGTATATTATGCCAAGAATGTTTTGCGATATTCCTCTCTCATTCACTTTGGTGGGGAAGCTTGTAGATTATAGGACAACTAAAAAATCTCTCTGAATAACTACAGTTATTTCTTGGGGTGAGGTATCCTTTAAGTTTGCACGTCGTGAGCCGAAATCACTGAACTTCGCGCACTGTGTAGAGTGGAGTTAGTTGACCGAAACATGCCACGTATTTTGTACGGTGTCTTCGAATTTGTTATTTCATCGCTGGGAACGCTTGACAAAAATATAATATCGGGATAATCTTCATACGAGGGTGAGGCCGGGGGTTACGGTTAAAGTGGCAATATTGCCAGACTATACATCTTTCTAAAATGTTCTGTAATTCAGAGGGTCAGGGGCGGCGATCCCGGGGGGACGGGGGGGGGGGACACGTCCCCCCTCGATTTTTGTAGGGGGGGATCGTCCCCCCGGAAAATTTGAAAAAGTGCAAAAAAATAATGTACAGCAAGTACTGAATAAAGACTGCTATTAGGCTTTGGAGGGTCCAAGAGTGCGGCGTTTAGACAAATACAAATGCAAAAATCTTCTGGCTCGGGAGCTATGCTCCCTCGCATAATATCCTTCAAAATGTACAAGTAAATGTTGTAGAAAAGTGAAGTGTGAAAAAAGTTTGTTTTCATACTATAGTTTTGCTAAGGAATATAATTTTGTAATACAACAAAACTTCAAAACCTGTGAGGGGGTAGTCACTTTTGTCAACTTCACCCCTCTCGTTCGCTATGCTCACTCACGCGGGCTTGGGGCAGTTCCCCCCCCCCCCAATAAAATTCAAACGTGGTTTATTTCTAATTCGATACCAGTGACTTATTTACAAATGTTGCTGAAATGGCATGATTTTCCCTGAGCTTCCGGGGGCTCTGCCCCCTGTACCCCCACCAAGGGCCTTAAGGCGGCCCCTGGTTGCTCAGCTGACCATAATTAAAAGCCTAAAACACCTGCGCTTCCGGGGGCTCTGCCCCCTGGACCCCACCAGGGCCCTAAGCGGGCCACTGGATGCTCATCTGACCATATTCAAAAGCCTAAAACCCTGAGCTTCCGGGGGCTTCGCCCCTTAGACCCCACCAAGGGCCCTAAGGCGGCCCCTGGATGCTCATTTGATCGTAATTTAATGCCTAAAACCGCTGAGCTTATGGGGGCTTCGCCCCCTGGACCCCACTCTGATTAGTGACCTGCATGCAAGTGTCACAAATATGGTATCAAAATATGCTCATCTGACCCTTATTAAATGCCTAAAAACTCTGAGCTCCATGGGGCTCCGCCCCTTGACCCCCGCCAGGGCTTTGGCCTGGACCCCGCGCCAATTTACGCCCCACTTGCTTTGCTCTATCTGATCGAAAATACTTGAGCCCCCTCCCCCTCCCACTTTGAAAAAACGTTCCGCGGGGCCTGCATGTAACACGTAAGGGCGGTGGTGATGCAGATTTTTTGCTCATTATTTTTTGCTCATTATGTCACTCCTCCCTCGTTCCTCGCATTTCGTCCCTCCCGTTCATGAAAATAAATCGCCGCCCCTGCAGAGGGTACACTTGTTTATAAATATTTCACTCCAAACGCTAAAAATATAATGGTACTGTAAATAGGTTAACATTATTATAGAAACAAGGAAGTGGTATGGCTGTGTATAAAAACGGCAACAAAGGTAGTTACGCGTTTTCTACAAACAAGACAAGAAACTTCAAGAGTATTACACTTCACGGCATCATATAAAAGAAAGCGGAAGCCATTACCCTTTCTATTTTACTTTCTTGAGGGGAATATCACAGCAGAAAAAAAAGGGGAAAAGGTGACGAAGACGACGACAAAATATTGTAGGAATGTTGATTTAAGTTGGTTGGTATGCTCATGGATCAAAAATATTTGTAATTTCTTTGTGCCCTTCGCTTTCATGAAAAGAAAAAAAAGGGTGAAAAATCTCGCAGCGATGTGTCAATATCTAAATATGGTCGTATTACAGGCTCATTAGAGTTGTATTGATGCATTATGTACTAAATGTTTATGATACCATACAGATCAAACGCAGTTGGTGGCAATGTAAGAATAAAACAAACTCAGTAAGACAGGATTTACTATCCTTCTTTAAAGAGAAGGTTGAGTTCTGGGAAGAGGTGAACAATAATTTGTGAGAGTTATTATTGTTAGTATGCGAGTGTGGAAGAACATCAGATAAAACATGGACCCTGAAAAGCATGGCTCTTCAAATGCCTTTATATTCTAAATATGGCATGTAACAGCATAACAATCGGGACGGATTGTTATGCCACATGTTCGTCTAGTCACGTATACATCTTTCTGTGTAAAGTGCTTGTAACTTTACCAAGACTGGACGAAATTGCTTATCATTTTGATGATTCCAGAACCTTGCAATACACATGCTAGATGATCAACCTTTTCTGATCGATTCCACACCGTTTCTTTCACAATGCAATCGCACGACTTTGGCTTTAACACGTCGTACGTTTTATTAGAGACTTCAACTCTTGGTTCGGAGAAGTGACGTGCGCGATACTGATATAACATTATTACGGTTATATCATTGCAAAACTATGGAAAACATTCTTTGCAAATGAACATATAAATTAGGGGTGAGGCAGGTTAACCCTGATAAGCTGGTACTAAATTGATACAAAATCGACAGATGGATTCAGAAACAGTGTCTTTCCAATACAAAATCATATATTTAAACAAATTAAAGCCTTAAAGACATACGAATTTATAAAAAAAAAAGTTATTAATACTACTATATGATACAACTACTACTATTACCACTACTACTACTACTACTACTGCTACTACTACCAGGGGCGTCGCCAAAGGGGGGGGGTGTGGGGGGTGCGACACCCCCCCCCCCCCCCACCTGTCAGGATTTTGTCGGTAAAATTGCGCTGCCGTCGGTAAAAAAGAGAAAAGGGGGAGGGAAAAAAAGAGTGGGAAAAGGAAAGAAAGGAAAAAAGAAAAGGAAAAGAAAAGAAAGAAAGGAAAATAAAGGAAAGAAAGGAAAAGAAAGGAAAGAAAAGAGAAGAAAGAGAGAGAGAAAAGAAAAAGAGGGAGGAGAGGAAAGAAAGAAAAAGAAAGAAAAGAAAGAAAAGGAAAAAAAAGAAGAAAAAAGAGTAAAACGGAAACAAAAGAAACGAGGGATGAAAGAGAGGAGAGAGAGGGGAGGTAAGAGCCTGAGAGAAGAGGAGTGGGAGTAAAAGAGAGAAGGGGGTTGTTGGGTGGAAAAACAAGAAAGACACCGTAAAATATGTTGCTGTGTCGGGTCAGCTGTGTCGGTATTCTTGCCCGATCCTCGTGTACTAATATCAATGCAGAAGTTTGAAGTCGGTGAGATGTATAATGTCAGTTGGCCGACAAGTTTTTTTCCCTACGAACTGTGACTTTCTATCCACTGTGACGACTTCGAGAGTGACTACAACTACAATACTTGTATTTTCTCGAAGTTTCACTTTCCTATAATATCAGCTACAAAAATCAGAGGTTTAAAATTTTCGGGGAAACTAAATTCAAACAAGGTTTAAGAGTCAACAACGGTACGACGAATCGTTTTCCTTTCTCTATATTATGATGAAACGCCAAAGGTTCCGCGCTTTGCGCGGAAGGGGAAAACTTAATTTAGACGAGTCGAGAACGGTACAACGAATCGTCTTCTTTCTCTAATAATTTAAGGAAACGTCAAAGCTTCCGGGCTTCGCGCGAGAGGGGGGAACTGAATTCAGGCAAATAGGGCTTATTAAGAGTAAAAAACGGGACAACGAATCGTTTTCTTTCTCTAATAATTTAAGGAAACGTCAAAGCTTTCGCGCTTCGCGCGAGAGGGGGAAACTGAATTCAGACAAATTTGGCTTATTTAGAGTCGAAAACGGTACGACAAATCGTCTTCCTTTCTCTATATTGTGATGAAACGCCAAAAATTACGCGCTTCGCGCGGAAGGGGCAAACTTCATTTAGACGAGTGGAGAACGGTACACCGAATCTTCTGCTTTTTTCTCATAATTTAATGAAACGTCAAAGGATTAAGAGTCGAGCACGGTTCAACGAATCGTCTACTTTCTCTAATAATTGAATGAAACGCCAAAACTTCCGCGCTTCGCGCGAGAGGGGGAAACTGAATTCAGACAAATTTGGCTTATTAAGAGTCGAAAACGGTACGACAAATCGTCTTCCTTTCTCTATATTGTGATGAAACGCCAAAAATTCCGCGCTTCGCGCGGAAGGGGAAAACTTCATTTAGTCGAGTGGAGAACGGTACAACGAATCGTCTTATTTCTCTAATAAATTAAGGAAACGTCAAAGGATTAAGAGTCGAGCACGGTTCAACGAATCGTCTACTTTCTCTAATAATTTAATGAAACGCCAAAACTTCCGCGCTTCGCCCGGGAGGGGGAAGCTTCATTCAGACAAGGATTAAGAGTCGAGCACGGTTCGACAAATCGTCTACTCTCTCTAATAATTTAATGAAACGCCAAAGGATTAAGAGTCGAGCACGGTTCAACGAATCGTCTACTTTCTCTAATAATTTAATGAAACGCCAAAACTTCCGCGCTTCGCCCGAGAGGGGGAAGCTTCATTCAGACAAGGATTAAGAGTCGAGCACGGTTCAACAAATCGTCTACTCTCTCTAATAATTTAATGAAACGCCAAAGGATTAAGAGTCGAGCACGGTTCAACGAATCGTCTACTTTCTCTAATAATTTAATGAAACGCCAAAACTTCCGCGCTTCGCCCGGGAGGGGGAAGCTTCATTCAGACAAGGATTAAGAGTCGAGCACGGTTCAACAAATCGTCTACTCTCTCTAATAATTTATGGAAACGCCAAAACTTCCGCGCTTCGCGCGGGAGGGGGAGAATTGAATTCAGATAAGGATTAAGAGTCGAAAACAGTACACCGAATCGTCTGCTTTTTTCTCATAATTTAATGAAACGTCAAAGGATTAAGAGTCGAGCACGGTTTAACGAAATGTCTACTTTCTCTAATAATTTAAAGAAACGCCAAAACTTCCGCGCTTCTCGCGGGAGGGGGAAGCTTCATTCAGACAAGGATTAAGAGTCGAGCACGGTTCAACGAAACGTCTACTCTCTCTAATAAATTATGGAAACGCCAAAACTTCCGCGCTTCGCGCGAGAGGGGGAGAACTGAATTCAGATAAGGATTCAGAGTCGAGAACACTACACCGAATCGTCTGCTTTTTTCTCATAATTTAATGAAACGCCAAAGGTTCCGCGCTTCTCGCGGGAGGGGGAAGCTTCATTCAGACAAGGATTAAGAGTCGAGCACGGTTCAACGAATCGTCTACTTTCTCTAATAATTTAATGAAACGCCAAAACTTCGGCGCTTCGCCCGAGAGGGGGAAGCTTCATTCAGACAAGGATTAAGAGTCGAGCACGGTTCAACAAATCGTCTACTCTCTCTAATAATTTAATGAAACGCCAAAGGATTAAGAGTCGAGCACGGTTCAACGAATCGTCTACTTTCTCTAATAATTTAATGAAACGCCAAAACTTCCGCGCTTCGCCCGGGAGGGGGAAGCTTCATTCAGACAAGGATTAAGAGTCGAGCACGGTTCAACAAATCGTCTACTCTCTCTAATAATTTATGGAAACGCCAAAACTTCCGCGCTTCGCGCGGGAGGGGGAGAATTGAATTCAGATAAGGATTAAGAGTCGAAAACAGTACACCGAATCGTCTGCTTTTTTCTCATAATTTAATGAAACGTCAAAGGATTAAGAGTCGAGCACGGTTTAACGAAATGTCTACTTTCTCTAATAATTTAAAGAAACGCCAAAACTTCCGCGCTTCTCGCGGGAGGGGGAAGCTTCATTCAGACAAGGATTAAGAGTCGAGCACGGTTCAACGAAACGTCTACTCTCTCTAATAAATTATGGAAACGCCAAAACTTCCGCGCTTCGCGCGAGAGGGGGAGAACTGAATTCAGATAAGGATTCAGAGTCGAGAACACTACACCGAATCGTCTGCTTTTTTCTCATAATTTAATGAAACGCCAAAGGTTCCGCGCTTCGCGCGGGAGGGGGAAGCTTCATTCAGACAAGGATTAAGAGTCGAGCACGGTTTAACGATTCGTCTACTTTCTCTAATAATTTAATGAAACGCCAAAAATTCCGCGCTTCGCGCGGGAGGGGGAGAACTGAATTCAGATAAGGATTCAGAGTCGAGAACAGTACACCGAATCGTCTGCTTTTTTCTCATAATTTAATGAAACGTCAAAGCTTCCGCGCTTTGCGCGCGAGAGGAAAAAAACTGAATTCAAACAAGGGTTAAGAGTGGATCACGGTTCAACGAATCGTCTTCTTTCTCTAATAATTTAATGAAACGCCAAAACTTCCGCGCTTCGCGCGGGAGGGGGAGAACTGATTTCAGATAAGGATTAAGAGTCGAGAAAAGTACACCGAATCGTCTTCTTTTTTCTCATAATTTAATGAAACGTCAAAGCTTCTGCGCTTTGCGCGGGAGGGGAAAAAATGAATTCAGATAAGGATTAAGAGTCGAGAACAGTACACCGAATTGTCTGCTTTTCTTATAATTTAATGAAACGTCAAAGCTTTCGCGCTTTGCGCGGGGGGGGGGGACTTCATTCAGACAAGGATTAACAGTCGAGAACGGTACAATAAATCGTCTTCTTTTCCTAATAATTTAAGATAACTTTTAAGTTTCCGCGCTTCGCGCGGGAGGCCTATCACCCACCCCCCCCCTAATGAGCGCGTTTCGGAAAATGACCATTTGCGCATACGCAAGTACTATAGATAGTCCATAGGAAAAATAATTTAGCCTTCGGCCCCGGGTTTATAGGGTTAAATTTGTAGATATTGGACATTTAATTTTGTCGGTAATTGGTGGCTAGTTTTGTCGGTAATCGTTGGCCTCTACACCCCCCCCCCCCCCCCCCACTGAAAAAGGTCTAGCGACGCCCCTGACTACTACTACTACTACTTGTTTATGTGGTCTAGTCTAGTTAAGTACTCTGACCCTGAATGTATTGTGCAAGGTGACGACATTAGGATTATAACACTTTAGAGATTTCTTTGAAAGGATATGCAGATTGTGCTCAAACTTTGCTTGGGAATAAAGCTAAATGCCCAGCTATCAACGCAACGTACATCTTAATCTGATTTACATCTACAGGATATCAAAATGATAGTAGTAGGCAGGAACGTAACGAGGTTTAGTATTACAAATTCAAGATCAGACAGACATAGCCATATTGAACACTGTAAAATTACAATTTTTAGATGTATAGTGCTTCCACATTTGTAAGTTATATGGAAGAAATTATAGTCTTTCGTCAATGCTAAAAGCTAAAAGTAGACCATGCTGACAAAATATATCTCTAATGAGTTATAGCTTATAATCTCACCATGAGATATTTCAGTGGTTTTGCGGTGCCTGAACACATGTCGTTTTCTTTTGAAAACCTAATCGTAGCCTATTTTTTTCGTAGGCGAAGTACACAGTGAGAGGGCGCTCGACAACAATCAATTTTATTGCCGTTGATTATAGGACAGTTTGTCCAACACGGATCAAGTTGGGCCAAATATGGCGAACACTGCTTTGATAACAACACCCCCATACAAAAGAATATACGCCGTGTAGTCACCAATTGGAACGCAGCCAAATCCTGTGTATAGACGGCTTTAATCCTTTTAAAAGATCTTTTGAATATAGCGAAGCCCACTTTGAGTTTTGCGCATTTTTGAATCTCTCTCTCTCTAAGTGCCATATCGTTTGACTTTGGCGATCATGCTGTTCCACAACCCTCGGCTCCTAGCCTTCTGTATTAGTACCACTCCCAGTTCTTTCACTCCTCTCTCTTCCAACAATTTCTGCAGACTGTCCATCCAAAGTATCCTCCTTCTTCCCCTACTCCTTCTTCCCACAATTTTCCCTGTCAAAGCAAGGTTCTCTAAGCCTTCTTTACGTGTAATGTGACCCATGAACTTCAACTGCCTAATCAACATCTCACGTATCATTTTCCTTTGCACTCCAGCTCGTGTAAGAACTTCCTCATTACTAACTTTGTCAGTCCAGGGGATTTTCATCATTCTTCTTAGAAACCACATTTCGCAACTTTCCAAACGCTTTTTAGTATCAGAGGCTAAAGTCCATGTTTCACTACCATACATAAGTACTGGGTAGATGTAACAATTCAATACCCTTATTCTGGTCCTCATACACATTGTTCGATTTGTCAGAATTTTGCCTAACTTTGAAAATGCAGATTTAGCGAGAGCTATCCTTCTCTTGATCTCTGTCTCGCATCTGGCATCTTCGGTAATCATGCTGCCGAGGTAGTTAAATGAGGAGACTTGTTTAATAGTCTGTTCTTTCAGTTTCAAGTTACATTTTGGACTGCTCTTCTTGGATACCACCAGGCACTTTGTCTTGGTATAGTTGATCCCTAGTCCCATTCCCTCACTTTCTTTTACAACTACATTCAGGAGTCTTTGGAGATCTTTCTCTGATTCAGAAAATAAAACAGTGTCATCAGCATATCTAATATTTGTGATTGAATGACCACCAACTTGTATCCCATTTTCATCTTCCAATTCTCTTAGAATGATTTCACTATACATATTGAACAGGTCTGGCGACATAACACAACCCTGTCTGACTCCCCGTCTGATGTTGATATATTCACTACACTCTCCTTCTACCCTGATGCATGCAAACTGATTCCAATATAGACTTTGTAGCAGTCTTAGATCTTTCCTATATATATCAAGCTTTCTCAGCTCTTCAAAAAGTTCTGAATGTCTTACTTTATCAAAAGCCTTTGAATAATCAATAAAACACATGTACACATCCTTTTGCATTTCGACTGCTCTCTCCGTTATATTTCTAACCACAAATATTGCATTTCTTGTGCCCGCATCCTTTACAAAACCAAATTGTTCCCTTCCGATCATGGGAGTTATGCTTCTTCTTGCTCTCAAAAGCAGAATCCTCAAAATAATCTTAGTGATATGGCAAATAAGGCTGATTGTCCTATATTGCTCACAATCCACGGCTCCCGGTTTCTTTGGGAGAGTAATGAAAATGGATCTGCCCAATTCATCTGGAAATGTTCCGTCATCATATATTTTGTTGATAATTTCTGTTAATCTATCAACACCATATTCCTCTAATGCTTCAAACATTTCAGTGACCACACCATCTGGTCCAGCTGCTTTGTTCTTCTTCATCTTTGACATTGCCCAACGGACTTCAGATTTAAGAATTTTCTCCCCTTTGACTTCATCTGCAAAACTCGGCATTGCTTCCCTACTATCCTCAAAAAGTTCGCCAATGTATTGCGTCCACCTACTCATTTTGTCCTTCATTTCAAACAGGATTGACCCATCTTTTCCTTTGATACAGCCAGGGTTTGAATAATCATAACAAATTAGTGATCGAGGTGCCTTTCAGAATATATTTTGAGTGCCTTATTGAAAAAAATACTTCCGGCTGTCTACCATCGCGGAAGTGGTTTCTTCAAGCTCCCAAGCCACCACATAGTTTTGTCTTGTGTGGGTCCGTACAATATAAAAATGATAGTAATAGGCAGGGACGTAAAGAGATTTAGTATTACAAATTCAAGATCAGACAAACATAGCCATACAAAACACTGAGGGCGCTCGACAACAATCCATTTTTAGTGCCGTTGATTATAGGACAGCTTGTCCAACACGGATCGAGTTGGGCCACCCCCCCCCCCCCTCCTCGACCCCCTATGTTCTTCTGGATTTACTCCTGATCTGTGTGTATGAATAATTGTTACATTCCACCCATGTGAAGTAAATGGGTACCTGGTAGGAATTTATTCCTTGAAATGCTAGAGCGCTATAATGGCAGCACAGCTAAAGCCGGGGTAATAATATCCAAGTTTGGAAGCGCTTAGAGACTTATTGTGATTTGCGCTATATAAAAGTTAAATATTATTATTATTATTACATGATTTGCATGACCACATATCAGTTGTCATCTCTATGAGTTTTGTACTAATGAACCCTTTGCTATACATGCGTTGATAGTATCTGCGGACTGGAACCCTCCCCCCCCCCCCCCCCCTTATCACGCTCTTTGTTATGTCATCCCTCTGATATGGGCAAGAAGAGGGGGGGGGGTGGGGGGTATAATCCTCATTTGTATGACAGTAGAAAAAACAATGCAATCCTAAAGTTAAATGGGTTAAAATAAAAAGGACCAATAATGAAAGTTTTCTGAAAGTTTGAAATATGAGATCATTATAGCTATGCGAATCTCAAATTGCTAATTTCGTCAATAGATTGCGACGTAGTCAAGGAAAACTGTCCCGTTTGTCGCGTACAACATATGTTTTCCTCTATTTTTCTTTACCATCTTTATAGTTGCACTAGTAAATATGTATCATAGATAGCATGATATTACAAATCCTCTAAAAAGAAAAGACTCCCCTGAGTCATGTTTTGTTTGTTTGTTTGTTTGTTGTTGTTGTTGTTGTTGTTGTTTTTTGGGGGGAGGTTACATGACATTTTCGTAATATTTGTGTTGTTGGTACAATTGGGAAAACTGTCCACCATTACATCACAGTGGCTTTACTGGTGAGTGCCAATTTAAGTAAAGTGATTAAAACTTTCAGAAGTTCATAGCTGTGATAGCTTAGGGACGAAAACAAATTCACGAGTTACACGTTGGCTACCGGGTTTCGACTGCACAGTTTTTCACGTGGTTTATTACAAAGTCGGTTACAAGGTGGCGCTAGAAAAATCCCCCCTCGTTAATGAAAGAGTCATCATTTGCCATGGATATCTGTGTTAACATTCATGTTTGCTTTACACATACATGTTATATGCCACAATTTCGGGAATCATGTACTAGATTAATTACTTGCATTTGTCACTGAAACCAATTAAAAGCGTACACAGCATGGAAAAGTAAATAATAAGACTGCAAAGTTTAGATGCGTTTAATGATGTACTTGAATGTATATTGCCCCAAATCATAAGTACTTGTTTACATTTCCATCATAAATACAAAAGATTAACAACTCGATTTTGTTTCTTTGCTGCTAGCTTCAAAATTGGTAACTGATCTTAAGCTGGGGAATACGATGCATGATGACCGATTCGTGAGAGATTGAAAGGAACAATAAAGAAACAAAAATACAAAGAGATTTAAAATATAAAGCTGAGGTGATTAATCTTAGAGCATCTTGTGCTCTTTGCATGATGGATATGAGCACAATAACATATCAATTGTTAAGTTAATTACAATTCTTTTATTTCTTTCCCTTGTATCTGCTAAATTTTTCATTTTATTTCTGCATTTCTTCCCTCGGTCTTCAGTATACTTTTGGAGCGGACCTCGAGAAGGGATTGATCGAGCCACTTAAGCATCACCTTACCCCACGGAACAAAGATAAGAACTATTGTGCCAAAGCAGTTTTTACACCAGTCACTTCAACACTAAGGAAATATGTAGACCAGGTTATTCCCATCAAAGATCCTGTATGATAAAGCCCACATTGGAAGAAAGATGTGTTACTCCAGGAATGTAAATGGGATCTTTATAACAGTCACTTCTAAAGTAAAGAGACAATCTGACCGAGTTATTTCCCCCTAAAGCTCCTGTACAATGAAGCCTACATGTGCAGAAAGATGTGTTTCTCCAGTAATGTAAAGGTAGTCTTTATAACAGTCACTTGTACAGTAATGAGACACTCAGACCAAGTTAATTCCACTAAAACTCCTGTACGATAAAGCCTACATTGGCAGGAAGATGTGTGACTCCAGTAATGTAAGGGTAGTCTTTATAACAGTCACTTCTACAGTAAGGAGCCACCTAGACCAAGTTATTTCCACTAAAACTCCTGTACGATAAAGCCTTCATGTGTAGAAAGATGTGTGACTCCAGTAATGTAAAGGTAGTCTTTATAACAGTCGATTCTACAGCAAGGAGACACTCATATCAAGTTATTTCCACTAAAAGCCTGTATCTACAGGATGATTTGTGACTCCAGCAATACAGTAAGGAGACACTAGAACCAGTTAATTCCAATGAAAGGTCCTGCATTGCTTTTGAAAAATCGCATTTAAAACTTGCAAATAATCTAGATATTTGCAGGAGAATTGCTTGCGAGTTTCCAATGTGATTTCAGAGTTTTTCAACGGGACCTCTGGCACTCCCTGTGCAAGTCACGTGAATATTTGATTTGTACATACATTCTTGCTGTTCCAAGCGGGTTGCTAGTAGATCCAGTAGTAAACTGAGATCCATTTCAAAGAGATTAATCTACCTGTGCCTCGATCACTGTCTGTAAATGGGTACATGGCAGGACTCCTCAAGATGATATTAATGGCAGCCATGTTAATAATCATTTAGCGCCATACAATCTGACAGACATGAGGGCTTTACATGAACCCACTATTATCATTACTATTATAACATTATTATTATTATCATTGTTATTATCAATGGTGAAGTAATATAAAACATTGGGCATGGCTGAAATTAGCACCAGCACCTTGCTTAACATGTACAGCTGAATTCTATCTTTTGAACAATGTCCATTTATCTGCAAAGCTTCCTTTTACCACCTCCATTCCTATTTCTATATTTATTCAAGGAATGATGAACAAACTATCTTTGTCTGCTGTCTTCATATATGTTATAGTCTCTGAGATTCTTGTGTGTTTGGGTTAAAGGGGACTTCCACCCTGAGAATAAGTTTGTTTTAATATTAGGAGAAAATGAGAAGAACGGATCAGTGAAAATTTGAGAAATATGGGACAATAAATGAGAAAGTATTGGATTTTTAAAATCCCTACACTGTGAAAATGTTGGGCAATATTTTTTTAACACTTTGCCCAACGTTGTGCCAATAGTCAACCCAACCATCTATTGGGCAATATTTTGCCCAGTGGTATTAGTAAACGTAAGTACCCTACTTCACACGTGCATAATTGTTTCGTATTTTGACCAAAATTTGGGCAAAGATATGACCCTTCAACTGCCCGAGTACGGTAGCCTACTTGTTGGGAAAATCTTGACCAACCGTTGGGCAAAATACGAAAATATTGCCCAATAGATGGTTGGGTTGACTATTGGCAAAGTGTTGGAAAATATTGCCCAACCTTTTCACAGTGTAGCTTTTCATGAAATAATTCAAATCTGTGAGTCAAATTGACAACGCGTTCACTAAATATGATATCACCCCCTCGCATTTTATCCTTTGTTGAATGCAAGCAGTCTCATTAATTATATTTTGATGAACAAATATATTTGTTTGTGCCTATCTCGATCATATATCACAGATAACATGTTATTTCATGCACCCCCATATAAGATAGGTCTACTATTCCATTAACACTCAAAGAAATTGAGATTTTCGGTCACTCTGTCATTCAGATCAGTGGTGAATTGTGAGGGGATGACATCACAACATTCTGACCGCATTGCCAATTTGTCTCACATGATTTTGCGGATTCTTATTTTTCTTATTTGTTGTCCGGTTTTTCTTAAACTTTCAGTGAATTGTTTCTCAAATTGTTCTGCTTCTATTAAAACCAATTTAATATCATGGTGAAATTCCCCTTTAAATATTGTGGGTAATTCTGTGCAATATTTCCCTCTAATACAACATATGACATCATTTTATTTCATCCTAGAATTAAAATTTCTTGTTATAACCGCTGACTAATAGTTATTTCTGATAACACTGGCGATCATGTCAAGATCTTTTCATTTTTTTGAAGAAATAGATTGAAAAAGGCATATTTTGTAAGCGATGCATTGCACAGAATCACCCTTTAACAGTTTATGTTGTTTAACAGTACAGATATTGGAGTGCCACAATCGACTTTTGTCACACAAACAGTGTGTGTATAAATATATATATACATATACTCCAGACAATGTAGTAGCATGGGGTTTTGGTCTTTAGTATGTAAAGAATACAAATTATTTGGTGTGCTAAGAGCCATAAAGGCAAGCAAGGAAGCACGATGGCTCAGTGGTAGATCAGTGGTCTCAAAACCGGGAGGTCAAGGGTTCAAAACCAGGTTGATGCGCCAGTGCCCTTTGGTAAGGCATCAATCCTCATTACCACGTCCCTCAGAAAGAACTTAAAACCATCGGTCCCCTTGTTTGCATACTTACAAGCATTCACTTGCTTTCTTAGCATTCAGGTAAAACAAACAAACAAACAAAGTCCGTATATTCGGTAACGCCCTTCTGGCTCTCGGCAGTCCAATTATTCCTGGGGGGGGGGGGGCTTTTCACAAAACTTGTCATCAGTGACAAATGTCAGTTTTTGTTATAAGCTACTATAATCCTTGCTCCTGACTGGTTATCAGATTTGTCACTGATTTTTTTTCATTTATCATTGAAAAAAGGCTTTGTGAAACACCCCCCTGAAGAGATGGATTTTTTCTATATTTTGTACTTGCTAAATATATTTTATATATGCGTATGAGAATATTCCTGTATAATGTGATGTTCATAACTGTTGAAATACCAAGTTCTTTCTGTACATATTATCTATTAAAAAAACAATGCATACTGTTGAATGGATTTGAATGTTATATGTGCCATTTAAGGCCCCACTGTACTACTTGTATCTGCTTGCTCCTCTATATAGAAAAATATGTCTAAGCGGAGTTCGTTGATCCCCCATGATCTTCTTCTTCTTATGTTGATTGAGAGCTGAGTTGATGAGATAGCCACCTGTCAGTGACCATGCTGGGTGGTCTAATCCCTCCTGGCTTTAAAGGCTTGTTCAGATATGATGAGGTTAATAGGGGTGTTTAAAAAATTATTTTTATAACGTGTACGGTAAATGACTAAAAGATATGCGGGAAGCCGATGCAAAAAGGCTACCACATGTTTTTACATGTACATGAAAGGCAACTGTGTGCCACAAATTTCCCTCACGTATATGCACTGAGCTCTATGTCATAAGAAACAGAAATATGAAGCGTATAACACTTTACGCCATAAAAAAAGAAGCAATGGTATTTCCACCTCATATCTAAACAAGGCAATATTAAAGTTCTAAGTGTACATGTATGTTTTCAGTTCAGTTGCGATTAGTTATATTACCTTTTACAGTGTCATTAGGTTTGAAAAAAATTGTAACATGTTACCTTAAATGCAATCGAGTAATTTGAAGGGTTTACATTGTTAAAAAAAATATTGTCTATTGGTAATTTTGAATGCGTTGATTGTGTAAACCGTTACTTTTGAAACTAATAAGGGATCGGATTTTACTGTGGACAAAGAAATTTGTTTACATTTCATTATTTTATTTATTCATCAGTCAATAGATCACATTAGTTTGTAAATCAGTAGTACTTAATATGTACTTAAAACAATACACTGTTAACTAAGTTAATTCCATCTATACATGTTAAACTATAAAGTCAGTACTATGCTTCCTGTTACTTACTTTCTTTTGTTTATGAATTTAGCATGCACGCACAATACTTATGTATTTCTCTATTTGTACCTTTCTGAATTTGGGTTGTATGTATAGTGGTTTAAACAGGGTATGTACACGTGACAGGTTTTTTAAACCATTTTTGTGTTGGGGTTATTCAATAAAGAGATGAGAATGAATACAAATGGACAGAACCTAAATGTAAATTCGAATTATTTGAAATGTTTGAAGCAGCTGAAGTGCTTCATCAAGGAGTGGAGAGTGTATACTGTAAATTGCAGGATAGAAGTGAATCTTGTGGGTAATTATTACTCAGCCTTAGTAGAATTCCTGGTACATATCTTGTTTAAATGCAAGAAGATAATGTGAATGGTATTACATGTACATGTTAGATAATGCTTGTAAGTGTCGGCTTGCATGGTGATGTAGATATACAGTAGGCTTACGGGTGCACCATGTGAGAGAGAGAAAGGGAGGATTGAGGAGTCCTAAAAAGGACTTTCGGTAATCTTTCTTGAGGGTTTTGTAGTCCTGAAAAGGACTGTTGGTATAGTTTTGAAAAAGATGTTTGGTTATCTTTCTTAGCTTATAGTTCTAAGGAGAACTATAGCGCTTGGAGAGGATGACTATCCGTCGTCAGGAGGAGGGGCGTCGCCAAAGGGGGGTGTGGGGGTGCGACACCCCTCCACCTGTCAGGATATTGTCGGTAAAACTGCGCTGCCGTCGGGAAAAAAGAGAAAAGGGGGAGAGAAAAAAAGACAGGGAAAGGGAAAGAAAATAAAAGGAAAAGAAAAGAAAGAAAGGAAAAGAAAGGAAAGAAAAGAGATGAAAGAAAGAAAAAAAGAAAAAGAGGGAGGAGAGGAAAGAAAGGAAAAGAAAGAAAAGGGGGAAAAAAGAGAAAGAAAGAGTAAAAGGGAAACAAAAGAAACGGGGGTGAAAGAGAGGAGAGAGAGGAGAGGTAAGAGCCTGAGAGAGGAGGAGTGGGAGTAAAAGAGAGAAGGGGGTTGTTGGGTGGAGTCGTCTCGTCGAGGGAGCAACACAGACACGGGTAAATATGTTGCTATGTCGGGTCAGCTGTGTCGGTATTCTTGCTCGATCCACGTGTACTATATCAATGCAGAAGTTTGAAGTCGGTGAGATGTATATTGTCGGTCGGCCGACAATTTTTCTTTCACTACGAACTGTGACTTTTTATCCGCTGTGACGATTTCAAGAGTGACTACAACTACAATACTTGTATTTTCTCGAAGTTTCTCTCTCTCTCTCTCTCTAAGTGCCATATCGTTTGACTTTGGCGATCATGCTGTTCCACAACCCTCGGCTCCTAGCCTTCTGTATTAGAACCACTCCCAGTTCTTTCACTCCTCTCTCTTCCAACAATTTCTGCAGACTGTCCATCCAAAGTATCCTCCTTCTTCCCCTACTCCTTCTTCCCACAATTTTCCCTGTCAAAGCAAGGTTCTCTAGGCCTTCTTTACGTGTAATGTGACCCATGAACTTCAACTGCCTAATCAACATCTCACGTATCATTTTCCTTTGCACTCCAGCTCGTGTAAGAACTTCCTCATTACTAACTTTGTCAGTCCAGGGGATTTTTATCATTCTTCTTAGAAACCACATTTCGCAACTTTCCAAACGCTTTTCAGTATCAGTATCAGAGGCTGAAGTCCATGTTTCACTACCATACATAAGAACTGGGTAGATGTAACAATTCAATACCCTTATTCTGGTCCTCATACACATTGTTCGATTTGTCAAAATTTTGCCTAACTTTGAAAATGCAGATTTAGCGAGAGCTATCCTTCTCTTGATCTCTGTCTCGCATCTGGCATCCTCGGTAATCATGCTGCCGAGGTAGTTAAATGAGGAAACTTGTTTAATAGTCTGTTCTTTCAGTTTCAAGTTACATTTTGGACTGCTCTTCTTGGTCCTATAATACCAGCTAAAGAAATCAGAGGTTTAAAATGTTCGGGGAAACTAAATTCAAACAAGGTTTAAGAGTCAACAACGGTACGACGAATCGTCTTCCTTTCTCTATATTGTGATGAAACGCCCCAAAAAAATCCGCGCTTTGCGCGGAAGGGGGAAAACTGAATTCAGACAATTAGGGCTTATTAAGAGTCGAAAACGGTACAACGAATCATCTTCTTTCTCTAATAATTTAATGAAACGTCAAAGCTTCCGCGCTTCGCGCGAGAGTCGAAAACGGTACAAACGAATCGTCTTCTTTCTCTAATAATTTAATGAAACGTCAAAGCTTCCGCGCTTAGCGCGAGAGGGGAAACTAAATTCAGATGAATCGGGAGTAATAAGAATCGAAAACGGTACGACGAATCGTCTTCCTTTCTCTATATTGTGATGAAACGCCAAAAATTCCGCGCTTCGCGCGAAGGGAGACAACTTCATTTAGACGAGTCGAGAACGGTACAATGAATCGTCTACTTTCTCTAATAATTTAATGAAACGTCAAAGCTTTCGCGCGGGAAGGGGGGGGGGACTTCATTTAGACAAGGATTAACAGTCGAGAAAGGTACAATAAATCGTCTTCTTTTCCTAATAATTAAGAGGCCTATCACCCACACCCCCTAATGAACGCTCTTTAAGTGATTCGCTTGCTCACTACCGCCCTCCCTGAAATAAGATCCTAGCTCCGCGCCTGCATTTAAATATATCAGCTATGATGCTGACTAAGTTGACGAAATAATTCGTATATTTTATGTCGTCGAGGAAAATGACCATTTGCGCATATGCAAGTACTATAGATAGTCCATAGGAAAAACAATTTAACCTTCGGCCCCGGGTTTATAGGGTTAAATTTGTAGATATTGGACATTTAATTTTGTCGGTAATTGGTCGCTAGTTTTGTCGGTAATCGTTGGCCTCTACACCCCCCCCCCCCCCCACTTAAAAAGGTCTAGCGACGCCCCTGAGGAGGACCCTCAAGAAAGATTACCGAGAGTCCTTTTCAGGACTCCTCAATCATCCCTCTCTCTCTCACTTGGTGCACCCGCAAGCCTACTGTATATGTAAATGTTAGTAAGTTGTACACATTCTAGTAATGCAAGTGCGATGTGAAAACAACTGTGGTAGCGATTTGTTATTGGTGTATACTTTGAGGTTTTGACATTATCCAAATGATAGGAAATTGACTCACTCACATACTATCCTTTTTAGTGGATATTTTTTTCATAAACATAAACACAATGTAAATTCTCACAAATTATGTTTAACCTTTCCCAGTACTCGCCCTCGAGTAGTTAAAGCTCGGCACCATGCACTTTAATAGCAATGACAAAAATGTGACACAAGAACCATATAATTTCATTTGGTTTATTCACTGGAATCAATTTATTGAATATATAGATTGATCGAAACAAATAGCATTAATACAATTCGGATGAAAGGCATATAATGGCAACGGAAAAATGGATATATTTAACAAGAATTAACATAGCCTATAGGCCAATAATCCATCAAAATACTCAACCCTAACATGTGTATTTTGAAACCACTCTTTGTATGTTAATCTTTAAATGTTTACGTCACATGGAACGAAACCAAAATATCTGAATGACTCTTTAGGTATACATGTATGCATGCAGTCATGCGTTATTCTGAAAATGTGTCCAGATTATACGCACAATAGTTTTCTGAAATTAAAAAATACAAATATACAGAATCATGGACACACGTACATCCAATTGAAAAAAGGCAACATGATGTCAAATAATACATTTATAACATGAAATTATCATAAAGTTTGCAGACTCTTGCACAAGAATGCAAATCCGGAGAGGTCTAAACTTTACTACATAAATTCATCAGGATATGGTGTGTACCCTGAAAGGATATGCATTTTTCAAGAGATGGATATATAGAACAAAGGTATTTAATTCGCTTGAACATGTGCAGCCCCATAATCACTGCCACATCCAATTCACAATGGAATTTCAAAATCTTGGTATTGTGCAGCTATTTGTCATCTGTGCAATTCTATATTTAGAATCAATCAAATATAAAGTACAGGAATGATGAATGATGGAATTGTGCAGTGTTCTGGACCAAAATGCGTTAAAGTTGGAAATGATATATTTGAAATAGTAAGGGCAAATGTGCAGACTTATGCATAACTATCCGATCTTAGTATGAAATCATATGAAATATATACATACATTCACCGTCATGATGTGCAGACTAATGCACACCAAATCTAATCTCAGTATGATATCTTATGAAATATATATGCCTTGGATTTTCACCTTTATTTGTTCAGACTAATGTACAATAATCTTTACTCAACATCGGCATATAATATTATACGATATGTAAACACACTTGACATTCAACATGTGCAGACTTATACACAACAAAATAATGTCAGTATAATATCAAATATATACATTGAATATTCGCCATCATGATATATGAATTATGCACACAATTCCAATCTCAGTATGATATCATATGTAATATAAATGCATTGCTCATTTAACATCATGATGTGCAGACTTATGCACAAGAAAATCTATCCAATCTCAGTATAATATCATTTGAAATATATGATGTGCACACTAATCCACACAAATCCAAGCTCAGTATGATATCATATGAAATATATATGCAATATCAATTTATCATTGTTATGTGAAGATTTACGCATGTAAAATCAAATACCAGGATGATATCGTATGAAATACATGTCTATATATAAACATTGGACATTAACAACATTATGAGGTGCAGACTTATGAACGGAACATCTAATCTCAGTATGATATCATATACAAAATATATGTTTGAAAATTCACCATTGTGCGTGGACTTATACAACAAAAAGTGTATATGAATTGGACATTAAACATTGTGATATGCAGACTTATGCACACAAAAATATAATCTCAATATGATATCCTGTGAAACATTTATATACAATGAGCATTCACCATTATGATATACAGGCTTATGCACTAAAAAATATAATCTCCGAATGATATAATAATACATATGAATGCAGATTACATGCAACATTATGATGTGCAGACTTATACACAAAAACCTAATCTCAGCTTCATTACATATCAAATAAACATTGGACTTCCACCATTATACACTAATGCACAACAGCCCAATTTCAACATCGACATATATTATACGAGATGTAAATACACTTGACATTCAACATATGCAGACTTATACACATAAATATTATGTCAGCATGATATTATATGAAATATATATGCATTCAGTATGGAAAAGATAATGTGCAGACTTATGCACACAAATATAAGCTCATTATGATATAATACGAAATATACATATACATTGGACATTAAACATTATGATTTTCAGACTAATACACAACGATCCAAGCTCATTATGATATCATATGAAATATATATGCAATGTAAATTCACCATTGTGATGTGAAGACTTATGCTCAACAGTCCAATCTCGGTATCATCATATATAATATATTTAACTTGGACATAACACATTGTGATGTGAAGACTTATGTACAAAAGTCCAATCTCAGTTTGATATTACATGAAATATTTATGCAAAAGACATTATCCATTACAATCTCATTACGTTATCATATAAAATACATGAATATACATGTATGCAAAGGAAATACACCATTACAGGCCTTAAGTGCAACCTTATGCACGAGAATCCAATCTAAGTAGGATATCATATACAAGATATATACATTTATGCTTCGGAAATTCACCATCATGTGCAGACTTATGCACAAGATTCCAATCTCGCTATGGTATTGTGTGAAATAAATTGTACAATGGGCATTCACCATTATGATTCCCAGACTTCTCGGTATGATATTATGTGACATAAATTGTGCACTGGGCATTCACCATTATGATTTGCAGACTTATGCACACAAATCTAATCTCAGTATGATATTATGTGAAACACATAAGCCATAGACGTTCACCATTATGATGTGCAGACTTATACACACAAATCCAATCTCAGTATGATATCATATAAAATATACACATGATTGTCTGCGAAGGTAATTCATCATTATAATGTGCAGACTTATACACACAAATCAAATCTCAGTATGATATCATATTATACTTATATGTAAAGAGAATCCACCATTATAATGTGCAGACTTATGCACAAAATCCAATCTCAGTATGACATCCTATTATACTTATATGCATAGATAATCCACTATATATACATTTATGCTTCGGAAATTCACCATTATATGTGCATACTTATGCACAAGATTCCAATCTCAGTTTGATATTATATAAAATATACACATGATTGTCTGCGAAAGTAATTCATCATTATAATGTGCAGACTTATGCACACAAATCCATTCCCAGTATGATATACATAATATATATACATGTATGCATATGAAACCCACTAAATATAATGTGCAGACTTATGCACACGAATCCAATCTCTGTCGGATATTATATGAAATATTATATCAATTTGATATTCACCAATATGATGTGCAGACTTATGCACAAACATAAAATATCAGTATCATATCATATGGAATAATTATGCAATAGACATTCTCCATTATGTTGTGCAGACTTATGAACTCTACAGAGATATATATATATATACTGTCATGTGAAATACATATATATTGAATACTAAACATCGTGTACAGACTTATGCACATAAATACAGACAAAACATCGAGATATGAGTTCATACGAAATATATATGCACAAAACATCGAGATATGAGTTCATACGAAATATATATGCACCGTTACAATGTACAGACCTATACACACACATCAAAGCTAATCAAGGAGATATGAGATCGTATAATTATACAAACATTGGGCAGACTTATGGAGCAAAACATATATTCTAAATAGATAGGCTAATTCGGCAAGCAGCATTACAACGTGCAGACCTATGGACGCAAATATAATCATAACAGTGATAAGCGATATTATATGAAATCTATATATACATAGAACTTTCAGCAATAAAATGTTCAGCCTTATGTACAAACGTCAACAGTGAGTAAATATATCATTTAAAAACAGTCAAAATTATGTGCAGATTTAGGCACACAAATCCTGAGTCAATTGAGATGTGCTATTTTAATATATCCTGAAGAACATTCTATATTATGTGAAGACTTATGCAAACAAATCTTTAAAAAACTCGAGACCGAGATATTATATTATACGACATATAACTACATTGGACATTCTACTTTATGTTAAGAACTATGCAGGAAAATCGAAACTCAACATCGAGATATGCGTTAAATCCTTGCTTACTGAGGGACATGGTAATGAAGATTATGGCTTATCGAAAGGTGCGAGTGCGTCTACTTGGTTTCGAATCTTGGATCTCCCGTTAAAGAGACCATTGCTGTACCACTCAGCTATCGCACACTTCATTCGTAAACAAAACCGTGGATTCAACGGGATTACTTTGATGACATTTCTTGCGCGGTCAAAGTTATTTCACCGTGTTCGTGGTAAGTGGACATATCGATGTTGATTCATTTTGACCAGCAATGGTGTTATTTAGGGTATATATGCAATTGGATAATGACAAGCACGAGACGAAACCACGAGTAATCGGCCTGATTTTTTCGCTATTCTCTACAAAGTACTTTAAGTATTTTACGCGGATTACAATGGCGGAAGACAACGTTGCACACATGCTCCGATATTGGGTATTTAGATATTGCATCAGTACCTTTTAAGATAGGCAAATATTCAAATTACACATACAGCTGTAAAGAAAGGTATTTCCATATTATGTGTACATTCTAAAGCGATTGATGTTTGATTTGATAACGAAGATTGCAATGGAGTTAGATGTACAGTATGATTTTTTTTTCTTTCTAGGAGACTAGGGGTAGTACCAGAGCCTTTCGTTATTTTGGGGGTATACCCAATAAAGTAGTAATTGTAATATTTTTTGTGAATGTGTATCATCATTCCCTCTAACTCAGTCTTCTGACTGCTTATGAAAATATTTCTTTTCCTCGAAATTTTGCTTTTACTCCAATGAAACATTCAATGAAAAACAAAACCTACAAGTACATTATTAGCATATATTCAAATTTAGTATTTTGAAACAACAATGGCGAACATAGACCACTGGAGATATGTCACTTGATCTAATTTATTAGAAAAACAATCTAACTAAATAACTAAAATCAGGGTAAATGTAGTTTAGACTACATTCGAAACATATTTCAAAATGTTCCATTTTGATGGCTACTTACTTCTTCTACTAAAAATAAATACATTTAAAGGCGAAAGTATGGGTATTATTTTGAGATTTTCCTTGATGAATGTTAAATTAATTCAGAAATATGTCAAACATTAAACTATTTAGAGTTTTTTTCTATCTATCTACTTCATACTAACTTTTCATATCGTCGTTCAGATGTTTGTCTACCAGACGATGATGATCGATTGCGTCCAAGACCTTCTTCAATAGTTTACGGTCTTCGAACTTGTTAAACCTGTTCCTCCAATCCCGAAGCATACTAAGTGTTCCCATGTGCGTAACAGTGTGGTACTCTTCGTATGTTTGTATGTAACATGTTATTTCCGCATGTTTGAAACCCAATACCTTGCCTAGACTTATGATGTCAATATCCTTATGAATCTGCTTAGCTACTGTCCTGAGAAGGTCGTCAAAATCTTGCTCCCTGGTTTCCTCGGTTGGTCTATATTTGTATGGAGAAAAAATGAAATATTACTTTTTATATAATATTCTCACTTGACCAATTTAATATTTTATAGCACATTAAAGGTATTACAAAGTTTTGGTATGGGGTCATGAATTTGGTTCAAATGAATATATTGGAAGCATATGCGATCCTACAATATTCATTGATCGTTGTCACGGTTGAAATCGGGTCTAAAGTTATGAAATTGTAAATAATAAACTCTTTATGTTGTATAGCTCCCTCTGAAGGTCAATATATTAATTAAGCTATACAACAATTTTTCTTGACTAAACTCAACCGATTAGCCATTCCCGTTTGGAAATTATATATCACAACTACATATTCTGAAATGTTCATGGTCGCAGCTACCGTTGTACGGCCGTAGGCGCTATTTGAAATTTATCAACATTTACCGGGAGCACCGGTAAATTTTTATATTCATTTTTTCTCGAAAGCAGTAGTGTTTTAGGGGCTAAATTTTCTAGTGCTTATGATACATCCACAGGGGCATCCAAATATATTAAAATTGTAAAGAATCACTATCCACCCAATTATCAAAATTTCCCAAAACTTTGTATTACCTTTAAATAGCTTGGATGGTAAGTAGATACATAAACATGGGTGTCGATCCCGGGGGGGATGGGGGGGGGGGATGGCCTGTACAATCATTCCCCCAATAATTCACCATACAAAATTTTAAAAAATGAAGAGAAAAATTAATGATGAGAACCCGATGAGAGTAGTTAATGGTTATTACTCGCCAGATGACCATCAATAATACATACGTAAATGAGATAACCGTATATGAGACAAGAATAAATTAAATTCTCGCTCATACGGCATCATCAGGAACTGATGAATGTATTCAATTTATTCAATCAACAGCAACATAGAAATGCAGTGCGTTAAAAAGCAACAAACTTAATGTTAAGCGCGAAGCGCGAAAGTGCAACAAAGAAGTAGAGAGTGGGAGAGAGAGAGATAATGAGAGACAGAGATGATACAGGCGCGTAACCAGGGGGGCGGTGGGGACGTCCCCCCCCCCCCTAAAAAAAAGAGAGAGAGAAAGAAGAAAGGAAGAGGACGTAGGAAGAAAAAGGATTAAGAGTCGAGAACGGTACAACGAATCGTCTTCTTTTTCTAATAATGTAATGAAACCTCAAAGCTTCCGCGCTTCGCACGGGAAGGGGGGGGGGGGAACTGAATTCAGACAAGGATTAAGAGTCGAGAATGGTATAACGAATCGTCTTCTTTCTTCAATATTTAAAGAAACGTCAAAAGAAACTGAATTTAGACAAGGATTAAGAGTCGAGAACGGTACAACAAATCGTCTTCTTTCTCTAATAATTTAATGAAACGTCAAAGCTTCCGCTCTTTGCACGGGTGGGGGGGAGGGGGGGGGGAACTGAATTCAAAAAAGGATTAAGAGTCGAAAATGGTAAAACGAATCGTCTTATTTCTTCAATAATTTAAAGAAACGTCAAAAGAAACTGAATTTAGAAAAGGATTAAGAGTCGAGAACGGTACAATGAATCGTCTTCTTTCTCTAATAATTTAATGAAAAGTCAGAGCTTCCGCGCTACGCGCGGAGGAAGGGGAACTTAATTCAAATTAAGATTAACAGTCGAGAACGGTACAACGAACTGGCTTCTTTCTGTAATAATTTAATGAAACGTCAAAAGAAACTGAAAGACAAGGATTAAGATTCGAAAATGGTACAATGAATCGTCTTCTTTTTTTAATAATTTAATGAAACGTCCGAGCTTTCGCGCTACGCGCGGAGGAAGAAGAACTTTATTCAAACAAGGATTAAGAGTCGAGAACGGTACAACGAATCGTCTTCTTTCTTTAATAATTTAATGAAACGTAAAAAGAAACTGAATTTAGACAAGGATTAAGAGTCGAGAACGGTACAACGAATCGTCTTCTTTTTTTAATAATTTGATGAAACATCAAAGCTTCCGCGCTTCGCGTGGGACAGGGAAAACCACCCCTCCCTGCACCCAAACCCCTAGTGAGCGCACTTCGCGCGCTCTGTAAGTGATTCGCGTGCTCACTACCGCCCCCTTAAATAAAATCCTCGCAACACGCTTAAGAGGATAATAACCCAGGTAGCAAGCCCATGTGGGACCCACATGGGTCCAATATTCTCTGAAATGTTATCTTTATTGAGGGTGACTTGAAAAAGTTAATACCTTGGAAGGGAGGGGTGCAACCTGTCACACGCTTCTACCTCTTGTTGCTTTGATCCATTGCCGAAAATATTTTGGCACCTATCACCCCCCCCCCCCCCCCCAACCACCGATACAAATCGACACCGTTGTACATAAAACATATGTTCTTGTCGATTTGTTTGGTTTTTTTGTATGTCTTAAAGACCGTCAATACTACTGGGCCAGAAGGGATTAGACCACACAGCGAGGTCACTGACAGCTGGCTATCTCATTAACTCAGCTCTCAACTAACATAATAAAAAGAGGATCATGGGGGACCAACAGGCACCGATCGGGGAAGTTTTCTATATAGAGGGAGCAAGTAGCTACAATTAGGACAGTGGGGCTTTAAAACTTTTTGTTCTATAGAGTGCGTAAAAAAAGTGTAACCGACTTTGGTAGCTCTTGATTAAAAGTCATAAACGATTTGACTTTGACATTGATTTCATTATGAAGAGTATCCTATTTTCCTAATACCCTATTCATACTATTTCTGCCACGGTTGACTAGTGTTGTCAAAGTCGCCTTGTTCCTAATTAAGTTAAAGGAATTAATGTGGGTCAGGTTATATTCATGAGCTTCTTTGGTCTTTAATCCTTTTCAAAGTTAAAGGGATAGTTGAGTTTTGTTGCAGAGGGCGCTACACAAAACAATTTTTTGTGTGAGATAATGACATACTTTGGGATCAAAATCGGTTCAGAGACGGCTGAAATATCCACAAATATAACCATTTCTAATTTTGTGGGGCACCACAAATATTCGGTAATTTTGAACAAGCCGTTGAAAAAATGAGATAGCGCCTCATATTCCAACCAACACCAATATTGGCTCTTTGTTAGTTTGTTGTGTTGGTTGTGGATGAGCTGTGGAAGAAATTCAGAGATACAACCAATAATATCTCAGAGGAAATTGTAGACTTCAAAAGGTCGAGACATGTTGAAGGTCTCCCAGAAGAGGTTTGTAAGGCTTGCGAACAAAGGAGGAAAGCCAGAATCATCATGATGAACAATCCCCCGGCCCACAACAAGGACAGCTACACAAAACTCAATAAAGCGGTCAAGTATGAAGTGAAGAAGTGTAAGAAGAAAATTCTTGACACAGAGGTGGAAGAGGTGGAAGAGATGGAATTAGCTCACGCAAAGAACAACAGCCACGAGCTCTTCAAGAAGGTGAAGAAACTATCTGGTGAGAGAGACAAAATGCAACCTGCCATAAAGAACAAGGATGGCATCTTAAAAACTGCTCCCGCAGATGTGCTGAAATGCTGGGAAGTACATTTCACCTTAACACGCAATTTCCAAGGGACGAAAATGCTCTTCCGACCATACCTGACCCACAACCTACAAATAACCCAAGTGAACCTTTCACAATTGAAGAAGTAGAGACGGCAATGAAACCATTGAAGAACAACAAGGCCTGCGGGTGGGACAAAATAGCTGCCGAAACTCTAAAGGCTGGTTGACAACCGATGAGACAACTCCTGCTCAAAATAATAAATGCAGCATGGTCGAAAGGTGAAACCCCGGAAGACTGGAGCAAGGGTCTTATCACTCCAGTGTTAAGAAAGGAGACAAGCTGGATCCATCCAACTACAGAGCTATAACTCTACTCTCTATACCCGGGAAAGTTTTCTGTAGAATGGTCCTCATGAGAATAGAAGGAACCATCGAGAATCATCTGACAAAAGAACAATGTTGATTCAGAAGTCTTAGGGGCACCACAGATGCTTTGTTTGTCGTCAGACAGATCATCGAAAAGGCCAGAAAAAGAAGAATACCAATCCACCTGAACTTTGTTGACTTTAAAGCAGCATTTAATACCATATGGCAATAAGCTCTCTGGAAATGTTTGCGTTCCATTGGAGTGGACAAGTCCTTAGTTGACCTCATAGAGAACATGTACAAACAAACCAAATGCTCTGTTATGGTGAATGGAAATATAACTGAATGGTTTGATGTCATAACTGGGGTAAGACAAGGCTGCCTCCTTTTTCCAAGTCTCTTCAACCTATTCCTGGAATATGTGATGAAGGACATCTAACAACTAGAAAGTGGAATACAGATGGGTGACATGCGTATCCACAAAATCAGATATGCAGATGACACCACCCTGATGGAACTCGTATTTGAAAACCTCCAAATCTCAACAAATGAACTGGAGAAGGCTTGTAAAAGATGGGGTATGAAAATCAATGCAACAAAATGCAAAGTCATGACAGAGGATCAACAAAATATTTCACTTAACAACACCAACATTGAGAAAGTGGAAAAAATTGTCTTTCTCGGCAGCACAGTTCCATCCATAGAAGAGGACGTGAAGAGACGTACAAGACTGGCTACTCGGGCATTCGGAAGACTGAAAAGTGCCATCTGGTCCAACCAAGATATTTCTAGAAGACTCAAAGTCAGGATCTACAGAGCACGTATCCTCCCTATTGCCGCATATGGAGCAGAATCCTGGACTCTCCGAAAATCAGATAGAAATAAGTTTGAGGTATTTGAAATGAAGTGTCTCCGGACCATCCTTGGAGTTCACCTAATGGACAAGATAAGAAACGAAGAGATCAGGCAGAGACTGAACATCCCAATCACCATATGCGAGGAAATCATCAAACGTCGCTTAAAATGGTTTGGCCATGTTTTACGCATGCCGCATCACCACCTACCATACCAAGCATTCCAAAATTACTTTAATGGACGCAGACCTCGGGGACGCCCTCCAAAGAGATGGAAGGACCAGGTTCAATACGATGTGGGATTATCCACACAATAGGCAGAGCAACGAGCCCAGGACAGATCACACTGGAGCATGATTTCTCGTAGGGGAGCAAGGGGACACACCGCCCTATGCACCTAAGTCAAGTAAGTCAAGTGTGTTGGTTATAATACGCACGACTAGCCGGTCCATGTATTGTGATTATTAATTAAGTAATTAATTAACGGTCACCGTTTTTGTGAAAGTGGAAGCTGCATTGGTATGATCGTATTTAATTTAAATTTTGCACATTTTGGGGTCTAACATTTCTTTCATAGTGATGTTAGGTTCTTAAATGGCACTATAAATATCGCGAATAAGAATAAGAACAACAATCATGCACTCTGAAGGCATTTGCGGTCTTAAACAAACACTCAACTATCCCTTTAAATTTTTCCTCATGCTTCAGTTCTTAACTGTTTAAAATGATGCAATGTATTTATGCTTTTACCGAACTTTGTTTCAACCCAAAGGATAACTTTTAATCATTTTAAACAGCATACTAACTTCTTGTCTCATGATATGTCAGTTGTCTCTGCTCACTTGATGATAAATATCAATTATATTCACAGCAGGCTTTCATTTACAAAGATATAAGATCCCAAATAAATGTTATCCATTTTATATCACTCAATAAGGAGGTTAGGAATGCAAATGGCAAGATTGCTATCATCATTACGAAGATAATATATTGGATTGTGGTTGTAATAAGCATTTCTTTGACTTCGAGTTTACATTTACACCTTTTTTTTCCAACTGCCTAATAGTCAATGTAAATAAATGAGCAATTCCTTTTGAAATGAGATAACACATACACAATGGCTTTCGGCCCACATTCATTGCTTCAGCCAAAACATGGAACAAAAGGATTTTGACAATACCTTTTGAAAAGCCTGCTGTTCAGTCATCCTTGGCAGCACAGTTATATAAATGGTATTGTATCATTCAGCAGGGTATTAGTTGTTCTTTACAACACAAAATATGATTCAATGTAGTATAGGTTATAAGGTTATAATAAGAAGCTACCAAGATTGGGTACAATATTTTGTATGCGCACTACATATCTAATCTGATAAGATTTTTCAGATATTTCTGATGCACAAGCATGGATTCTAATTTTTGTCTTGCTTTTTTTTCTCTTAATTTATTAAAAAAAACTATTGTGACAACAAAATTCTAGCCAGATAATAAGTTATATTTCTTTTTGTGTGGCGTTGATAACGGTAAAAATGCAAAATATTGATCAAAGTCTCACAAATCATATTCTATTCAATTGCTATTTTCTTCCGCTGAGTAAGATAGCGACATATCCTCAAAAGTAATCTGAATTTTAGTCAAAAAAGACTTTGATGATGGCACTGTAAGAGAGTAAAATGTAAATATTGTACCACAATGCAAACAATGATGACAATCCCCATTTGTGCCTTATTGTTTTTGCTGCATTACAATAGATTATTATCTATGAACGATATCAGAATATTATTATGTAAAATATGAAATAACCAGTCAATTATAATTTTATCAAAATTGATTAGCGTTTATCGGCATTAGCGATTAGGAAACATTTCTAACCTGTCTTTAGAAGTAGAAGCTTCACCGGCTGCTGGTGATGCATCTTGAGGAGGAATGTCGACTGATGAGGATGCTGGCGGTCTCGGGAATGCGGCATCTGTGTTTCCTGAGGATGCCTCGATTATTCCTGTTTTAAGAGTGGGACATTGTGTTCACTTTGTATAATTATGTATTAAAGGGCAAGTCCACTCCAAAATAACTTACTAGCAATAAAAGCAGAAAAATCAGACAAACCAATCAAAAAAAGTTTGAGCACTATCGGATAACTAATAAGAAAGTTATTGAAAGTAAGTTATTGTTGGAGTGGACTTTGGCTTTAAGTATGTTCTTGTTCTTAGTTGGATATTCCAGGTGCATTATAAATTGAATTATGATTCAATAACATGAATAATAATGTTTAATGGATATCATCTTGTTACCTCATTTTAATTTATTACTTTTAGTGTGATCAACATAAAGTTCATGTTAGTAAGATTAAATTCGAATTTGGAAAATGTACATTGATTACTTAATGTAAGCAAAAAAGATGTGACTCATGTACAAAAAAAGGGCAATTTGAAAAGAATGATGGTTGTGACTGAATTCGATACACATTTGCAAATTCTCCCATATGAAGGTTACTTCTACTTTTAAATTCAAAAATATTTTCAAGGGGTTCGGTGTGGATATGGTTACGAGTTTTGCCTTTTCGTATTTTATGTATATACGTAAAGAAGGTAAAGAAGCATGCATTGAACAAAATTATATACCAAAAATATTTCCAAAATGTTAGTTTTCTTTTGTTTAATTCCTAGTTCATACTTACTTGCCATATTGTCTTTCAGGAGTTCGTCTGCCAGACGATGGTGATCAATTTTGATCAGGGCTTTCTTCAATTGTTCACGTTCTTCGGACATTTTGGTCCTTTTCCTCCAATCCCGAAGCATATCAAGTGTTCCCATGTACTCGTGGTTTTGTTTGTTCATTTGCATGTAACGTTTTATAACCGAAGGTTCAAAACCCAATTCTACGCCTAGATTGTCGATGTCAATATCCTTATCAATTCGCTTAGCTACTGTCTTGAGAATGTCGTCAAACTCCCGTTGCCCGAATTCTTCGGTAGGTCTATATTTATATAGAGAAAATATGAAATGTAACGTTTTATATAATGATTTCACTTCACAGATTTTAAAATATAAAGCACTTGTTTGAAGTTCAAAGTGTGAACCTATTTTTGTCCAAAATAACTCGAATTAACTCGAATCAAATAACTGGGAATTAAGTAAATACATAATCTGTATTTTTTCCTTAACCAGTCTTCTTTTTTTAATTTGTCTTAAAATGCAAGTATTATATTTTATATTACGTGCCTTATAATTAAATAACTTCTCTCTCACTTCTTTGTTATATACAATTGTAAAACAATTTTTATTTAAATGATGCTAATGATTGTTTTACCTAAGAAATCATATATATGCATGTAAATTAACAACCAGGGAACTGGTGCCTTACAAAATGACACGAGTTCTGGACCCTTTTACCCAGGAGTCAAAAAATAAAGTATGGAGGACGTAATTTCTTCAAATTCTTTCAAATCTTTTTTTGTTTCTTTCTCATTGCATTAAATTAAGATATGGGTATATCCCCCCTCTCAAACAAAAGGATTTACACAAATGTGAATATTAGTCAAAATAGAGTTGTATGATGGCATTGCAAGATCGTTAAATGAAAACAATTGGAGAACGCAAACAATCATAACAATTGTCGCTTACATTGTTTGATCGATGTTGGCTTATACTAGATAATCATCTAAGAATGATATTGGAATATTATTATGTACAAATGAATTATGTAAAAAAGTGAATAATCCCGTCAACGATATTTTTACCAATAAGGATTAGCGTTTATCGGCATTAGCGATTAGAAAACAATTCTAACCTGGCTTTAGAAGTAGAAGCTTCACCGGCTGCTGGTGATGCATCTTGAGGAGGAATGTCGACTGATGTGGACGGTCTCGAGGATACGGAATCTGTGTTTCCTGGTGATATCTCGGTTATTTCTATTTTAAGAGTGAGGAATTGTGTTCACTTTGTAAAAACTATGTATTCATTACTATTCAAGTATGTAATCCTGTTGCATTATGAATTGAATTGCGATTCAATTGGAAAGAAATCATATTTCATTGATTAAATGTGTTGTCTCATTTCATAAAATGTTGTTTTATTCGCTAGCAATCAACATGCAATTTGTGTCGGTGAGATTATGTTTGAATTAGAAAAATTGTATCCATTAATGTAAGCAAAATGTTTACATCTTAATTAAGGAGGGGGAGGGAAATAGTAAGAAAAATGGAAGTACGCAGCAAACAACAGGTGTGTTTTGTTTTTATCTTAAAGAAGACATTTACAGGGGTTGTTTTTTTAGTTCATCCCTTCTTATCACATGACATAATGTTCGTCCATGGCAAAGAATTTTAACAAAAGTTGGAGCTTGGTTTAAAATTCGATCGATGTGACAAGGAAATCAACTTCTTTCACTAATATTTGAAGTTGATAGTAAATGTTAATGTCAGTAAGTTTTCATAAAACAGACAAATTAGAACCGATGTTCAGATTTCCGTTTCTGTCTCTTCCTTCAGAGGCAATGAACATTTCATGGATTCATTTGAGGAGGTAACCATAAAAACCAAATGTTATCAAATTTTAACATCTCCATTAATAACTGTTACTTTAAACTGTTCACTTCAATGCATTTATTATCAAATACAAAATAATCATTCAGCTTAGAGTCAAAGTAAAATACAGAGCCTCCTTTACTAGAATCGAACAAAACAGATAAGCTAAATTATTTTAAAACCCACCACGAGAAACAAGGAAACATGTTATGAACTTTATATCCATCTGATGCGTTGACTGTTTCACATTGAGCTTCACCAGCAGTTCATCTGCTTTCCCATTAAAATCCAATTCGAAGTAGAAAGTATGCTTAGTATTTTGGATGAAGCTTGCATCGATATTCTGTCATTGGATATAAAGTAAGCGTTAATATTAACACAATTGGCAGGAAAAGATTGTTCAAAATAATATTTGCATTTATATCCTGCATTAAAAATGTATTGTTTTTGATTGGTTGAGAGTTCATCACGTGACCAGAAATATTCCAACTATTTTAAAGTGACTCGGTAACATTGTTGAAGGTTGATGAAAAAAAAATTGCATAATTTATGTATAAAATGTTACTTATTAAATTCCGTCTACTGTACTAACCATCTAAATGCAAAACATCCTTGACAAAATCTCTAACCACAAAGATATTTATGGTTTTGTTTAAAGGCGCCACTGTAAAACTACCCTCTAACAGTAAATTATTCCAACCATTTTTAAATTTTCCCAACCGTTTTCCCATGAAAACTAGAAGATAACGCAATTTGTATTGCCGCGCAATGCAAATGTGTCCCCCGGCCTTGGCACCGATTATTGTGTCATCCTTACGTTCGAAGGGGGGGGGGGGACAAAGATTTCCTTTTCCCACCCTGAAGAGATCACCACTATGGCTCAGACTATTGTCAAGACTAGAAGCAGTATCACCAAAATAATATGTGTGTAGATAAGAGTATAATAGTACATCTCTAAAGCAAGTTTGAAAGAAATCTGTCAAGAAATGATGCAGTTAGACGGCACACTAGAGTGCACACAAGACATCTATCAAAATATGACCTTTGACCCTATAAAAATGGAACACTGGAGGCGAAAAATGTATAGGTTGTAGATTATACCAAGATACACCTTCGTTTAAAATACGACCATGCATTATGGCTCAAGGCATAGGCACACATGGTGCACGCATTGTTATGTTGGGGACCGGGAGGGAGGGGGGGGGGAGGAGGGTAATTCAATGAATTATTGACAATTTATTGCATTTTCTTTGTGTTTTTTTATTTGTGGGAACTGCCCCCTAACCTAGCCCCCGCTGCGTACAGTCATTTTTAAGTGGCAAAGCAATGGCCTCGCAACTGTGAGGTCCCAGGATAAAAAACGTGTCGATGTGCTATATTAGTGCCATTTTTGTGGGGCATTAATCCTCATCACTGTCATTTATGACTTAAGGACGTAGGTCCCCTAGTTGATAAGTATATTAGCATACCCATGATTTAGCAGTCACGCAAAACAAACACTGACAAATTATTATTCAATACAATCTGAGAATGTATACTATAGGATTTTCCGGCCAAATTCGCGAGTTCCTCATTTAAATTAATTTGTCTTGAGTTCAAATTCGACGGTTTTATTGCTGTCAGATATATCTTTGGTTTATATTCCTTTTTCTAGTTTTCAAATCTATGAAGTTTTCGTTAGAATCTATGTATGTATGTTTCATTCAAATGAATGAATAATGTGCTTCTTTCGCTATTTGGTCATTCGAGTTGGCGCAACACGATTTCTGATATCGCGAAGGTGTACCTTTAGCATTCGAATTCATTTGTAGCATTCAAATTAGCACTTTTTTCACTTAAACATTGATGGTCAATAGATTTCTCGTTTATTACACATTTTATAGCTCATTCTTTTTCAAGATTTTTTTTCTTCCATGTGTATTTCATCATATTTTAGTTTCTTACATTTAAACACTTTATATACTTTTAGATTTATAGGATATTCATCATCCTTTGGAATGTTAAGAAGACAAATAAGACTCACATCTATGGACTTGATGGTCTCAATATTTTTGTAAATTTTCATGTAAGGACGTTGTTTGTCTTGTGTTTCATCATAACTCTATCACAATTTCATTATGGAGGAAGGGTACAATATTGTGCCTGGGGTAGGTATTTTTGTATCCCCACTTTTCCGGGGTATATGAACATGTCCGTGCAGAAATGACATATGCCTTGATTTCGCCCCTTCTTTACATAATATATGACTACACCCATATGCATTATCCTCAAAATTAATAAATAGAATAACAGAAAAGACCCTAATGGCAAATAATGCATTTAATTGCATTTTTTTCAAAACTTTAACGTGTGTTGGATTTCTTCCCCCTAACATTCCTAACTTGAATAAACATAATTCGAATAAGAATGACAGGTATTCATTTGAAAGATACAAATTACGCTTCGACAAGAGACGATTAATTTGAATGCTAGTTGAGCAGTTTCTAAATTAAATGACAGATCTATGAAGCCCTTCGACCAAAATCCTGAATTAAATACCAAAACAGGAAAATTGAATGATAATTGGCATGGTAAAGCCGATCTGCGCTAAGTTAAATGCAAAGTAAATGAATTCGAATGAAAAACTCGGGGAGTTCACCGGGAAATCCTATATTATCTAGATCTATTAGGAATTAAATCATTGTCAAAACAATTCAATAAATTGAGGTAAAAAACAATATTTCAACTATAATGAGCTATCGTGCACTGTTATACATTTACGAAAAGCTTGAAAATGTTGTATAACTTAAGTCCGTATAACCTCCTCTCTGTCGCTTCCTCCCTTTGCTGAGGGTTAGAAACATGACAGATCAGCCCCTTGATGGCAATTATTTCGCTTTCTTATTATCATTTAGTTTATTGCTTATTTAATTTTCTTTCTTATTTTATGAATAGCGACCGCCACCCCGTATTGTGAATAGCGACCCTCTTCTCTTATTTTGAATAGCGACCCTCTTTTTGTATTATGAATAGTTACCCTTTTCTAATAAAATGAATATGGACCCTTATGAATAACCTCCCCGATTTTGTATTATGAATAGCGACCCTCTTCTCATATTATAAATAGCGTCTCTCTTTTTTTATTATGAATAGCGGTCCTTACGAATAATGACCTTTTTCTCAAATTATGAATAGAGATCCTCACGTATTACGGTTACGAGGTTACATCTCGCCTCCCCGCCTCCCCGCTTTCGCGTCTAAAACAAGGCGACTTGGCGAGTTTGTATTAACAAAACGCCTTCTCACCTCTGCCGAATGTCGCCGCAGCTTCACGCTTGCCTTCTCACCTTCTCATATCCGCGTAGTCGAGAAGACAAGATTTGGATGAGATTTGGAAACTCGCATTTTCTTCTTCTCATACGCAATAAGTCGAGAAGACGAGGTTTGGAATCTCGCCTTCTCGCCTACTCGCCTTCTTTGACCAAAAAAAGGCCAAGAATACGAGATGCCGGATTACGCTTTCTCGCCTTCTCAGACAATAAAAGGCGAGAAAATGAGGAATTATCTCGTCATCTCGGTGGCACTTTTAAGCTTCCGTAAGTACCATTGGTAATGCGTAGCGTCAAAAATCACAGCACTGCGCGCGGCCTGACTGAAAATTCCCCATAAATGATGTATTGTACACAACGCAGAATTTTCACTTCATGGATATGTGAATAATTAATTCGTAATCATTAGCAAATCATTTTATAAATAGACACGACACTTCATGGACTTATTTTTCACGCGATCGAAATTACCAAAGTGGTCCGATATGAATAAATTTATTCATTCTCATATCCGCGCATATTTGCATATTGAATTTGAATGTTAAAACCTACCCCTCCATTGACTGTGACTAAAAGTTTGGATAGATTTTTGGACACAACCTAAATGGTCATTTATGGCTAACATGTGACCGAGATTATTGTTGTTGATGGGGGTCAATTGGATCACTTTTTTTTAAACATCTTTACTAATTTTTTTAATAAAATAAGCCCATCGAATCTCCTCAGCTGATAATAACGATGGGAAAATGACCACTGATCAAAAGTGACCATAGTGGTCGATTTTTTCCAAAAAATGGCCATGCCCTTAACGTTATGAGTAGGTTAAATGAGACTGATATCTTTGGAATCATCGCAAAATGTATTTAACCCGGTAAGCTATTCAAACCTTTCCCACCGACATTCTGAATAAAACCCCTTATCTCCTCGGGTATAACACAATGCCACAGCTGATATTTTGTCGACTTTTTCCACTGTATTATTCTACTAATATATATTTGAATTATCTTTACGTTACTTCGTGGGCGCAGTGGTGGTTCTTGAAATGCTGGTTTTCCAAGCTTACACGAACGAGCTTTCATATGAAATACAGTATTGATGGTAATTTTACTAAGTAATGAATAATTTTGTATACCTGATAAGGCATAAAGAATAAAGAATCTAAAGATTTACTATACTTATTATAGTCGAGACCAGTTTAAACTCAAGAACCACAACTTCTAGTACGGAAAGAGGAAGGTGGGTGAGGGGGAAGGGACTCTCACCTCTGAAAGTGTGTCATTATCACTTAGTTGGCAAGTAACTTCCATATCTTTAGGTTTGACATTCATCTCATCGTCATCATCTTTAGCGGGTCGGCACTTTGCTTTTTCTCTGATGTCGTGTAGATCTTTCTGTGCCAGAGTAATGTAACAAAACGATGTTGTGACAAATCAACTCTCAGGCATGAGAAAAAACAAACATAGCATTTTACACAAAATTTCAAAAAAACTTAATAATATGGTGGATGGGGTAATAGCGGTACTTGAATGATTAATAGAGGTATCGATATAGAACTTACAAAATAATTTAGCAATGACAAGGCAGTATTGGATTCAATATCAAATAATTTAACATTCCATAAGTTTGCAGTTTAACTATGTGGGCGGACAGGCAGTTGTGTAAAAGGCTGTTGGGTTTTAAAGGGGATAGAATAAAAATGAGATTGTGCATGTTCTTTCGGTAGTCCTTTGGATGACTACTTGAAATGGTCAGGAGAGAAGTAGGGAAAATAAAGAAAGGTATTGTTTAGTGAATGGAGTGCAGGAAATGATGAGTGAACCAGGTCATGACTCTCTTCGAATTAAAAACCTGCTTCACCAGTCTGTTGTGGACTACCCACACAGCAAAAGCGCAAAGTTAATGGATATTACACATATCACAATGCAAAATAAAACCTATGAGGACATTTATTTCTTCAACATAAATTTTTTGTCATGAAAAACAGCACGGATAAGTTTCCTTTATTAATGTTAATACAAATTTAAACCGATTCTATTCAAGCATCATTATTGACTTACTGAGCATTGCATGATGAGGATATGTGGATGTGGGTATTTAGGAGAAAAGGACATTTTTGTGAGCTTATTTCATATGATAGACATATATCTCATACCCAAAGGTTTCCATGAGGTTTGTTGACCATACGAAACTCCAGCACAACTTTCCTACATTGTGGCATAATCTTTGGAAGAAAAGGCATGAAGGACATTCGTTTGTGTTTCATGGAGAACGGGTTTCTAATGAAGGCCAGACGTCCTTTTGAAAAGTGCTCCAGTAAAATCTCCACATGGTCATATGAAACCCTACAGGTTCTTGGAGATTGTACAATGCGATGTCCTTCCCCTTCTGTAAATATAATTAAAATGAATTGCACACCCCAATTAGAAGTTGTTGTTGTTCCAGTACTATGATAAATATTCGTTCTATCTTCAAAATCAGTGGAAACATTATCTGTTTTTAGTAAGCTGTCACTTACTGTGCTGAAATCTTCCTCAGTCCAAGTCATATTTGTCCACTGTTTGTGAGGAAAGAACTAATTTCCAGTTATATCACCAATCATATGAACCTCTCTGATAATTTAATTTGCCACTCGCCACCCAGATGTCAATGGGTACCTGGCAATTGCTGGGGCAATAATTATTGCTGGCTGGGTCATTAGGACTAATAGCATTGATGGTAATGATTCTCGCGGAGTAAACTTTATTACAATTATCGTTATTGTTATTGTCAAAATAATAAAGATTATTATAATAATAATGTTTTAATATTATTATAACAATTATTATAGTTATTATTTTTACATTAATTATCAATAAAATGGTTGTTATTTCAAACATTAGTATTATTATTACTACTGTCATTATTAATATTATCATTATTATCACCATTATCATGATTACTATCAGTATGATTATCATTGTTTGTCTAACCGATCCTTTAATTTACTCCACTCAGTTGTTAAACGGCTATCTGCTAATATAAGATCGGTTTGGTTTGTTAAGAATTTGCATGCCTGGAAATGGTGACGGCTGAAATGCTCTCCATTTATTCGGAGGGTATGTGATATTAAAACAACTGAATATTTAAAATCAAACTGTTTTTTCTACTAATTTAGACATGCTAATTAACTATCGATTTCTTGATAACATTGCTTTACCGTGATTCATGAAGTAGAGAACAACCTGCACTTTTGTTGGATCAATGAGGTTGGCACAATGGGGAATCTTCAATCTGACAGGGTTCTCTGATCCAAATTGTAATCCTGACGGTAGACACTGGAAGCCATAAGTAACAAGAGTCTCATCGTGTCTCAGTGGGATTTCAGGTGGGATGTCTGTGAGAGCATCTAAAGTTATCACTTCATCTGAACCCTCTGGCAGTGCACCGGGAAGGATGGAAAGATTGAGTCCGTATGACGGAATATGTAGCTCTCCTCCGGTTTGGTCAAAGCTCCCTTCAGAATGGTATTTGTCTACGGTTTAAATCATTCGTAACATTATCAATACATGTATGAATTATGATGCGAGGAGATCTTACCTTTGGTACTATGAATATTAAATGCATTGTGTATTTGAAATAATTTCAATAATTTTTGTTAAGGACAATAACCCCCCGGAAAACTACCCCTATTAAAGGAGTCCAAGGAGTTTACAGTGTCGAGATTAAACATTATTGTAATATGTTCATGATGATATAAATTTGTTAGGTGATCAAGTAGTAAGATATTTTCGGATCATTCGGAATTATCAAAGTAATCTTCTTTATTTTATTGGGTTGTTTCTTATTGTTGATTTTTTGTTCTCTTTGCTTTACTGGATCCTTCGGTATTCACTTTAAATCCTATCCATGGATTTTCTTTATGAACAGCTTGGTCAGTTTTAACAGTGAATCAGATTTAGACACCCTGCTTGTTCTCGGTAATTTTTATGAAACAACAATTCGAGATAATAAAAGAGTTAATCATTGAGTCTAAAGTATTCTTGGCATGGACACCAAATGTTTGTAATATATATATATAATTCTTAATTCATACACCAGTGAACTGTTTGGTATTCCTGTTGTGTATTCATTTAGGTTCTTTTCTGGGTTTTCTTCAAGGTTTATCAATTTTGACAGGAGAAATGAAGGCCACATGCCACTGATCTTCTGGTCCAATTATTTCCTGTCTTACACCCTCAAAAAAAGTTTACAATGTTAGACAAAACATCTGATATTTAATTAGCTTAGTAACTGGAAGACATTGTAGCCCAATTAACTATAGGGGTAGCATGGAACAATTTCGGCTTTTGACAGATTAGCCGATTGAGTACGCTCATTCTGTAGACGTTGGAGTCTGCCCAGGTCTTACTTCCAGATACCTTTAACCCCATCATGAAATTTGTCTTGATCATAGTACCCTCTGATGCCATTTAGATTGGCAAATTGCCAGTTTAGGATACAACAAAAATTGGTGACATGGTCAGACATTCTTATTTATCAATTCACAACACGCAGGTTCATGATTGTCTGAGTGTATTGATCATAACTAGAAAAGAAGAGGTCAATGATAATAAAAATGTGCCTGCCTCTGCCTGAGAAATGATTTTGAATTATAAAAAGAAAGAATTAATAACTTCACCTGCGTTAACTGCCGTATTGATAAAACTTAGTTATCACTCTACATCACATTCACATTCGATAATATTTTTACTTAAAGTTGTCATATGTGGCAAACATAAAGGAATTCTTTAGAAAAATCCTACATCTCCACGGCTTTGAGGTACCTGATTTTTTTAAAGAGGGATATTCCAATACAAAAGAGGCTAAGATGAAAATCACAAGGCATAACAAGGCCTTTCTTTTCTCGCTTTTCATTTTTACTTAGTGGTATGAAGATTTTAGAGCAAATGTCGTTTGATCAGTATTGGATAGAAACAAACGTGAAAACATGGTTTACTTACCGTACTTTGAATATTGAACATGATTAATTTCTTTACTTGCCACGAATAAAATAGTATCATTCAATTTGAAGCAGATACCTACCTTCATGTTCATGTTGCTCGTCGATACTCAGAATTCTAAAACGAAAGATCAAATCTATAGTAAAATTTGAGCAATATTCAAGCGATTGGTTACACTAAAAGCTACGATCCCTTTTGCGAACAAGATGCCATTACCCTAGGACATAACGGGTATTAATCAGATGTTTTGTTGGAAAGATATGTATAGCTTATCCAGGGTAAAACTTTGCACTGATTCCGAAAAAATCGTATTGACCCTGGTCATAACATTGTGGTCTTTTTGGTCCAAACTAACCATCATGTCCACTTTTGGATCAGGGTTATTTCTTCCTATATCGTCATTAAAGGAGATTTTAGAGATCTATTCTATATTTTTTTTAACTAGCAAAATTCGAAATTTTTTAATTGTTGAGTGGTTTTTGACATCCACATTGCATGTGCGTTGATGTCAGAACTATCAATCACATCGACTAAATTTTAAGAGTTCGAATTGCTTTGGTCATTTTGGCTACTTTGAAGCAAATTGACCATTTACGCAATTTCTGTAACAAACTTCAGTGAGCAGGGAGGAATTCAATTGGCTTGGCATTGAGCAGAATCTGCGACAGGTAATATTTCATTACAAAATGTCAGCTTTATTGGGCCGACTCTTGATATTTTGATAATTTTAGTCACTTTTTGGCTAAAAATGATCAAAATAGTATTTAAAAAAATACTGTACGAAAATAATGAGACCGATTGACTTAGAATCCACTCATATTTTAACATAGAACTTCAGTTTCAAAACACGTCTGTACATTTACTTTGTTTAACATTTTTAAATAATGTTCAATTTTGTAAATTTATTCAATAAGATTAAATGTTCTGATCTGGCTGCTATCATTTTTAGCACACATTTGTATATGGTATTTGGACGTCAAAACCTACCCATCAATGGATTTTAACTAGACATTTGGCCTGATTAAGGGGAGAAAAAAATCGATTATAATTGTGATAGTGGTGGTCGGAGGGGGGGGGGTGGAGTGGGGGTACATTTGACTAATTTTTCTAGCACCAGTGCAGATTTCGAGATTTGTACATATCATAGGGCAATCAAATCCTTTGCTGTTAATAGCTATAAGAAAATTACCCCTAACCAAACCTGATAATATTGGTAAGTTTTAGCCCGAAAGTGGCCCCAAATGACCGAAATTGATAAGGGTCAAGAATACAGATAATTTATTTAAGCAAAACAAAACTAAACCACGGACTAGCTTTTCAAAAATTTCAGCAAATTGTGTACATCCCGACAACCCGATTGAAGAAAAAAAACGGTTTGGCAAGGTTAAACTGAGTAGGCCTACTGTTTCTCTGTCATGCCCAAATGGTTGTTGTTTTGATTAGTGTGACGAAGACCATCAAAGTTGAACAATGTGTGTATTTGGAAATGGAGGACGCCATTTCGTCAAATTCTTTTAAATCTTATTTTTCCTTCCGTTAAGATGGGAGCAAATCCCCCAAATACAACAATCTCAATACACTCGAAATCAACCTAGATGGTGACATTGTAAAACCGTTAAATGAAAATACTGAACGAAACCGCGAACAATCATGACAATTCTCGTTAACACATTAACACAAATATTTACTGGCTCATAGAAGATAATCATCTAGGAATAGTATCGAGAGAATGTTACTATTTGAATCTTAGATTATCCCATCAATGAGATTTCGATGAAAAATGATAAGCGATTAGGAAATCATTCTAACCTGGCTTTTGAAGTAGAGACGGTCTTTTCTGGTGATGTCTTGGTTGTTCCTAATTGTAAGAATCGGAAGTTGTGTTAACTTTGTAAGAACCTGTATGAATTTCGTTCATGTTATTGTTTGCATCATCCTGTTGCGTATGAATAGAAATAACAATTTAGTTACTCAAATGATTACCAATTAAAACTCTGTTACCTAAATTTATTATTCTTATTTCGGTTATCCGCTAGCGATCAACATCTGACCTTTGATTAAAATGAGTTTGAATTGTAAAACAAAACGTGTTGATTAATTAAAGAAAAATCCTCAAATTTCATTTGTGCTTCTTTTTTTTCTTCTTCTTTTTTTGATGGTGGGGGGGGGGGGGTTCTTTTCCGATTATGCCATGACAGACTGTACATAATTTCTCCTTTTTTATTCGAATTCTCTTTACCTGTATGCCCATCATTGTAATTTTGACAAATAACACGATCTGTTTTTTCAACTGGTAAGTCAACTGGAAATCAACTACTGGTTTTCAACTGGTAAGTCAACTGGTAATCATCTACTGGTTTTCGACTGGTAAGTCAACCGGTAATCATCTACTGGTTTTCGACTGGTAAAGCAACTGGTAATCATCTACTGGTTTTCAACTGGTAAGTCAACTGGTAATCATCTACTGGTTTTCAACTGGTAAAGCAACTGGTAATCATCTACTGGTTTTCAACTGGTAAAGCAACCGGTAATCATCTACTGGTTTTGAACTGGTAATCTTTTACTAGTTTTCAACTTGTAAATTAACTGGTAATAATCTACTGGTTTTCAACTGGTAAATCAACTGGTAATCATCTTCTGGTTTTCAAATGGTAAATCAAATAGTAAAATCAACTGGTCTCAGATGTAAACTAGTTTTTCAACTGGTCCAAGTTGGCGGTGTTTCAATTTCCATATTAAAAACAAGTTGAATATACTGATTATAACTGGTACCAGTTGACCAGTTGGATACTGGTATTGTACAGGTTGTAGTTCAAACCTGTACCAGTTGAGACCAGTAATCTACTGGCCCCAGTAACAACCGTTATTCCATTTGTCCGACTTCAAACTGGTATTTCTACTGTTTTCCAAATTGTATCAACTGGATTTAACTGATAGCAGTTGAGACCATTTCAAACCAGTAGATACCAGTTAGAAATCCTTACTGGTTTTAACTAGTATCAACTGGAATTCCGACCTGAGAAGTATACGTACATTGATCATATGCATAATACGTGTACCGCGCGCGCGCCGCTATATACCAGCAAATCATGGAAGTGGCTCGAAATTAGGTCCAAGAGGCTACATCTGGGAATTCTATGTCCAAAAATGTTTCATTAAAAAAAATAGAATAGAGAAACTTTGAACAACTAAATTGTTTCCTTTGTTTCCCCTATTTCTTCCACCTCGATCTCATGACGGCTTGCTGTCCAAATTATGTGAAAGACATGTAGTTTCAATATCTTTCACATATATTTTATATTAAAGAAACCAAAGCAATACCTTTATCATAAAATATGTTTCCTTTCCTATATTTCCAATTCACTATGAAACATCTTGTTTCTTTGGACTTGTGACTTTTAAGATGATTTATATATAAATGTTAGAATGTTTTCCTATGCCAGTAATTAATAATTCCAACACTATCCGAACTAAAATGGGAAGATGATGGGGGCAATGTCATACGTCAATGGAACTTGCTATAATGAAGAAGGGGGCTGTCAAGATAGATTTACGAAACCCCTGTCTTGGGAGGATGCCGCCCTCTCATCGATCGATTTCTGGTTATGCCACTGGGGTGTGCACAACTAAGTATAAGGTTTAATAGAGATCGAGTAAATGTAATGAGTGACACATGCAATATTTGGCTGATTTGCAGTTTGACCCAGGTCAAATATTTTCCAGTGTTAAGTGTGATCAGATTGAAAGATCCTCACTGACAATGACAGTAGACAAATTATGCAGATGTCACGAAATATTATTTTTGAGGAGGTTTTCAAATTGTGTACAAATACAAATAAACTTTACAGTGAACAAAAAATAACTTAAATATTAATCAAGGTTGAATGCCAAAGAGCATCATAAATAACTTGAAAAACTTACCAGATAACACTTCATCTGTGCTTCTTGCGAACCCGTCGAGTATCTGCTCATCCTCACATCTCGTAAAGTAAAGACACTTAGATAAGAAAGACGTATAAAGAATGTTATATTATGGTAGGTGTCGAGGTAGTGGTGTCGTGATCGAGTGGATACGTCATTGGACTGTGGATCACAAGATCCGCGGTACGAGTCCCGCCGAGGCACTAATTTTATTTGGCAAGACTTTAATCTATATTTGACACACTCGACTCAGGTGATGTAAATGGGTACCTTGCAGAAATTATTCCGTAATGGCAGCCATGCGTGTTAAATTGTAAAAGTGCATTTTAAAGAGAAGGTTCATTGATTTTAAATTTGACTGAATTTGGTAATATTGCAAACGTAATATTACGGAAACTGAGTAGGAATAACACATTTGTGTAATTTGTAAATTTCGAGCAAAAATTTAAAAAATTGATTAATATTAACGGGTAATCAACCCAATTAAAGGGCCCCTGCCAACCAAATGCAGGTTTATTCCTGTTCGTGTTTATTACTGCATACATCTCATATATTGATGTATAAACTTCTGAATGTAATTCATATATTTTGAAATATTTGTCTTTCAAACTTGCTAAGCTCCACCCCAGAAACCTTTATTAAATGCAAATTATTTTTGAAGTGGACTTAGCCTTTAATTTATAAAAAAATAAAAAATTTAATCGGTCAAATCGTACATTTTCGTAATAAATATCAGTACAATTTTCTGTAAAATTGTCGCCCATTTTTCTCCAGAAGAGTCGTTAAGTCAGTATGCAAAATGTCCTTCGCACTCCCAGATCAAACTTGTACACGCTAACATGCCCTCAATATATGTGATTATTATTCCGAATTTTATGCTCAAATGTGACAGAAATAACAAAAAAATCAAACAAACATTTGTAGAAAGTATCATTTATTCGTGTTTTTTCTCATTTAAATGTACTATGTTCCATTTGCAGGCCCCCAAAATGAAAAGTTAAATCCCAACGACATTTGGAAGATTATACTAATTTAGAACTTCCCTCAAAACGAAAGGGCTTGAAAATCTTGCAGTGGGAAAATGACGAGCAATATTTGTTTGAATTTCAGACTCTTGACCGAATGATCGTACTTATTTTGCTGCGCCAAGACTCAATCAGTTAAATTTTAGCCATTACAAGAATTGGGTTATTGATGTACATGTATGCAAATGCTCATGCATCCTTTACAGCCCATTGTATGTATGTGCTTACCAAAGTCACTCAATAGTGTCAGACAGTGAAGTCTAAAATTTAAACGGGTTTCCTTGCATTATTTGAATATCAGGACACTCCTAATAAACGTTTATATGTCACAGATAAGACATAGTACGTGACATATTCATAATTCCTGCAACGTTAAATATACAAACAACGTTTGAACCGATATCTAAAATAAATTTGCAATAGGCACCCAACATTGTCCTAATTAATGTGTGATGTAGTTTAGTTCATTCAGTGACATCACACTATCGCATGAGTTTTATCGCCGTCAATTACATTTGTGTGTGGGTTCTGGAAAGGGTATCAACATTGCATTCGATTTATTCCTCGCGATAGCGATGGCTTAAAAGTACTTTACTAATTTTTCCAAGGTTCTCAGCAATCTGTATGATTTACCTATTTTCAAATGCCAATGAACATTCTCTTTAAGGATAATAATAATAATACTATTTAATTTTTTACATAGCGCTTAATACAAATGTCTCTAAGCGCTTTACAAATATACTATTACCCCGGTCATTGATTCAGTGCTTGCCCCCTGGGGAGCATTCCAGCCAGGAGTTACATGACGCTCAAAAACAGTTTGACCAACAATGACGGTCGTTCATTTAACACCTGGGTTGAGAGTAGCAAGTGCAGGTTAATATCTTTCCAAAGGATATTAGTGCCGGTGTCGGGATTCGAACCCTCGACCTTCGCATTTCCAAGTCAACCGCCTTAAACCACTCGACCACTCGATCAATATTCATTGATGCATGCAAATATATCATCAAGTATAAAAGTAAGTGTAGCTTTTAATGGAACATTGTTTTCAAGATGGCTGCCATTGTGCCATTCAATATGCCTGCTCGACTTCTCCAAAAATCCTTAGGCGATGCCTAAATTCCAGAACAGGATACTAATCTGTCGGTCGCCGCTCTGAGTTGTGACCATAGCTTAAAGGGAGTGTATCATGGGAAATATTGGTTAACGCCGTCTACGTCTTCTTTTAGAAAGACATAAACGAATGGACTTGATTAACTGGGTCAGCGCGTTAGCGTTCGCGAAACAGTCCGAAGTGCTCCTCACACTTCGGTTTCGCGTATTTTGCACGCACGTGAATGCTGCTGTCGCTTCGGCCGTAGTCGTATTATACCCGATTCGCCCCGGGTAGGGCCACAGGAAAGACACAAAGTCTCCTCCCTTTAACAGATATTACCTAAATTAAATGAATACACATTTGTTGGATCGCAAGAGAGTTATATTTACCCTTTTGATCATTTTTCCCTTGGCGCAAAAATACACGAATTTGTCGGATATATCCATGGACAAATGCCTGGAAACTAAAATTGCAAATTTCAATCCTCGCAATCGATATCATGTCACGAGCTGTGAACCCACCACACATTTGTTTTGTATCTTTAAGATACAGATCAATTTAAGCAATTTGTTTTCATGTTTTCTTCTTAAAACAAAATACAATTAAATAAAAATAAATAAATAAACAAAATGAGGCGGCCCCCTAAAAGGAAGCGGGCGGGGACGATAAACATGTATATTTTGTAATGAGCTAAGAGCTATCTATGATTCTATTAGAGCTATCTATGACTGTATTGCTTTAAAGAAATTGTTGTCTTTCTGTTTGCCCTTTAGGCGCAAATAGTAAAACTGCTTTCCTAAATATTAGATGTCGTATATTGTTGTAATTTAATATATTTCCTTACCTGATCTTCCGATTGTCCATCGTTGTTGAAAGACTCATAATCAATAGACCTATATTATTTTCAAAAAGAGATATGAGTGCAAAAGAAAAACAAAACACGGGTATTAATTGGGTTACATTCAGGCCGTAATATTGACATCCATTCCTGCCTGTTAGTAGCGCATAATGCATTAGGTCCTAGCAGCTCCAAGTTACATGTTTATTGCAAATGAAAAGAAGATTTTGAGTAAAGGCTATACCATTTCAAATAGCAAGCCTTACAAGCCCCATATAGTTTCAATTTGAAAACTGTTAAATGATATATTTTCAGTGAGGGCAATAGGAAAATGATATAATGATAATGACACCCTCCTGCGATAAGATATAGAGCTGGATGGAGCTGGTGAGTTAAAATGTATCCATGTCAACCTACTTACATTGACTTTTTTATGTTTCTCACCCCATCAATGTCCTTAAATAAATTCCAACGTTTCTTGATAGTGGTTTATATTTCACACACGATACTAATATTTAATTCATATTTTCTAATGACATATTTACTTGATAAAACTAAATTGAAAAAGGAAACACAATCCATACTGTCAGTTTGAAGCCACAAGGTTGTTAACACATAGACTTTAAGACGCAGACAACGCCCTTTTGGGCTCTGATATAAATAAAAAGAATGTTTTGTTGTTATCGGTTTGGCATTTTGGTTTATTTTCATTATATCCAAACTCACTTTAAATACGGACTATCCAATGCTTTCAAATATGTTGACGATTCGACAAGTTCAACAAAGTCTTCTTCATCCATGGACTTCATCCCAGACAGGCCTAGCCACTGCAGATTCTTGGTTTGCTCTTTGGTCAGAGAACCCAGTCCTCTCATCGTCTCTGTCGATACACAATTCTTCACTGATGGGAGCGATGACGGTGCTATAAGCTTGATGTGTGTGAGCTGCAGTCCTCCGGTCCGACGAAGACCAACCGTGATCTGAGGTATGTCTCTTTCGGCATCATCGATAGTGATATCGATATCTCTCAAGCCAGGAAGCGATGAGAGCAGACCTTCATAGCTTTGTGACGTCACTCTCTCGGCTGAAAGGTTGGTGACGGATGGAAGCTCCAGTGGAGATGGAGGGAAACTAAGAAAGGAGTCTGAGATGCTGAGCTGGTTCAGTGAAGTGAAGGATTTGAGGCAGGACCACAACTTCTCGGTCATCTCAGTAGATAGATGGCACTGCTGTATCTCAAACCTAGTATTCTACAATCAAATGCAAACGTATATATTAAAACTAAATGTGGGAAGATATAATTTGGCATGAGTGAAGTTGAAAAAACAAGGCTTAAATAGACAACCTAAATTCATAATTCGATAATTGATAGGATTCTTTCTACATTCATAACAGCTCACAATGCTACTTTTTGGTAATATCCTTCTATTTCTCGAATATTTCTAAGCGAAATGCATGCACCCATATAACAAAGTCTACTTACCTGGTCGGCGTCTCTGTCGTTTAGAGAACCACCTCCAATCCTACAAATAAAATGGATATAAAGAACGAGGGTAAGAATATGATTCAACGAATGCTTTAAAAATTAGTTTACATTAATAAAGAATATGAATGAAAATACTGAAAATAACACTATTGACCAAATCATCTTATAAAAGGGATATTGATAGCAATGATGTTAAGAACATTAAAAGTAATACATTTTTGTTTAACTAGTTTGCGTACTAGTTGTCTTTAAAAGTAACTTAAACACAAATATCTGTACATGAATTAAGATCTAGATTTACGTACCCATATTTCAAGGACTTTAGTCGTGAAGTCTTGACAAACAGTTCGACCAAGGCTTGTTCGTCTCTGCCCTTCACCCCGGAAACATGCAGCCGCTGTTGGTTTCCGGTTTGGTCTCTAAATAGAAGACTAAGCACTCCAATCGACTCTCCTGAAGCAGTCTTCCTGTCTGTGGTAAGTGCTGGCCAGACGTGTAATCCGATATGAACAAGGAACTGTTCATCACTAGCTCTGGACTGACCTATAGGCCGGGAGGCGGTGGAGATCTGAAAAGTATTGCCCGTCTCTTGCTCTGCAACATCGATAAAGACATCGATCTCTCTTACACCAGGTATCGATAAGAGCACACCTTCGTAGCAGAATGGAATCATTCTCTCGCCTGATAGCTTTGTGAAGAATGGAAGCTCCGGAGGAGATGGAGGGAAACTGAGAGAGGAGTCTGAGATCCTAAGCTGGTTCAGTGAGGTGAAGGATCTGAGACAGGACCACAACTTCTCGGTCACTTCAGTAGATAGCTGGCACTGCTGGATCTCAAACCTAGTATTCTACAATCAAATGCAAACATACATATTGAAACTAAATTTGGGGAGATATATTTTGGCATGAGTGAAGTTGAAAAAATACAAGGCCAAAATTTACCATCTAAATTTATGATCTGATAACTGATTGGTTTCTTTTATAAAAACAAACAATGCAACTCTTTTGCAATTTCCTTAGTTTAAGGCAAAGGATATCCATTTCTCGGATATTTCAAAGCGAAATGCATGCACCCATATAACAAAAGTCTACTCACCTGGTCCACGTCTCTGTTGTTTAGAGAACCACCTCTACTCCTACAAATATTTATTTTTAAAAGAACAAAGGTAAGAATATGATTCAACCAATGCCAGGGCAATTATTTTTACATTAATAAAGAATATATGTGAATTGTACATCCCTTCTACACAGAGGTTATAAAGATAATAGTGAAAACTATTACTAACTATAACAATATTGACAACTATGATAATGATAGCAATAATACTACATTTTAATATATTTTATTTTTATTCGTGTTGTCTTAAAAAGCGACATGAACACAAAAATCAGTATATTGATTAAGATCAAGATCTACATCTACGTACTCCGAATTCAAGAACGTTAGTTGTTTAGTCTTGGCAAACAGGTCAACCAAGGCTTCTTCATCTCTGCCCTTCACTCCGGAAACATGCAGCCGCTGTTGGTTTCTGGTTTGGTCTCCAAATAGAAGACTGAGCTCTCCAATTGACTCTCCTGAATCAATCTTTCTGTCTGTGGTGAGTGCTGGCCCGGCGTGTAATCTGACATGAACAGATGACTGTTCATCCCTAGCCCTGGTCTGAACCATAGGCCGGGAGGCGGTGGTGATCTGAAAAGTATTGCCCGTCTCTTGCTCTGCAACATCGATAAAGACATCGATCTCTCTCACACCAGGTATCGATAAGAGCACATTTTCGTAGCAGAATGGAGTCATTCTCTCGCCTGATAGCTTTGTGAAGGATGGAAGCTCCGGAGGAGATGGAGGGAAACTGAGAGAGGAGTCTGAGATCCTAAGCTGGTTCAGTGAGGTAAAGGATTTGAGGCAGGACCATAACTTCTCTGTCACTTCCGTAGATAGCTGGCACTGCTGTATCTCAAACCTAGTATTCTACAATCAAATGCAAACAAACATAGTGAGACTAAATGTGAGGCGGTATAATTTGGCATGAGTGAAGTTGAAAACAAGGCTTAAATGCATGCACTACCTTCATTCATAATCTGATAACTGATTGGATTCTTTCAAAAAGACTAAAATTGCAACTTGTTGGCAATTTCCTTAGTTTAAGGCAAAGGATATCTATTTTCTCGAATATTTCAAAGCGAAATGCATGCACCCGTATAACAAAAGTCTACTCACCCGGCCCGCGTCTCTGTTGTGTAGAGAACCACCTCCAGTCCTACAAATATTTATTTTTTTTAAGAACGAGGGTAAGAATATGATTCAATTAATGCTAAGGAAATTATTTTACATTAATAGAGAATATATGTGAATTGTAAATCCCTTCTATACAGAGGTAATACAGATAAAAGTGAAAACTAAAATACTAACGCTAACACTATTGACAACTATTTTATCTTATAAACTTGATAATGATAGCAATGATAATACATCTTAATATATATTTTGTGTTCTTGTTGTCTTAAAAGATGAAATAAACACAAAAATCGGTACATTGATTAAAATCATATGCTACAAACACTGCAACACCGCCGCTTGCTCAATCAATGCGAGATGCTCTTCAAAGTACACCACAAACTTGTCCAGATCTCCTTGCCTCCGGACATCCGACTTATCACAGGCATCACCAGACCGCAACGAGCACAACATCAAAGCAACAACTTCAGATTCACCCAACCATTTTGCCGAGTTAACTGCTACATGTACAACATGTTTCCCAGAGCAGTCCGTGTCTCAGGAACACTCTCCCAAGCAACAGTGTCACTGCAAAAACAATTCTTGGCTTTAGGGGAGAGGCACTACCCGCCATCCAGACTATGCCGCCGCCTCTGCCCCTGAAGATGTTGTAGCACCGAAGGGACACACCTGCACCACCTGCGCATTGTATATAGTACACGGAGAACAACCACCATCACTTCAACAACAGCACATCACCAACAGCACGCAACACAGCACAGCCCTCTCCAGGACAGCGTTCACGCTTTTGGGAGAGTAATTCTTCAAGATTCAAGATCATGATCTACATCTACTTACCCCGAATTCAAGAACGTTAGTTGTTTAGTCTTGGCAAACAGGTCGACCAAGGCTTCTTCGTCTCTGCCCTTTACCCCGGAAACATGCAGCCGCTGTTGGTTTCTGGTTTGGTCTTCAAATAGAAGACTAAGCTCTCCAATTGACTCTCCTGAAGCAATCTTCCTGTCTGTGGTAAGTGCTGGCCATGCGTGTAATCTGATATGAACAAAGAACTGTTCATCACTAGCTCTGGTCTGACCTATAGGCTGGGAGGCGGTGGTGATCTGAAACGTATTGCCCGTCTCTTGCTCTGCAACATCGATAATGACATCGATCTCTCTTACACCAGGTATCGATAAGAGCACACCTTCGTAGCAGAATGGAGTCATTCTCTCTCCTGATAGCTTTGTGAAGGATGGAAGCTCCGGAGGAGATGGAGGGAAACTGAGAGAGGAGTCTGAGATGTTAAGCCGGTTCAGTGAGGTGAAGGATTTAAGGCAGGACCACAACTTCTCGGTCACTTCAGGAGATAGCTGGCACTGCTGTATCTCAAACCCAGTACTCTACAATCAAATGCAAACATACATATTAAGGATAATTTTAATGTGATGAGATATATTTTGGCATGAGTGAAATTGAAAATACAAGGCTAAAATGTACCATCTCAATTCATGATCTGATAACTGATTGGTTTCTTTCATAAAAACAAAGAATGCAACTCTTTTGCAATTTCCTTAGTTTACGGCAAAGGAAATCCTTTCTCTCGGATATTTCAAAGTGAAATGCATGCACCGGTATAACGAAAGTCTACTCACCTGGTCCACGTCTCTGTTGTTTAGAGAACCACCTCCACTCCTACAAATATTTATTTTTAAAAGAACGAGGGTAAAAACAAGATTCAACCAATGCTATGTAAATTATTTTACATTAATAAAGAACATATGTGAATTGTAGTTGTACACTCCTTCTACACGGAGGTAAAAAGTATAATAGTGAATACTAAAATACTAACTATAACTATATTGACAACTATATCATCTTATAAAAGTGATAATGATAGCAATGATATTTCATTTTGATATATATTTTTTTGTTCGTGTTGTCTTAAAAAGCGACATAAACACAAAAATCAGTACATTGATTATTAAAGTTCAAGATCTACATCTACGTACCGCGAATTCAAGAACGTAAGTTGTTTAGTCTTGGTAAACAGGTCGACCAAGGCTTCTTCATCTCTGCCCTTCACCCCGGAAACATGCAGCCGCTGTTGGTTTCTGGTTTGGTCTCCAAATAGAAGACTAAGCCCTCCAATTGACTCTCCTGAAGCAATCTTCCTGTCTGTGGTAAGTGCTGGCCAGGCGTGTAATCTGATATGAACAAAGAACTGTTCATCACTAGCTCTGGTCTGACCTATAGGCTGGGAGGCGGTGGTGATCTGAAAAGTATTGCCCGTCTCTTGCTCTGCAACATCGATAAAGACATCGATCTCTCTCACACCAGGTATCGATAAGAGCACATTTTCGTAGCAGAATGGAGTCATTCTCTCGCCTGATAGCTTTGTGAAGGATGGAAGCTCCGGAGGAGATGGAGGGAAACTGAGAGAGGAGTCTGAGATAATGAGCTTATTCAGTGAGGTGAAGGATCTGAGGCAGGACCATAGTCTACTCGTGACGTCGGTAGTTAAAGTAGACCCCTCAAACTTAACCGTTTCCACCTGGTGTTCGGATACAGAGAGAGAGAGAAAGAGAGGGTGAAGGATATATATATATATATAAAGAGAGAGAGAGTGAGTAAAAGAGAAATAATTTAGGGCAGATTGTACGAAGAAATAACATTGATAGTTACTCCCTTGTTTGTGTGTCAAAAATGAAATAAATCGAGACTTTGGCATGACCTTATCCGAGAATACTCGCTAAATAATTGAAGCTCCCTGCCTAACTTCTTTACATGAATAAGTAATAAATTTATTTATATTTAACAGTGGCTACATGATTTTAGTGACTGCGTCACGTCATTTTCCCTGATAAGGATAGGCCTGACCTATGACCTTTATTATTATTTTTATGTTTTTGTGTGTATTATTTATTGTGTCTTGAATGCTAAAGAATGCTAAAGAGTCATACGTCTTGATCATTATATCATGCAATCAGAAAAATCAGAACTGATTTTATTATTTACTATATAAATCTATGTATCTACCTATTATTTGCTAGTTTATCTAAACTACGCTACCTTTGATAAATCTTTAAAAACGTCACACTTGTGCATGCCCCCACCCCTATACATCGCCTTCACGTGCGCATCGCACGTCCGCCATTCATCCTCTTTCACGAGCCTCAAAAGACATAGCTTCGGACATGTTGCCCGCAAGGAGAGGGGACGGAGGGAGGGACATAGGTAGATACATAGATTTATATAGTAAATAATAAAATCAGTTCTGATTTTTCTGATTTACCACAATAAATCAATGTATCTTCCTATTATTTGCTAGACCAGCACAGAAATTAACCGGGAGGCATGTTCCCGAACAAGAAGGAGATTACTGGGGAACAAAGGCAGCCGAAACCGCCCGCTGGGACCCAGTTGCAAACAACACCACAACACCTCCCCAGAGGTGACGTCCCCGAAGATGAAAAGACGGACGGGAATTTGGAAACCGCCAAAGCGCGGCCTTCAAAATGACATCCAAACCCACTCCCTGGAACAACGCCCAGGAAGTACCACTACATCTGGAAATATCGGCACTGGCCCTGCCCTCTGCGAACAGGGCCTTAGTACCCGCCGCCTGAATAGCGTCCATTATCCATCTGGAGATGGATTCTCGAGACGCAGAAGAAAGGAGCTCCCGCGAAAAAAGGAACAACTGGACATCCTTTCGATGAACCTTAATCCTATCTAAGAACCACCCGAGTGCCCTGACGGGGCACCGGACCTTGTCCTGATCGACCGAGAATTCCGAAAGAGGACTGAGGAAACTTTCATCGGTCCGGAGGAAATTTGTTGGACCAACCGAACTCCCCACCTCTCCCACCTGATATGGCCGGGGGAGGTAGACAGCGCATGGAGCGTACTCCTCCGCTGTCCGGAAGCTATTAGTGAGGCCTATTAAAGACAAAGGCTCAAAAAGAGGCTTTGCTAAATCCAAAACCTTCGGAAAAATCCAAGCAGGAGCCAGCCTCGGAATAGCCGGCCACTGCAGAAAAGAAAGCAGTAACTTCAACAAGAAACGGGAGATAATCCCGAGCCGTCCCGAAACCAGACATGAGAGGCGGCAAAGGCCGAACGATAACCACGAAAAGCGGAAGGACTTTACCCTTGTCAAACAAGTAAATCAACATCCAGCTATGACACCTACCGAAGCCTACGGGTGAGACCCCGAGGTCTCCGCACCAAATGGAGCACGGCTCCAAAACGAGAGTTGTAAAGGGTCCTCGTGGAATCCCTACGACTCTAGACTATAAACCGCGAGGCTCTCTCAGAGAGTCCAGAAGCCATAGCGTACTCCCCGACACCGGCCTAGCGGCCAGAGGGAGTATGCACCGCAGGGCGATGACAGAAAATCCCCGATAGAGACTGGGACAACAGGCCCGGTCTCAGCGGGAGAGGGGACAGATGTCCACCGGGGAGGAGCCCGTTGCCCCCAAACATCAACGACGGACAGTCATGAGCTAGGGAACTGTGTCCTTTAAACAGAAAGGAACAAGCCGAAATCCGGGACAGTTCAGAACTCATGCGAGTTCTCCGGGTGTCACAGACATAGCTGTCATTTAGGGAAAAAAAACCAGAGGGGAAGGTTGAGTGCCGACCTAGCTACCCACTCCTCTCTTAGAGGTGTAGCAAAAGAAGCTGGAGAAGAGAGCTTAACCATCACCAACGAGCAAAAAGCCCGAGGAGAAATGCCAACCACCGAACTGAGCCTCCCCGAGGCCAAACTCGGTAAGACGATCCCCAAACCAAAACGGGTACCGGCTTACACCAGACCAGCGAAACTGGGCCGCAGACCAGCCGAATGAGGCCAGACTTGGAGACTTGACACTAGAAGGCCACAATAAACATCATAACAACCCAACCACAACGTCGTGCCTCTCGCCAAAGCGTCGAGTGACGAAGCTTGTTCTAGGGCCTTGCTAAACTGAAATGTTCAGCGAAATAGGCCAAGCATGGCCACCACGCCTCACCGCATCAGGGCCGCAAGAGCATGGTGCGAAAGGTTTACGTGTGGTCGACAACCTCCTGTCGTGTGGCCGACAACCTTCTGTTGAGTGGCGAACTCAACTGAAACCCCGCTACAGATGCTGAAGACAACCGCGAGTGCAGGAACTACAGGCCCAACTCCCACCTACCGGCCGACGGCCCATGGTGGAAGGCCAACAGCAGCATGCAACCCCTACCTACAAGTGTCTCGGATGCGGGAGTAACAACACCCGCGAAATCTGAACGAACCCCAGGCCAGGTGTGATCAGGGCCGGCTCATTTCCAGCAGAGGCACGGGAAGGGGCAGAAGCTGAGCCTCCGCCGAAACCCAAAATGCCTTTCGGGTCTTTTGGTGGCTGGTATCCCCAAACACCAAAATCACCAAGAAGCCACGAAGCCCAGCCTGAGCGGCTAGCGAACACACCGACTGACGTAACACTTAACTCAGCCTTTTCTACCTTGACCCAGTCGGCAGCTGGACGTCAGAACGCTTGCGCTTCTTACCCGCAGGTACGGGAGAAGAAGCGAGTATAGCGGCCATAGTAGACTTCGTAAACCCCGAAATAAACTCAGTGTGACCGGGACGCGTATTTTTTATTTACACGGCAGCAAGAGGAAAAGGTCGATTAATTCCAATGAAACCGCTCGCGGAGAGTCTAGTCTGTAGTGCCTGTACTGAATATGACTTGTGTTGTCGAAGTACTCCGTGTTGTTGGTACGTGGCCGAGGGCATGTATATTATGTTCACGCTCTCTGTGCCATGGTGTCGCATATAATATCTTACTGCCGTCACTGTTTATTGCATAAGGCATCTATTTTGTTTTCTTGTTTTCCTTTAGATGTCTTTCATCGTTTCCTTCTCTAGATATGTTAAGTACAATTCCCTTTATAATATACTGCACTGTGCACTGCTACGTACTCGTACTCCGATTCGGTCTAGTCTAGACTCTTCGCGAGCGGTTTCATTGGAATTAATCGAGAAATTCCCCTCGCTGCCGTGTAAATAAAAAATACGCGACCGGGACCAACCCGCTCCACTGCACCAGAGGCTCATCAATCAAGACCCGAGAGCCTCCGTTAGACCGAGATCTTTGCGTTTCACGACTGGATAAAACCGGGGCCACACCAACACAAAATAGGCGAATCGGTGCATCGCAACAAAGCCCTAAGACACAAAACTTGACCCAAAGGAGGAGCTAAGTACGATTACTTCTACATAACTGACCCACCCTAGGGCGGCGCCCGTTAAAACTAGAACGGAAGGAGATCACCGGAGAAGGGAAACCCTCCTTACACACAAGATGCCCGTCACCGGACTGGCAAACCCTCATGATCGGGATTCCCGCGGAAATAGATGGGAAGCCTGGGCCGCACCTGGTACAGTCAGAGTGAAGGCCCCCGGTAATGACGACTCAAAGAGAGTCTGTACGTCGGCTGCCAAACCACAAGGGCTTGGGAGCCGCGCTAACTAGTGACTGAGAGTCACTCATCTGACCCTAAAACTCAACGACGTGGAAAACCTGGCCCCGAGGGGGCGGGCGCAACCACAAACATTAAAGGTAATACAAAGTTTTGGTATGGGGTCATGAATTTGGTTCAAATGAATATATTGGAAGCATATGCGATCCTTCAATATTCAGTGATCGTTGTCGCGGTTGAAATCGAGTCTAAAGTTATGAAATTGTAAATGATAAACTCTTTATGTTGTATAGCTCCCTCTCAAGGTCAAGATATTAATTAAGCTATAAAACAATGTTTTTGATTAAAATCAACCGATTACTATTGCCGTTTTGAAATTATATATCACAACTACATAATCTCAAATGTTCATGGTCGCAGCTACCATTGTACGGCCGTAGGCGGCTAGGGGTTATTTGAAATTTATCAAAATTTACCGGGAACACCGGTAAATTTTTATATTCAGTTTTTCTCGAAAACAGTAGTGTTTTAGGGGCTAAATTTTCTAGTGCTTATAATACATCTACAGGGGCATCCAAATATATCAAAGTTGTAAAGAATCACTATCCACCCAATTTTCAAAATTTCCAAATACTTTGTATTACCTTTTATCTCCTCGCCGGGCGGCGACTGAGATAGGAAGGGCAGCTCCGGGAACCAAACCAGTACGAGAACAGGATCATGAGAATCAGGAACATGTAACAAAAAAGTATGGGTACCAGAAGGGGCTATTCAAAATATCGGACACTATCCAGGCAACTGGTACCAGAACAAGCCACCAAGGTAAAACCGGACCTAGGGCCTGGGCGCCCGTGTCCAAAGAAATGACAGAGCCTACCATGAAAAAGGAAGGCCTGTAGCCCTGTACCACCAGAGGTCGGCCGGGAGGGCTGGGTTACTACCCCGCCAACTCCAAATAATCGAGAGTTCAGCCTGATCGATAGCAACGGAGAAGGGTAGGCGTCTAAACAAGGCCGAACCCCCTCCTCCCAGCCGTAGCCTACTGTGTGCCCAAGGCAGATATCGACTCAGAAGTGACATGACCGAGACATGGCCGGGACATGGCTATACTCAATGCCTACCCGCGGACGGAAGCAAAAGAGCTAGCAAGAGCGTATATTTGCGTAATTTACCGAACCGGTAAACTGATACAGATATATCGGGCGGCACTGCTGAGCAGGCGACAGATACAAATATATTTAGCTCGTCTCAAAAGCACCCGACTGTGACGGGAGCGTAAGAGCTAGCAAGAGTGTACTACTATTGAGTGATCAGGGCGGCACAGGGTGCTGCGGAATCACTCGAGTAAACACTCGAGACTGACGGACAGTACCCTAGTGGGCAGGTCGGAAAGTCTCTTACGACTTCCACCCGATGGGAGGAAGCCGGCCCCTGTGGATTCAAGCTAGTCTCGAGGACTACGGAATCGCTCAAGTTGTTGCACGTGTACTCCTGAGTTATCAAGGCAGCACGGGGTACGGCGGATTCACTCAAGTAGTCACTCGAGACTGACAGACAGTACCCTGGACGGGAGGGTCAGACAGTCTCTTACGACTCCCAACCCGACTGAAGGGAGGGAGCCCACACCTGAGGATCAAAGGCTGCACAGAGTGCTGCAGAATCTCTCAAAAAGCCCACATTACTGCCTAGCCAGTGATCGAGGCCCGAGAGTCAGAGGTCGCATAAACGACGACACTCTGACAAAAGTCAAACTGAGACACTCAGGGCTTAAATCGGATCCGAATCGGCAAACCGAACCGAATCGACAAACCGGATCCGAACCGGTATATCAGATACCAGATAGCCGCCGGATATGGATATATCGGGCGGCACTGCCGACCAGGCGGTCGGATATATTTTGCTTGTCTCATAAGTACCCGACTGTGACGGGAGCGTGAGAGCAAGCAAGAGTGTCCTACTATTGAGTGATCAAAGCGGCACGGGGTGCTGCGGATTCACTCGAGTAAACACTTGAGACTGATGGACAGTACCCTAACGGGCCGGTCGGAAAGTCTCTTACGACTTCCACCAGACGGGAGGAAGCCGGCCCCTGAGGATTCGAGCTAGTCTCTAGGACTGCGGATTCGCTCAAGTTGTTGCACGTGTCACTAGCGGGAGCAAAGCCAGTGATCGGGTTCCGAGTGTCAGTGGCCGCAATGGCGACACCATCCCCAGAGCATGACCGTCAGAGGCCGGCAGACCAATGACGCCCTTCTCTATCGTGCGTTAGGGGCTAACGATCGGTAGACCGATCGCCCCCTTGCTGGGACCCCGGGTCCCAACTATGGATGTCTTACCGAGCCCGACAGAGTCGAGTCGGTAATTATAAACGAGCCTGTCCGAGAGACGCTAGTAGCGCTCCCTAACTTACCTGCCGCCACACCGAATAAACGAGTGGTCGGCTTGTCAAACACCCCTCCCGTAGCTGCACCAGCTGGAGGAAAAACAGGAGTACCAGGCTCCGACGCATCCATCACGAGCCTAAATACACAAAAAGTAAACAAAGATAAACGCCAGACAAAAGGAGCGAGCGAGATTAACAAACTCCACGCTCACTAAATTGTCCAGCCAACAGTTTCAAATAAAAAGCAAATAAACAAAGAGAAACACCAGACAAACGAAGCGAGCGAGATTCTTAAACTCCCCTCTCACCAAATTATCCAGCCAACAGTTCTCTGGTTCTGGTTCTGGATTTTACTCCGACAAGGCGGGATCCCGCATCGCGTTAGAGGGCTGACCTGGAGGTTGACCTGGTGGAATTATTTCCGTTTGGTGTTGTTTGTGAAAATATCACAGAGCCTTCTCTTAAAAATATCTATGTTAGGGGCGTCTAGGATGTAATAAGGCAGGTCGTTCCAATATTTAACAGGATGGACATTCAACGTTATTCTTTCTTTGATCCAATCATAGTCGCCGCCTTCTGATTGTGTGCTTCTTAATGAGAACATTCAGCTGTTTTAACAATAACGAATGCGTAAGCATTTTTGGGCATTGACAGAGGAGCAGTTTCCCTCTCTTGGGTTTTGTTTGGATGGTGTACGTGCTCTGAAAGAGTATGTCTTCAATAAAAAACATCCCCAATGTGGAGCAGCAAAGTTGAAAAGCAGACGATTTTGGTGATATGAAATGCATTATTACTGATTTGCACACTTCCGCACACACCCATGACCTTATAAAACAGTTAGAAGGCCATGATCTTTATAAGCCCTGTGCTTTGTTACTCTGGAATATTATGAGGAAATAGGGGGAAACGGGATTTTAAATCACAACCCCAAAATCCAAAAATAAACTCTATCTGGTGATATCAACATGTTTTTGAAAATAAAATACATGTACAGTATACGGAACAACAATATCCTATTATAAGCCAGAACTGCAAATTGATTTTCCATGATTTAGACGAGTAATTATCTTCTGCGCATGTAGATTAACTTGTGTAAAATCACTATCTTGATTCTGTCCTGGCTTTTTGGCGGCGACCATGATGAGATCAAAGTGAAGAAACATTTACGGAATGTTATTGAGACGACATTGACGTAGACAATCACAATTAATTCGTTAAGAAAACGATGAATTTCCATCCGTAATAGGTCCATGATCATATTGAGTCGGGCAATCTGTCGTCTGGTCTCGAGGTCAGTCCACTGAAGTGAGGCTATCATGGCTGTCACGCTGGATTTTCTTGAGTAGTCGGTGAGACACATTCTTGTAGCAGCTCTTTGGACCATGTCAAGCTGATGTTTTTCTTTTTGTGTGCTAGGGTACCATGCAGTCGTGCCGTACTCTAGTTTGGGTTGTACAAGTGATAGGTAAAGTCGTGATTTGACGTCAACAGAACATGCTTGGGAGTTGCGTCAGACGACTCCCAGAACCTTCTTAGAGCTGTTGGTGATGTTGTTAATATGAGAGTTCCATTTTAGTTTGCTGCTGAAGGTGATGTCCAAGTAGGGGTGGCTAGAAGTCACCTGCAGAGTGTTGTTACATAATTTAAAGGGGGTAATGTTTGGAGATTTCTTTGATGTGAAATGCATGATAAAGCATTTGTCCGTACTAAAATCCATCTGCCAGTCGGAGCCCCATTTGGACAGGGCGTCGAGATCCTTTTGAAGAGTTTTGGGGTCGATTTCCGAATTTATTTCCCGGTAGATTAATACATCGTCAGCGAATAAACGTATCTTAATACCTTTGGAGATACAGTCAGGCATGTTGTTAATGTAAATTAAGAAGCACAGTGGGCCGTTGACGGTACCCTGGGGGACACTTGATGTAATTTATGCAGCTGAAGACAGTTTCCCATGAAGTGTTACCCGTTGTTTTCTTTGTGTTAGAGAGGTTTTTATCCAGCCAAGTTCTTTTCCTCTTATCCCGTAGTGGTGGAGCTTCTTGAGCAGTCGTGTATGCGGAACGCGGTCAAACGCTTTTGAGAAGTCCGATAGAACAGCATCGACTTGCTTATTTATATCAAAATATTTTGCGATGTCGCTCATTGTAGATACTAGTTGAGTATCACACCCCCTCCTTTTACGAAAACCGTGTTGAGACTCCACAAGAATATCAAGTCGGTCTAAATGTGACATGATTTTGCTAGTAAGGATATGTTCTAAGATCTTACAGCAAATGGAGGTTAGTGCGATCGGTCTATAGTTGCCGGGTGAGTTTTTGTTGCCTTTTTTGAAGATAGGTGTGATGTGGGACATGAGCCAGTCAGACGGAAGATCACCTGAGTTAAGGCTTTGGTTAAAGATTGCTGATAAAGTGGGAGCCAGCTCTTTTGCACACTCTTTGAGGAATCTAGCTGGCAATTGATCAGGCCCTGATGCTTTATTAGGTTTTCAGTCGGACAGAAGCTTTGTCACAACTTCTGGTGTGATTGTGATGGAAGGCATTTCCGGATGGGGGTCTCCAGACATATCAGGGATATTTTCAAGGTCCTCTTGTGTATAGACTGATTTGAAGTAGCTATTCAAAATTTCTGCTTTTTCTTGGCTGTCGTCAGTTGTATTCCCGTCGTTGGTAGACAATGGAGGAACACCTCCGTTGTCAATAACAATTTTCCAAAATTGTTTAGTGTTTTGGTGCAAGTTTCCAGACATAGTTTTTTTTTTTAATGTAGTCGCCTTGAGCATGTCGAAGCTCTTTTTTGTAGTTAGTTCTGTGGGCTTTGAAGGCTAGTTCATCGCTTTCAAGTTGGGTCCTTTTTTGTTTCTTATACAGTTTCTGAAGTTTGCGTTTCATTCGTCTAATCCTGCCATTAAACCAGGGTAAGTTGTGTCTGCTTGAAGTCATCTTTGTGGGGATATGCTTGTTCATCCAAGTCGTAATGTGCTCAGTGAGGTTGATCCAATTTTCCTGAACAGATTGTTGGTTTAATTTATCAATCGTGGTTTTTCCAGAGGAAACTAAGCGTTCACGCACAGGTATGATATCTCCTTTTGTGTACTGGAAGATCTTTCGCTTCGGTGGGAGCTTTCTACATGGTTTTACATCACATAATATTTCAACTACTTCATGATCACCCAACTTTGGTAGAGTTTTTTGTAGTTAGTTCTGTGGGCTTTGAAGGCTAGTTCATCGCTTTCAAGTTGGGTCCTTTTTTGTTTCTTATACAGTTTCTGAAGTTTGCGTCTCATTCGTCTAATCCTGCCATTAAACCAGGGTAAGTTGTGTCTGCTTGAAGTCATCTTTGTGGGGATGTGCTTGTTCATCAAAGTCGTAATGTGCTCAGTGAGGTTGATCCAATTTTCGTGAACAGATTGTTGGTTTAATAATAAATAATAATACATATGATTTATAAGGCGCCAAATCCACTTGACAGTCAAATGCTCAAGGCGCAGCTTGTGCAAAAGATGAAATACATACACGATACATTTATACAAAGTGCGATAGGAAAGGTACATATATGAAAGGTTATGGTAATCAATTATAAGCTAAATTAAACAGATATTTCTTAAGATTGTTTAATTTATCAATCGCGGTTTTTCCAGAGGAAACTAAGCGTTCACGCACAGGTAAGACATCTCCTTTTGTGTACTGGAAGATCTTTCGCTTCGTTGGGAGCTTTCTACATGGTTTTACATCACATAATATTTCAACTACTTCATGATCACCCAACTTTGGTAGAGTTCTCACATGAGTCACAAGAGTGGGGTTGGTAGTAAAGGTCTTGTCGCGACGTGTGGGGATTTTGAACGTCTGAGTAAGGTGAAATTTGGTGCTGATGTCCAAAAGAAGATGACACTGGGTAGAAATGTTGCTATCAGGTTTGACTGTGATGTTTTTCCAGTCAATATCTCTCATGTTAAAATCACTTCCTAACCAAACAGAACAGTTACTGCCGTAGTTGGAGTGAAGTTTGGAGATTGACCTGTCAAGCTCATCAAGTGATTATGTGAAGGAGTTCGGATTATAGTATGCACCGACGTATCTAACCGCGTTTTTTTTCTAGATCAAGTTTGATTCATAATAATTCGGCGTTAACTGAGATTTCGTCTAAGATCTGGGCAGTCATGTTTTTAACTGCAATCATAACTCCGCCATAACCATCGGCGCGATCTTTACGGAAGATTTGGCAGTGATCAGGAAAAATTTCACAGTTCTTTATATCTGCATTTAGCCACGTCTCAGTACATGTCAAAATATCGGGTTGTTCAGCTTCCAGTAGAACTTGAAATTCTTCAACTTTGCTTTTAATGCTTTGGAAGTTGATGTTAAATGTCTTCAGGCCAGGTCTTTTTGGTTTGAGTTATGCTGTTTACTGGAACCTTGAACTGGTTGAGCATCAGAGTTAGTATCATTTCGCATATCATTAGTAGTTGCGTTGTGAGCCTTATTTTGAGCAGTTTAATTTTGGTCACGTTGTTGTTAGGGCCTGGTGTCGCTGTCACATGTCAGTGGTCTACTCTGTTTTGGTTTCATTTTAGAAGAAACTGTTTTAAGTGATTCGCTGTCATTAACTACAGTATTATCCGAGATATTGAGAGATGGGTCGTCTATGTTAGAGTTCACAGTGACGCAGACAGGGCATAGCCATGCAAAGTCACCAATTTCAGTGAGTTTAGTATACTTGTAGTAGTTTATGATATAGACTACAAGCACGAAGCAGACTGCATTAGCAGACTACGAGTGTAGCAGAGCATAGCAGTCTACAATAGCCACCCTCACCACTAGAGGGCGCTATTCCTATTGGAAGCTTCCCTGGAATAGAGCCAACCTTAACTCTCTCTCTCATGCAACCGACACCTCAACCGAACAGACGTACCTTTACTGGAAGTTAAGGATGTCAAGCCTGATTGCCTGATACATTTCCAGTGAGTATTTCATGTCTGGTTATGGTGTCTATAAAGTAGCTCCCAAGTCTACTTCATTGGCGTCACGGACTTTTAGGACCTCGAAATGCACCGTTTTGGGGTAACTTGTTGTGTTGTTTTGTCAATTTATTTTGTCAAAACGGGGCGTGGACCTAAATTTGCCGAGTTGCGCTTTGGAGCTGTGCGGGGTAATGCTCGCTAGTTTCCTAGTGGAAACAAATTTTCCGGTTGGGGGTGGTGGGCGTTGCCTGCCCGTAGTTCCGGCCGACCATTTGTTTTAAAATGGTGAATTTTAAACTTTCTGTGCCTTTACGGGAGCGAGCGCCGTGAAGGGCTGACAGGTTCGGTGGGGGCTGGGTAGGCCCATGGCCGGATGGCTGCAGTGAAATACGGTGTTTTATATCCCGGGAGTGGATGTGTTATGTTATTTGTGGCTAGTTTTAATGCTGGTGTGGTGAATGTCCTGTTTTATGTATTTTTAATGTTGGGTGTGATGGAATGATGGTATATCATTATCAACCTGTTGGCTTAAACAGGATGAGATGGTCAGCCATGTTGAATGTTTATGGAAGCATTCTTATTGAATGGCGTGAATGTGATCTGTAGAACAATAGATGATGGAATGTGGGAAACATTCCAGGAATAACCGAGGGGGGATGGTTGTATCCCCAGGCTGGGTTATGTTTTTCCATTCGTATCCCCCCGAGCGTGAATCTTGAGGAGAATGGAATTCAAGATTCGCACACGTTCACTGGAGGGGATAGACCTATCAGGGCGGCGGAGTACGTCCCCATTCGCTCACGTGTTGTGAAGTTTCAATTTCTAAACACGTGCGAGAGTTCGGGATTTCTCGGAAACAGCTGGGTGAGAAGTTACGATCTATTTTTTGCCTCGACTGTCACAAACAGTCAACAACGACAAAAAAACCTTTGCTCCTGCAAAATCGTAAACTTCTTCTTCAACTTCAAGTATTTACACTGCTTTAGGAGTTTCGAGAGGTGGGATTCTCGTGGATTGTAAGGTAGGAAATCCTTTGCTTTTGACTTCTAATCGTTGTTTTTCTCCTTTAGACCGATTTTGTCGGGTTTTTCCTTCACTTATTTTTTTATACGTGGACTGGCTGTATACGTGTGTGAGTGCTCGTGTTACCAGCAGTTCCGTGTAGGCCCACCTACCCGCTTGGCGGTCGGGGGCTGTGTAGTCAATTATTAAATCAAAATTAAAAATAAAGAGGGAATAGGAGACAAATAAAAACTAGTCTTGTGATTATTTGTTGATCATAAGCTGTTTGGATTCGTTTAATTTGTTTTCAGAGGCGTAAAGCTTATTGAGAATAAATTTAGATTTAGTGGATATCGTGGGGGTTCTGCTCCCAGGAGTTCTGCTCTTGTAAAGGGGATTCTAGTCTCCTTCGCAGGCTTGGTTAAGTTAATTCTATTAAATATAATATAAAATAACTTAATCAAATTGTAGTGTGTAAACAATTTCCAATAATTAAATAGTTCTTAGCAATCCTTAGGTTAGTTTAGGGCAAATATTTCAGATTTGTTGGTCTGTTCGTTTAGTTGGTGGAGGGAGTTGTATTTATAATTCCCTTCGCAAATTGAATAGAACCTAGACTCTAGACCTCTACTAAGTAACTACTAGGTTAGGTTACTTGTATTTTATTACATAACTTGCTTTGGTTGGAATCTGTATTAATTGTGATGTTGTTCTGGTGAATCTATAACTGGAATTGCTTTTGATTGTTTGTTTATCTTGGTTGACTGTTCGGTTTTAACTCCGTTGTAGGGGTGTTTTCCGGGAAACAGGAGATACCAGATAAATAGATAGCACTTTTGTGACCGTGGGTGAGGACTTGGCTCTGGGAGTTTTATCCCAGGGTAGTCGTGAGTCTTGGCGGTGCGGAGGTGGAGCAGTTGTAGTGTTGGAGTATTAGGACATCTATCGCATTATACAGATACAATTATAGTATTTCTTATTTATTTAGGGACAGTTTTCGAATATAAGAATAATTATAGACTTAGAGTTTAATACTAGTATTAGGGATTAAATTCAGTAGGATATTGGGTTTATTACAGTCAGTGCCGGGGTGGGTATATGTATATCCTACCCTGTCTCTGGTGTGTTGGTTAGGGCGCAAGGAGGGGTGTAGCTCCTTTTTATTTCATCGAACCTCTCAAGCGGGGAGCAATAGCTCATTCTTGAGTTAAGTAGGCTCCCTGTCGATATTTTATATCGGTTCGGTGAATTGATCTAGGGGTCTTAAGTTTTTTGTGTGTGTGATTGTGATTGCAATTGTGCTAATTATATCCTAGTATATTGTTCTGTTCAATAACTTCAATTATTTACCTGTGGTTGTAGGGTGTTTATAATTGCTGAATAGATCAATTAATATTCTGGGATTTATTTTATTGTTGTAGGTTTTGTCCTATTGTTGAAGGATTTAACCTAGCACTGTGGGGATATGGAGAAGGTCCCTATTAATAGTTGTACGTTTGAGGAGTTGCTGGCCATGCCCGGGGTAAGCCCTGTTCTAGCGGGGCGTATTTTAGAACTCCAGGAAAAGCATGGGGGGATTACTCCTGAGCTGTTGGAGTCCTCTCCTATGTTTGCGGATGTAGGCAATCTGCAAGGCTGGTTTGACTTCCGATCGCGTTTGGGTTATGGGGGAGAGTCTCCCAGAATGCCATCTAGGGCAATATTCCAAACGGGCGATTTTTGGAGTAGCACGCTCCGGGGGAGAGGATCCGGAGAATCCGGAGGAAGAAGTCTTGGGGCACAAGTTTATCCCCATGACAGTTATCCTCCCCCGTTGAGAGAGTCGGGCGGGTTTTCCCGCGCGAATTCGTGGAGATATGAAGGTGGGGAAGATACTTCCCTACCAGGGCCGGCCCGGACTTTTCCAACCCTGCCCCCGGAAATGGGCGATGCATTCCCCCCACCGTCTTTGTCTAGAGGGGAGGGAGATTGGGGACGCAACCGAGGGAGGGCTTCTTATCAGCCACTCCCCAAATCGATCGGATTCGACGGGCGTGGGAATTGGCGCGCGTTCTTCCGAAAATTCTCCGCATTTGCGGATGCCTGCGAGTGGGATTATCCACAACGCCTAAACCAGTTGTGCTGGTGTCTGGACGGTCAGGCAAGCGAGTTTTTCGATAGGATTCAGGAGCGGGACCCCGATGTGGGTTATTTCGGGGTAGTACGCCAGCTGGAGGGCCGGTTTGGATACCGGGAGCCTCCGGAGGCAACCCTGCTTGAATTTAACGCTGCTAAGCAGGGTCTCACGGAATCCTTGCCTGAATGGGCAGACAAATTGCACCGGCTTGCATCCCGGGCATTTCCCGGGGTCCCAGATACTTACGTGCAGCGGCAACTGGTATTGCGTTTATGTCAGGGCTGCATCGACAGCGATGCTGGGTGTCATGCCCTTAATCAGCGCCTCTCTAACGTTGGAGAAGCAGTGGAGGCAATCCGCTGGTTTCAGCACGCGCATAAGGTCATGTACCGCTGTACCCGGCAGGCCAAAATGATGGCGACCGAATCGGGCGAGACCAGAGGGCCCGAGGTGCGAAGGGTGGATATTGCCTTGCGACTGGCGCGGGGCACTCCTGCCACCCCTTCCCCTTCCAGACTTGAGACCCGGATGTCAGAGTTGGAGGTACGATCGAATAACCGAATATCCGGTTTAGCGAAGAGCTTTGATAACCGGATGTCTGGTTTGGTGAAAAGATTGGATAGTCAGATATCTGGTTTGTCTACCAGTTTGGATATCCGGATATCCGGCTTGGAGAAAAACCTGGAGAACCTTGCTAAGGCTCTAGGTGGAGCGCGAGGGATTTCACCGTCCCTGCCGGGGGTCTGACGAAGGTCAGACGAGAAGTACCTGGCTGACAAGTTAGGGATGGATGAGGTCCTCCCTGCTATTTCAGGGAAAGGCTAATGCCGACAAGTTTCTCAATATTAATTCTGTAGTTGCTTTTTCCTGTTCTGTAATTCCCTCTAACCGTGTAAACTTCTTCTTGGTACTGGATTACCTTATGGGTGAGTTCATCTTCGAGCTGATAAGTAATTTATCGTTCCTGGTACCATCTGTTATACATGGTGGTATGGATTTTTCCATGATTTCCAGGATAGTTGGGAATCCTGTGATATTTATGTGATCCAGTAAGAGGATTAAGACAAAAATATCTTCTTATGGCTACCATGTCCACTTCTAAGTTATCTACATGAAAGCACATAAACATTCCCTTAGTCCATGCATACTGGAGATATGATCTTCATGTACTTCAGAATGTATGGATGTATATTAGTTTAATCCTAGTTTTGTGGAATTAGTACAATTTGTCAAAATACTTATGTGGATCTCTCCGTTGGAGTGAAAGCTGTCCTACATGCTAATCATGTCGGTCATATTCATTAATCATCTTGACAAAGGGGTGAGTGAGTTTATTTGGAGTATGCGTTTTACTTTGTTTCACTCTACATCCTTTTGGCAGGCATTTTTGTAATTAGGGTAGTTTTCTGTGGAGAGTTTCTCATTCAGCTTTCTTGTAGTAGTCTTTTTCTTGGGATAGCAAAGTAAGGACTTTGCCATAGACATGTCAAAGTTGGCTGTAAGTTAGCCTCCTGCTCCATGTCCTTATCCCTGTATAGCACTGCTGCTTGTTGTAGAAATCTAGCACGGTCCATATTTATGCCTGTGTTCATGGTTTCCTCGTTCTTCAAGTGACTTAAAGGGATCCGGTAACTTTGTCTCAGATTCTGAAACAAAATTCTGGATTTAGCTCATGATGCAATGATAATTATAAACCTTTAGGTCAGTCAGGAACCCCTTGACTTTTACAAGCCGATCGCTTGTCTGATTATCAAGATATTTATGATTGGAATTACAATTTTTGAAAACCGTTCGCCTGACGGTTTTCATAACACTACAGTCTATTGGGGAAAAAGAGTATGGTAAAACCGGTCACTCAAAGATTTTTTACTTTTTTGAGGCGTTTCTTGATCGTTTTGAAGCGCAATTTTTTTAGGGCTTCAATATTACACCATACCACAGACACTGATATTGCGTAGGGCCGTGTATCTCAGATTTAACATTGTTAAACGATCCCTTTAAGGGGGATGACGATAAGTATCCCTGCAATGTTTTGAGTGGGGTGTCAATGTGATAGACCCCTGCAAGTATTTGAGAGGGGTGTCGATGTGACTGACCCCTGTACTGTTTTAAGTGGGGTGTTGATGTATACTCCACATTTTCTAGCTATCAAGGTATTCCTTGACCAGCTCCCTTTGGGAAGTAGGGGTAAGCGACCTCTCTTTCTGCTTCCAGGGTATTCCTTGAACAATTCCCTCTGGGATGTCGGGGTTAGTGACCCCGGTTTGTGATTATTGGGATATTTTGATGATTTGTTTAAATTTAGCAAACTGGGTATGGTTTCATCGAGGCCATTTGATTTAAACTACATCGGTTTAAATTAATTGCGCATTGCTGGTACTTGATTCGCCCTTTGATTTCGTTTGCTTCTGATTTTCCTTTTTTAGAAACAAAAACTATACTGTTTGGATCACCCTTGTTTGTTTTTTTCAGTACAAAGAAAGGGGATCGGCATGATGTTTTCTTATTATATTGTGTTTATAATGAAATTGCCCTTTGAGGGCGTGATGTTTTTTATTATGGGATGTATAATGGGGTTGCCCTTTGTAATTGGCAAAGGGAGCAGGGTTTTGTTCAAGGAAAGGAAGGGGAAAAAAGATTTATTTTTTTTTCCTCCGGGGACGACATCGTTTTGTATAAATTTTGTATGTTGTGACATGACCTGGCTGTTACAAAAGCCGGTCTTAGCGGGTTTGAGACACTGAATGTGGTACCCGAGTTTTTTTTGAGGGTTTAGGTTCTCCCTGGGATGAGTTCTTTAAAACGGGGGGGAATGTAGTAGTTTATGATATAGACTACAAGCACGAAGCAGACTGCATTAGCAGACTACGAGTAGCAGAGCATAGCAGTCTACAATAGCCACCCTCACCACTAGAGGGCGCTATTCCTATTGGAAGCTTCCCTGGAATAGAGCCAACCTTAACTCTCTCTCTCATGCAACCGACACCTCAACCGAACAGACGTACCTTTACTGGAAGTTAAGGATGTCAAGCCTGATTGCCTGATACATTTCCAGTGAGTATTTCATGTCTGGTTATGGTGTCTATAAAGTAGCTCCCAAGTCTACTTCATACTCTTTGTCACCGATGTCACTACAATTGGTGTGGGTCCACCTACCACAGCCGTCGCAGCTTAGCGCACGTTGGTTGTCACGAACCTCTTCATCGCAAAGGGTGCAGGGAAATTTTATTTTATTAGCAGGATTTCTAGATCTAGACTTTCTAGTCGAATGCCCTGGGTGGGGGTGCACGCGTCACCACAAAGTCCCAAAAGTGAAAGTAAATTGGCAGCAGTAGTTGAGTTTTTTCCAGGTTGAAAATTGATCAACATGGAGGAATATATGCATTTATTGGCAAGCTGTTGTTTTCTGAGCTTGCATGAAGAATACAGCAATATAACATTGTCAAATTGTTTACTGAATGAATTCACAACATTACTGACGACATTGTTAGCGTTGTCAGGAAAGATTGAATTTGATCCAGAAAATAAATGGTTGGATTATACATTACTATGACGCAGAATCAATTCCTTGTTGTCATCAAATTGATGATATTCCTGTTCAATCCACATAGAGAGCGAGAAGACGGCTAAGGCAGTTAGCGTACGTAGAGAACGCATGTTTGAAAAAAAAATGGCGGCCAGGCCAGGCGGCCATTTTTTAAATTTTATTTTAAAAAGGTTAAAAAATACATCGAAAAGTACGAAAATAACAACACAATTTGCTGACGGGCTGGCGAGCTTCTAGCGAAGCCGATGCGGGTTGGTGCAAGACCTCTGCCGTAAGTATAGCGTTGAAGAAAGATGGGCTCTCCGTCTCGTCGCTTGCCGGTGTGATGCACTGTGTCCAGTCAACTACGTAGAATATACATGTACACGGGTGCGAAAGTTTTAGCTAAAAATATCCATTGTTAAAAATCACAAATTGTCGTAAAAACATCAAACATCGAAGAAACACTTTTGAAGATTCATATATATCGAGTATGGGTGCGGATGGTGAAAAATAACTGAAGATTCAGGTGATTAAAACAGCGAAGGCTCCGCTCACGTCTACACCAGTCGGAGGGTCAAAGCATGACGCAAAATAAATCCAACAATCACGAACACAACAAAAGGCCGCACCGCTGAAGCAGTGAACCACAAAGCGAAACGAACTAAGTTGGAACAAAGGCGATAAATAAATTACCCGCCAACCCAACCAACGGCCGTATAACGCCAAGACCCAACGCCCTAACCAGCGGCGCAACGAAGCCTGTATTTACGATCGTGAAAAAGGAAATATACGGAGCAGAAATGAAACTCAAATTGCCGCAAAAATAAAAATGTGACTAGGGAACCCGTACCACCAAATTAATAGTAATTAAAATGAGACGGAATTCAATACGTAAATAGAGCTTAGCCCAACGAAAATAGGACAAAATCTTTTATTTTAATGTGACTCAGCTGTATACGATGTCTCTACCGATAGGCGAGAATAGAAAGAGGATGAATGGCGGACGTGCGATGCGCACGTGAAGGCGATGTATGGGGTGGGGGCATGCACGAGTGTGACGTTTTTAAAGATTTCTCGAAGGTAGCGTAATTTAGATAAACTAGCAAATAATAGGTAGATACATTGATTTATTGTGTCAAATATTACTTTTCAAGATGTTGTCATTGATTATAAGTAGTTCAATAATAACAACAAACTCAACAAAATTCAACTCTTTGACATACAGTTATGGGAGAGAAATGAAAATATCCTTTATGAAATCATTATTGTAAACATATTTTGTGAAATGAAAATGTGCATACCTGACGTTTAAGTTGCTTTGGAAGATTTTGCATCCCAACGACGGTGTAGACAGTCGGTGACTTTAGAACTATACTCTCTGCATTCACACATCTTTGAACCAATGAAGACACATTTTGTTGAGTACCCTTGGTCTCTGATGAGCAGTCAAGAAGAATGCGATATCGCTCACTCTCATCCAAAAAGCGGTTGGAAAGGAGCGCCTCCATTATTCGTATACACAGGCTATTATCTGTCCCAGCAGCAAATCGGAGGAGATTCTCATAGTCACCGATGTTTGCTTCGATGTTGTGCAGCAGCCTGTCCAACTTAGAAATCTTGAGTCGTAACTTATATTTCTCCGTTTTAGCAGCAAGGTACTTTCCAGCAGAGTGTTCCGTAACGAGTTTGTGATAAAACTCAATGATCGTGGAAGTGTTATTGTGGGATCGTGGGAGCATTGTCGTTGAAATCGTCGTATTGGTTACTATCCCAAGCTCACATGCCCTATCAAGGATAGCAGGAACTTTTCGGAAATCATGGGGAGTGAAGACTAGTTTTTTAGAGTCGTCGATTAGACCAGCTAGAGCAACCTTACCCAGTTTACGAATGATTTCAGTAAGTTCTTCCTCTGTTATTTCGTCTTTTGATTTTGATCGGGCATTGGCATGGTGCATCAGGAAATTATTCACGCTGTCTAATAATTCTGTTTGAGTTGCAGTTTCAGTGTTTAAAAACCCCTCGCTCCATAAGTGACAGACCATGAGACAAAATAAAGGCGTTTTAACAAGTTCATTAATCAGTGGTTGTTCATCAAGGTAAACCTTCAGAACAATCCCACTATCAGGACTCAAAGTCGAAGCAAAGAACTTATCGATGTACTCTCGTGAGCTCTCTTGCGAGAATCCTTCGATCCACATCTTTGTGTATACTCTTGGAAGTTCCGCTTGATTGAAGAAGTTCTCTAGGTGAGGGCGTGTTGTTACAAGGACTCTACACTCTGGAAATTCCTCCCAGCGGATGACACTGACAATGTTGCTCCCTAAGCTTCGGTTTGAAGAAGAAATACCAGCATACTCATCTAGCCCGTCTAGTATGATGTGGCATATTCCCTGATTCTCTCTAATAAAATTCTCCAGACCCTCTGGTGTGAGATCATCAACATCGCTCAAAAGCTGGGATTTAATTGCTTCTCCGATCGATGTAAGCTGACTTGTGTTTCGGAATTTCACAACAAACAGAAGTGGCAGGTGTTCTAATGCTGACCCTTTTTCTCTGTGAACCCAGTCGTAAGCCATCTTAGCAACAGCCGTGGTCTTCCCTCGTCCAGCTGGGGCCGAAATGAGGATTCGAGCTGGCAGTTCTCCGTTTACTTTCGTTGAAAAAATGTCAGCAACAGAACCATGGAGTATTTCCTTCTTTCTCGTGTCTTTTCCACGACTGTCCTTCTGAACCATTGTGACAACCGTGTGCATATCCTTGAACTCAGCATATTCACTGTGATCCCATGGCTTCATTTGGATTTTGCACAATTGATGTCGGTACTTTTTCTCCAACTTTTCGCGACATCGCTGCACAGTCAATGATGCCGAGATCTTCTTACTGTAGAAACCTGAAATGATACAAGCACATAATTTGTAACATTAAATGTCTAATTATACTCCAATTTTTTTATATTCTAGTTGAAATACATGAATTCCGACCAGTTGCCTCTTTCCATGAAGTAAAGACCTAGAAACGCACCTAACGATGCTCTTATCTTTGATTAGACTGTGAGATCAGCCAGGAAAAACTTTCTCTCCAAATCGATATTGAAAATCTTTGGTATATTTTCGCATTTTTATTAAAGAACTTTTTCAAACGAAAATTGAGGGACAGAGAGGCACGGGGTGAAGGAAAATGAAGAAAAAAATTATCCTGTCAAATTTGATGCCAGTGCCTCGATCGTCAGTTCCCGGAACTTTCGCTACGCCAGGGATAAATGAGACGTTGCCTTAAAGATAAAGTTGAGTTCTGGTCATGTGATTGCATTGTGAAAGAAACGGTGTGGAATCTATCAGAAAAGGTTGATCATCTAGTATATAAGTATTCGTGTGTATTGCAAGGTTCTGGAATCATCAAAATGATGAGACATTTGGCCAAAGCTTGGCAAAGTTACAAGCACTGTACACAGAATGATGTATATGGGACTACACGAGCACATGGCGAAAAAAACCTACCCCCCCCCCCCGATTTTTACGTATTTTATGTCATATTTAGAATATGAAGGCATTTGAAGAGCCATGCTTTTCAGTGAAAATGTTTAATCTGATGTTCTTCCACCCTTGCATAATAACAATGATAACGCTCACAAATTATTTGTTACCTCTTCCCAGAACTCAACCTTCTCTTTAAATGTTACGTTCTTAACACAAATAACGGGTGAAGGAAGTGATTGTTAGGACTCTAGCACTGATAGACCCACCTGTCCCCCTGAGATGTGTATCAGCAAGCATGACAAGCTTAGCGTCAATGAGAGCTTGTTTCAGTCTGATATGCTGGTCGCAAGGCACCACGGTCTGTCTCCAGTCAAACAGCATCGCACGTGTTCCCTTGCAAGTCACTAGTCCTTCTATCCTGTTGGTCTCTGTGTATCTATTGATGTCTGCGACCCTGAATCCGAGTGTTCGTCCTAAGGCCTCCATCTGCTCACACGTCTCGATGTCTTCAGCCAGCTTGAAGAGAAGATCATCGGCAATACCTCCATGTGCCGCCATACCTATGAAGAACATTTAAAAAAAGTAAACTTATATTCCTAAAATTATGCACGTAACCCCTCTTTATAGTGGGACAATAAATCATTTCAATATATCAGCAGGACTTGTCTGCAGTCATCGTAGTAATGTAGCAATTTGGTTCAGTTGTTGCGGGGGTAAGGGCTTCGAAATGTTAGAGTATCTTTGTTGTGTTCAGGCAAAGTAGTCGGATCGTGACGATCGAAATATAGGTAATTTAAAACATTATTAAAGAAATATATTTGAATAACCCATGTGGGGGGGGGGGGGGGCGGAGCCCGATACTCAAAATTTCATTGGAATGAATTGCGCCATAGTTAATAATATGATCTTGCCCCTTTTCAATGATATTAAAGGGCCCTTTCTCTTGATAAGTTATGGGAAGTTGATATACACTGTATGCCATGTATATGCTTAAACGTTAGCCCATTTAAACCATAGGTCCATGTTTAAACTAGGAGGAGGCGCGATAGCTCAGTTGTTAGAGCAGTGGTCTCGTAATCTGGTAACCCGGGTTTGAAACCAAGGCGATGCGCTAGTGCCCTTTGGTAAGGCATTAATCCTCATAACCAGGCCCCTCGGTGAGGACCTAAAGCCGTCGGCCGTCTGGTTGCTTACTACAAGCATTTATTTATGCTTTATTTGCAGTCAGGTAAAATAACCAACCAACTATCATTTTAAATGTTTACACTATAATAAAAGAGCCATCTTTTAACCTATCAATTATCATCCTTTCATTTTCTATGCCTTTGTTTGAACTTCAAACCATGTCAAGGTAACCGTTTGCCCTTTTTTCAAGAATAAAAAGGTCTACGCAATGAAGAAGTTTTAAAAATCAAGGCAACTGCGCAGGACATGACAATCGAGTTAAAAAGAGATACAATTATATCACGTGCCAAGACTTTTAGGGTTATATATAAAAGCCTCATTTTATGTTTTCTACTTCGAGATAACCGTATAAGTGCCTATTTCCTCCAAGGTCAGTGCTCCTTGTTGTCGGTGCCCCCTCCCCACTTTCGAAGACGTTCCACCGCCTCTGTGCATTACACATAGATAATAATAAACTTAACAATAATGAAACAATGCATTACACGAAAGAGCAAGGACATGAGTAAAGCAAAAAGCTAAAAAAAGAAAAGAAAATCATGTGTAAAAACAAGAACAAACAAACAAAAATATATTAAAGTGACTCGGTAACATTGTTGAAGGTTGATGAAAAAAAAATGCTTAATTTTTGTATAAAATGTTACTTACTATATTCCTTCTACTATACGAACCCTCTGCCATGCAAACAATCCTGGAAAAATTCTCAAACCACGAAGATATCTATGGTTTTCTTGAAGGCGTCGATGTACGACACCATCTAACAGTGATTAACAGTAAATTCTCCCAACCATTTTTGAATTTTCCCAACCGTTTTTCCATGAAAAAAATACATAAAACAGGCTATAAAAAATCTGTCAACACTTAACTGTCTGGAATGGAATGTAGAGCCATTTTATTGCTTTGTGACGATTTACATTCACCTAAAATGTAATTAAATTGTAATAATATAGTTGGGAGAATTAAGGAATCGATCAGATCAGTTTTCCCAATTTGTACCATGAATAATCGTCCGTTTTCACTCAAATTTTCAGATTATCTTTAATTGTACATCTAGCATTGAAGTCACTACCTTAGCACCACTATCTCTCATCTGAACAATGTTACAAAGTCCCTTTAAGGGCGCCATTATTTATACAGCAAGGGTTTTTAGCTTCATCTTGTTAATGAAAACTTAATAAACATTGATTTTATCATTAATGCTATACATTTTTGGGCAATTGGAGCTATTAGTTACAATTGATGTTCTTGGCACAACAGAGGACGAGACACGGATTGCAAAAGAACAAACACAGACTCGCAAATGTAACAATCGGCATATCATTATTTCCCCTTTTATCTAATATATCAAATGAGATGCATAATTCGGCGCAACACATGGCAAGACCATGTTTTGAAACAAGATTCGTTTTCTTTGGGTCAATGCGTTCACATATGGGCAACCTATTGCCGGATTGCTTTGAGAACTTGTGTGATGTGACTGTGTTTGTTGGGGAGGGTCAATATACGAGGAACAATATTCTGTAATTTGCTAATCTTACATGCAGATTTCGGGGTAAGCATGCATAGTTGTTTTTTTCTCTCTGGCAAAAGATACAGACTATAACGTGTGTGTTTTGCTCGCACGCGTCACTCGCTTCCACAAATAAAAACATGGTAATTTCGGGAGACAAGGTGCCCGAATATCTTTAAGCAAAAAGGTACTGGGATATATAATTGTCATAATGTTCCTGTTTAGGAAATATTGGTGTTTTTTTGCTCGCTCATAATCTCATCAAAGCCCCAGTGTATTTTAAAACGTAATACAATACTTAAGATAATCAAAGTGGTTCTTCTTGCGAGCAAGCAAATTTCAGAAACACATTATTGGAAAAAGGCGTAAGCCCCATTGCAAACATGTTCAAAACTTCTTTTTTTTTCGTTGCGTGTTTTATTAAAGCAAACCATGAGAATCACATATTTACAAGATTTGATAAAGTGAGAAAAAAAATACAAATACAAATACAAAAATAAATATAATAGGCTGCCTTGTTTGCTTGTTATTATCTGTGGCTTTCAGCTGATACTTTGACCTGCTAAATGAAATCAAGGCGCAGAAAATTCCCGTTTTTCAACATCAAAATTCTGGTCATCCTGAATAGTAGAATAGTATAGAAGCGATCCTTGAAATGTTTTTGCTTTAGAAATTATAAGGATTCGTTTTAACAGGGGGCTCTCTATTTGTTGTCTGTTGTGTATAAGCTAGTCAAGAGTGCAACTGTGCAGAGAGGCAGAGAAGGCAACCAAGGTGTTAATCAAAGTTCGACTTTTACTCTTTACGCTTATCCAGAAGGAAGTACTAAGGATCACACCAAACGCAAACAATACATTAGAATAGATATATGGCCTTATATCACAATCATACCTGGGCTAGTCTGCACTGGAGTCTTCTTGTGGTCATGTGAGTCCTGCTGGTTAGGTAGATATCTACCTGTAGGAGATTAACAATTTAGTCTTTTATTTCTTAGGCTGGAATAAGTTACCATTAAGAAATGGTTTCCATAGGGGTCCAAGAACAACAATGAAGGAGAGAAGCAACTCAAACAATAATATTCTCAGGGATAATGATAAACTATTTAAAAGAGAAGGTAATTTTAATTGATTTCAGTTATCGTTTCTTAGATTTAACTTATTTAAGCCCACTGATAATTAAAGCACCAAAATTATAATAGGCCAACACGGGATTTCCACATTTAATGCTGGACAAGTTTAACTCACGTACATAACAGTAGAATCAGTAGAATTTGATGTATATATGCAGTAGTAGTATTAGTATATAGTAGCAGAAGCAGGTAGGAGTAGTTATATAAGAATAAGTAGTAGTAATAGTAGACACTAGACAGAGTAATAATAGTGGTAGTAGCATAGGTAATTATAGTACCATTAGTAGTAGTAGTAGTAGTAGTAGTAGTAGTAGTAGTAGTAGTAGTAATAGTAGAATTAGTTCAGGACTACACACCCCCAAGAAAGATTACCGAGTCAGAGTCCTTTTCAGGACTCCTCAATCCTCTGTCTCTCTCTCTCTCTCTCTCTCTCTCTCACATGGTGCACCCGCAAGCCTACTGTATAGTAATAGTAGTAGTAGTAGTACAAATAGTAGGAGTAGTAGTAGTAGTAGTAGTAGTAGTAGTAGTAGTAGTCGTAATAGTAGTAGTAGTAATAGTAGTAGTAGTAGTAGTAGTAGTAGAAGTAGAAGTAGTAGGAGTAGTTTGTAGTGACTTGACCTTAGAAGAACTTTACATTTGTAAATATTATTGTCAATACTTTATTGTGTGGCTTGAAGTCTTGCCTTTTATTCAGTTGTCACCAATTTCTATAGTGACACCTATAACATTATTAAAGTGCCACAAAAACTTTCTGTGGCAGGCACATTCTAAACACTATAGGCCATTTTCGTAATGTAACCAAATTTAATGCATAAGTCTTCGTGAAGTGCCTCAATACAAATTATTTCATTCACCTGGTAAGAATAATAGTATTTCAATAGACATAATCCAAACTGCATACATTAGTTGTTGCCAGGTTGGACAAACATTATGGCTTGACCTACCTAGCAACACTTGATACATGCAGTTTGCATTCAGACTATTGAATTACTATTATTCTTATCAGGTGAATGAAATAATTTGTATTGAGGCACTTCCCAAAGACTTGTGCATTAAATTTGGTTGCATTACGAAAATGGTCTATATTATTGGGATGCGCAGTTATTCTAGCAAGCACATTCCACACCCATGGGTTATTTAAACCTCGCTTTGTGAATACCGAGCGAGGTTTAAACCGTGGGTTAGATTTAGCCTGCTCTAAATATCCCACGGTTTATTAAACCGTGGGTTAAATCTAAACCTCCTTTGTGAATTCCGGCCTATGTGTTGGGAGGATGTGCAATCACCCAATGTACTGGTATAACATATAATACATGCATATTACACTTGCTTTTGCCACACCTATTGTTATCACTCCCCCGGCCCCCCACTCAGTGTTATTTAGGGTACGCATATGCGTGTTCCAACCGACCCCCCCCCCCCTTTTCAGCAAAAGTCCGGTGTGTAAAGTCAATACGGCTCGACCTTTTTCTTTTGTATACGAGCCATTTTCCGCACCCCCCCCCCCCCCCCCCCCCCCTTTTCAGCAAAAGTCCGGTATGTAAAGTCAATACGGCTCGACCTTTTTCTTTTGTTACGAAAAGGACATTTTGGCAACACGCATGCGGTCATTTTGAAACCTGAGTGGGGGGGGGGGCCGGGATCACTCCTCCTGAGCTGTTCTCTTGGAGCACACGTCTTCTAGAGAGAGTCATCTACATCACGGCTAATTCAGCTTCATCATAATTCATGTTTTACTTCTTCGCTCGATTTTTTACTCGGTTCTAAGGCCTTATTACTTTATTTCAATTATGAGTTTCGTCCCCTTACTTCATCCGCAAAGAAGCGACATTATTTCTTATATAGTCTACATTTTCTCTCTACGGGTACTGTGCAATATTTGAACGACTAGCATACCTATAATTTACCTTGTAAATATACACTGTTGGTCATAAAGGTGGAATAATTTTTGTTTACCCCAATTCATGGAATTATTTTGCCAATGATGTATTCCTAACAGATCTAGATAGTAGTATACATTCTCAGATTATATTGATTAACAATTTGGAAGTGCTTGTTTTGCGTGACTGCTAAAACATGTGCGTGCTACTATGCTTATAAACTAGGGGACCTACGTCCTTAAGTCATAACTGACAGTAATGAGGATTAGTGCCTCACAAAATGGCACTAATGTAGCACATTGACACGCTTTTGATCATGGGGCCTCACAGTTACCAGGCCATTCATTTGACACTGAATCATGACTGGACGCAGCGGGGGCTATGATAGGGAGGGGAGCCCCCATAAATTAAAGAAAACAAAGAAAATGCAATAAATTATCAATAATTCATTGAATTTGTCCCCGGTCCCAACAGGAAAAAAAATCCTCTGTGTGGCCATGCCTTGAACTATAACGCATGGCCGTACTAGTAGGAGTAGAACTAGTAGAGTAGAAGTAGTAAAGTAGCTTTAGTAGTAGACTTAGTAGTAATAGTAGTAGTGGAGTAGAAGTGGTAGTTGTTGTAGTTTTAATTGTAGTAGAAGTGGTAGAATTATTTAAGATGCAGTAGTAGTAGTAGTAGTATTAATAGTATTAGAAACTATTAATATAAAATAGTAGTTTTAACTATAAAACTATAAATAGTAGTAGCAGTATGAGTAGTAGTAGTAGTAGTAGTAGTAGTAGTAGTAGTTATAGTAGTAATAGTAGTAATAGTAGTAGTAGTATTAGTAGTAGTAGTAGAAGAAGTAGAATTGGTAGTAGTTGTGGTAGTAGTATTTAAGGGATCCGCTAACTTTGTCTCAGATTCTGAAACAAAATCCCGGATTTAGCTCATGCTGCAATTTAATTATAAACATTTAGGTCAGTCAGGAACCCCATGACTTCTACAAGCCATTCGCCTGTCTGATTATCAAGATATTTATGATTGGAAATCGCAACCAAATTTTGAGTTTTCCTAACGGTTTTCATAACACTACAGTCTAATTGGGGAAAACGATTATGGTAAAACCGATCACTCAAAGATTTTTCATTTTTTTGAGGCACTTCTTGATAATTTTGAAGCGCAATTTTGTTAAGGCTTCAATATTACAC